>CM031376.1:38416409-38910183 GCA_018208015.1 Medicago ruthenica
CGGTATAGAATTGGTCTTAGGTGTAAACACAAAAGTTGTAGGTATGGATGTTAGTTTTCTAATGCCGTTGGTCTGACGTCAAAACGATTTATAGAACTTGAGTTATGGTCAAATTACTGCACGTAGGTCACAATGAATTTTTATGGACTTTCTGCACAACTTTTCCGAATTTGAAACGAAAACTGGTATTGATCGGTACAGAATTGGCCTTGGGTGTAAACATGAAGGTTTTAGATAATTTTGTTAGCTTTCCAGTGGCTTTGGTTTGACGTGAAAATGACTTTTAGTTTTTGAGTTATGATGAAAATACTCGAAAGAGGTCTTAGTGAAATTGTACGGTGACAGCATTCTCTGTTTCATGTTTTTGCGTCTTTTTCACACGTCTCTGTTTTAAATTGGTCTTTGGTATAAACATGAAAGTTGTTGATAATTGTGATATCTTTCTAGTATCCTTGGTTTGACATGGAAATATGTTATGTATAATTTGTTATGGTTTTACAAAATTGTATGATGAATTGTTGATGTTTGAATACGATGTTATATGACGTTATTTATGTATGATGCTTGCATGTGTTTTGTTGTTTCATTTTAGAAGTCTCATTCATTGCATCTTGTAACGATGGCCTGAAATTATGGTAAAGCGACGTAGCCTTGTTTGGCAAAGTGACGTGAGGCTCCGGCCTGACATGCCCTATTTGGCATTATTTTGCAACGTTTGGTACCACATGCATATAGGTGAAGTCGGGTCTCATTGCATTATGTGTCGATGATAAATTGTTATAACCGTGACGTGTGGCGATGTTCATGATGTGCTTGATGTGATGATGTTTGAATATTGGTGATGATGATTGTTTATGAAAATGATGTGTGAACATGAATAAGATGATTGGTGAGATAATGAAGTATGATCCTGTGCTTATGTTTTTTTACTTGCTCATTATTATGCTTTCGTTTAGATTGTTTGATATCTCACCCTTTTGTTTTTGTTGGTCCATTGTCTTTATATTGACAATGTGCAGATAACTCGAAGTAGCTTGCTGTGACGCTTAGACGAGGAGTACCTAGTGGTATATAGAATTGGGGTCGTGATGCTCTGATATTATGTAACACTGGGGATACGTTTGTCTTATGTTTTTGGGAGTTAACATTATAAACTCCAATGCTGATTTTTATTAAAGTATTCACTTTATGTTGAGTTTTGAATTATGACGAATGTTTCGGCTTTTATGCCATAGTGCTGATTATGAGTTGATATTATAATTATTTTCCGCTGCTAATAAAGAGATTTTCAGACATGATGTTGTTAACTTGAGGAGCCTGTTTGTTAATAAGTATGTTTTATGTTTTCATGATTTTGTGACATCCCGTTATTTGTTAAATACTCTGATATATTATGTGCTTATTCGCGCGGGGAAATCGGGGTGTTACATTTCCTACATTCTCAAGTTCAAATTGTTTCAGATGGATGTGAAGAGTGCATTTCTGAATGGATACCTGCAAGAAGAAGAGTGTACCATCAGTGAGTACAATCTCTAGAAACTAGGGTTTCTGTGCTGTGTTTAGGTCATGCCTTGGGAATGATCCCAAGGTTACTATTTGTAGCCTCTCTTGGGCCTACCCGGTCATGGTTTTGGGCCCAAATCGTAAAGGGCCAAAACCATGACTAGGGCGCCCTCGTAAGCTGCTGAGGGCGCCCCCAGAGGGTGTCCCTTAGGAAGGTCACCTAAGGTTATTTATGGCTGTTAAGTGGGCCCTGCGCCCTCCTAGAGGACGCCCAGCCTTATTCCAAGGGTTCACACCCTTGTCTTTAGGATCTCAAGCCCTGAGTGGTGAGATCTACGGTCCACAGCCCAACAAGCACGAGTCTTGGGACAAGGCGAAGTGATTAGACTGTTAACGGGGGGATGTGCCTATGACCTTTTGCCCAGCAAGTGGGGCTTACTGATGACGAAGCTTCAGTAAAAATTTTATGAGTACTAGCCCAACATGGGTGCATACCCAATCATGGGTGCTCGCCCACGAAGGGTGCCAGCCCAACATGGATGTTTAAACCTGTATGGGTACTAGCCCAACACGGATACTAGCCCATCATGGGTACTAGCCCAACACGGGAACTAGCCCAACAAGGGTACTAGCTCCATGTTTCTGTTTTGAGTACCTTAATGGGTACTAGCCCTTCGAGAGTATGGGCGCTAGCCTAACGGGAGTATTTATATTAGCCCAACAAGCACAAGTCTTGGTACAAGGCGAAGTGATTAATCTGCGTGTAGCTCGTCGTGCCCGTTGGACTACGTGTTGAGGACGCCCCTTAATGAGATCCGACGGCTGACGTGAGGCGACCGTTCGCTCTCGCTGACGTGTTCGAATCGCAACGGCTATCGGAAGTCGTGTCAACTTAGATGACATCATCTGCGCGTTTTCCCAGGCTTTTTTACTTTAAACTGAAACGGATCTACTTTTCCCCCTACTTTCAGATTTCTCTTATCCCTTTGCCTTCCTTTACCTCCGTCTTTTTCTTCCGACTCGCTTTCTTTTTCTCGTTTGAGCAGTTACGGTGTTTGTGGATCTCTGTGCTTGCTGTTTACGGATCGTCCGAAGTCCTCGTTCGCTTCCCAAGCCCTCAATTTGTCTAGATCCAGGTACCTTTACTTGATCTCGTTCTTTTTAATTTTAAATCAGTAGTATGGTGATAATTAGGGAGTGCGATGAGGCGGGTAGGGAGCTATCCCCAGCTGATTCGGAGGAGAGGTGTAGGTTGCGAAACGCTCAGACGGAACCATTGATTGGGTGGTGTTTGACAAGGCCTACTACGGCCACTCCCTTTTGACGGAGTCTCCGAGTGATTTGGACGGGGGTGAAGGAGGGAGTATTAGTGGGAATTCATCTGACTCTCTTATTCTTTCTGTTCGTCCAGGTCCGTTCTGTAGGAAAGGAATTTGTTACATGGCGTCTTCTAGTGGCTCAGAACAAGAGAGTTTCGCCGACGAGGTGCTTCGTTCTGAGTCCATGTACCTGGATTCCCAACGGGTGGCGTTTTTCCGGAGTAAGCTACACGTGTCCTCTACGGGATTTGAGGAGGACGTGGTTTTGGAACCTTGTCGCCCAGGCGAGAAAGTGTGCGTACAGAGGCCGAAGAGTTTGAAGAGTGAGATGTTTCACATGTACACTGCCGTTTTTGAAGATTTGGGTGTGAAGTATCCCTTCATGCCCTTTGAAGTTGACATACTCAACTGTCTCAATGTTGCGCCTTCTCAGCTGCAGCCGAATAGCTGGGCTTTTATCCGCGCCTTTGAGATTCTATGTGAGGGGTTGGGCTTCCAGCCCTCGGTTGGATCCTTCTTCACCTTCTACGGCACGAAGGGGGTAGATAAGCAGTCTTGGGTGTCCGTTAGCGCGCATCCTGGTAAGAGGTTGTTCCCGCCCTATGCCTCTCATTACAAGAATTGGAGACAAACATTCCTTCGGGTACGGGGGCGAAAAGATTGTGAGGCAACTGCTGTATGGGTGGACGGCAAGCTGAGGTTTCCCACATGTTGGACGAGTGCTCCGGCGTCCATCATGGGTTTTGAATATGAGAAGCTGGACGCGTACGACCAGGGTGTCGTCTGTTTTTTGGACAAAATGTTGCCTATGAACATCCGGGAATTATTGAATAGGGAAGGGGATGTAGATAGCTTAGACGAGTACCTACGAGAGTCAAATTCATTTTGTTGAGTCTTTTGGTGTTGGCTGCATATTTTGGCAAAACCAAGGTATTGAATAGAAGCATCTCCATGATTAGAACATTTCTTCAGTTGCAAGAAATTTCATTTGAAGCTGTTCAGAAGCTCAAAATGACTTCAAAAGCTGAATGCTTCATCAGAAGCACTGTAGCACTTCAGAAGCTGATTCAGGTTCTGATGGACGCATTGACTTTTGTTGACTACATCAGAAGCTGATATTTTCAAGTGGTTTTTATGCGAATCTTGGTGAAAATTGGCAAGGATTTGTTCCAGGATTATTGCTTCTAGAATGCTGATTTATTTGGAGAAGATTTAATGAAGATTTGGTTTTAAATTATGAAGCTCGTATTTTTTCTGCAGAATCTTTAAAAGATATATTCCTGGTTTATTTGTTTCCTTATTGGATCACTCATAAATTAGAAACAAATCAATTTGAGAAGATTGGCTACAAAATTAAGAAGAGGTACTGAAGGCTATATAAGGAGAAGGGCTGCTGCTATTCAACTTACGAATTAGAGAGAAAAATTCAGAGAAAAGAGTCTTAGAGTTTTTAAGCATTTAGCTTTATTTGTGCACCACTCTTTTGAGTTGGTTTAGGTGTTTTGATTGAGTTGTAATTCATTCTAAGCCTCTAGGTACGAATGAAGTTGTGTTTTTAAAGTTTTCTGAAAAACAGAGTGTTTTTGTTTAAGGGTAGTTCAAGTGGCTGGGTTGTAGCTACTTGAATAGGAAGTTAGAGGTTTTCTAATACTCAACGTGTTGGGTAGAATTCAAGACTAGGTGGAGATTAATTGCTTGGGATAGGAACTGGGAGTCAGTGTCTGAGTCTTAAGGGTTAATTCCAATAGTGGAATTCCTTCCTGGATTGGTATCCCCCAGAGTAGGAGGTGTTTACTCCGAACTGGGTTAACAAACCTTGTGTGTTCTTTAGCTTTCCTGCACTTTTTATTTCTGCTACATATCTGCTTTAAATTGTGCTAAGTCATTCAGAACCTGTTTTGGTTCAGAACCTGTAATCTCTTAAGTATTGCCTGGCCAGAATTTTAATTGGCATCAGAGCAGGCACCGTGCCTGTAAATTGGGTGAGATCCAGAGGAGTTTATTTCTGTCAAGCATGGATAGAGAAGGAGGCTATGTCAATAGACCACCCCTACTAGATGGCACAAACTATGAGTATTGGAAGTCTAGGATGTGTGCATTCTTAAAATTTATTGACAGCAGGACTTGGAAAGCTGTGATTAAAGGCTGGGATCATCCTGAGGTTTTGGACAAAGATGGTAACAAAACTGGAGTATTGAAGCCTGAGGAGGAATGGACCAAAGCTGAAGATGATCTGTCTCTGGGAAATTCAAAAGCTTTGAATGCTATCTTTAATGGTGTTGATCAGAACATGTTCAGACTCATCAAACAATGTACTGTGGCTAAGGATGCTTGGGAAATTCTGAAGACCACTCATGAAGGAACTTCTAAGGTGAAGATGTCCAGATTGCAGCTGCTGACCACCAAATTTGAGAACCTGAAGATGAAGGAAGATGAATCTATTCAGGATTTTTACATGAATGTGCTGGACATGGCAAATTCTTTTGATTCACTTGGGGAGAAGATGTCTGATGAGAAGTTGGTGAGAAAAATCCTCAGGTCCCTGCCTAGAAGATTTGACATGAAGGTCACTGCAATTGAGGAGGCTCATGATATTTCTGCTATGAAGCTTGAGGAGCTTATTGGGTCATTGCTCAATTTTGAGACTGCATTCTGCAAACAGCCTGATAAGAAAGGGAAAAGTATAGCCTTTACTGTGAATACTGAAGCTGATGATCAACAAGAGTCTGAAGAGGATGACTTATCAGATGCTCTTGTGTTGCTGGGAAAACAATTCAACAAGATTCTGAAGAATGTTAACAGAAAAGCCAAAGCCAAAGGTCAGAACTTCGGATTCAATAACAAAAAGCAACAAACTGATGAGAAGAAGACCAAGTCTGAGGAGAAAAGTAACCAAGCCAAAGGTGTGCAGTGCTATGAGTGTGAAGGTTATGGACATATCAAAACTGAGTGTCCTATTTTTCTTAAGAAGCAGAAGAAAAGCCTAGCTGTGTCATGGTCTGATGATGGTTCTGAAGAAGATGATGTTAGTGAATCTGATATGTGTGATACTGGTCTGGTTGTAAGGTCAGGAGCTATCTTGAAGAAGGAAGCTGTTTTAGAATCTGAGACCTTTTCAGAGTCTGACTCAGAGTCTGATGCCTCATCTGTGTCTGAAGCTGCTAAAACCTCATATGATGAACTAGCTGATAACTACAAGAAGCTGTATACCAGAAGTGCTGAGGTCTGCAAACAAGTTTTGGATCAGAAGGAGACTATTCTACAACTGGAGGCTGAAAAAGGTGAACTGTTAGTGCAGAATTCAGATTTAAAAGAAGAAGTGAATCAACTGAACTCCCAACTTGATCAAATGAAAAAGCAAGTGAAGATGTTGAACTCTGCTACTGATAAGTTGGAGGACATTTTGGGGAATCAGCAACAAGGAAAAACTGGTTTAGGTTTTGTTGATCAAACTCAGATTCCTAAACAGATGAATTTTGTCCCTGCCACTCAAAGTGTTGTTCCTATGATTGGAACATCTCAGAGGAGACCTCAGAAACAAGCCCAGATGCCAGCTCAGAAGCATGATCAGATGCCACCTCAGAAGCAACCCCAGAAAGTTTTCAGAAACAGAAGGAGGAGAAATCATCCATGGATCTGTCATCATTGTGGAAAGAAAGGGCATATCAAACCATTCTGCTTTAAATTGTATGGTTACCCTGAACACTTTCAATTTAGAAGAGTGCAACCAGCTGCACCCAGACACAGTGTTCAGAAGGTGTGGAAACCTAAGGTTCAGAATGTAGGCCTGATTGCTCATACTTCCTTGAGAGCCACTTCAAAAGAAGATTGGTATTTTGATAGTGGGTGTTCAAGACACATGACTGGTGTGAAGAAGCTGCTGAGCAATATCAGATCATACTCCAGAAGTTATGTGACATTTGGAGATGGTGTAAAAGGTCAGATTCTGGGTATTGGTGATTTGATCAGAGAAGGGTTGCCCAGACTTGATGATGTGCTACTGGTGGAAGGATTAACTTCAAATCTGATCAGTATTAGCCAACTTTGTGATCAGGACTTGAAGGTTAATTTTAACAAACTAGAGTGTATTGTTACTGATCAGGAAGATAATATTCAGATGAGAGGCTGCAGATCCAAAGACAATTGTTACTTGTGGGTTTCTGAAGAAGAAAGAAGTTTGACTTCTTGTCTTATGAGCTCAGAAGAGGAAGTCAAGCTCTGGCACCAGAAACCGGGACATTTGCACTTGAAAGGCATGAAGAAAATCCTAAATACTGAAGCTATCAGAGGTGTGCCTAATCTGAAGTTCAATGAGGACAATGTTTGTGGTGATTGTCAAATTGGGAAACAAACAAGAAAGTCTCATCCCAGATTAGTTCACCAGGTAACTACCAAAGTACTAGAATTTGTTCATATGGATTTAATGGGGCCTATGCAAGTAGAAAGTATTGGAGGGAAGAGGTATGCTTTTGTAATGGTAGATGACTACTCAAGATTCACATGGATCAACTTTGTTAGAGAGAAGTCTGATACTTTTGAAGTGTTTAAAGACTTATGTACTCAATTACAAAGAGAGAAGGACTGTGGGATTGTCAGAATCAGAAGTGATCATGGAAAAGAATTTGAGAACAAGAGTTTTTCAGAATTCTGTGCTTCTGAAGGTATAAAGCATGAGTTTTCTGCACCTATCACACCTCAGCAAAATGGTGTAGTTGAGAGGAAGAACAGGACTTTAGCAGAATGTGCAAGGGTTATGCTGCATGCTAAGAAGCTGCCATATATGTTCTGGGCTGAAGCAATGAACACAGCATGTTACATACACAATAAAGTCACTTTGAAGAAGGGTACTACATCAACTCTGTATGAAATGTGGAAAGGGAGAAAGCCTACAGTCAAATATTTCCATGTTTTTGGGAGCAGATGCTACATTTTGGCTGACAGGGAAAATAGAAGAAAACTGGATCCTAAGTCTGATGAGGGTATATTTTTGGGATATTCAGTGAACAGCAGAGCTTATAGGGTGTTTAATTCCAGAACCAAGGTTGTGATGGAGTCCATAAATGTGGTTATTGATGATTTGTCTGCAGAGAATGAGCCTGAAGTTGTTCCAGAGTGTGAAGCCTCAGAAGAACAAACTTCAGAAGCTGAAAAGCATTCAGAGTCTGAAGAAGCAGAAGATCAACCAGATCAAGGTCCAAATGGTAAAGGGCCATCAATTAGAGTTCAGAAGGATCATCCTAAAGACTTAATCATTGGAAGCTTAGATCAAGGTGTCAGAACCAGGAGATCAGATGTTGCTGCTACTGATTCATGTTTTGTGTCAAAGGTTGAGCCTAAAAATGTGAAAGAAGCCCTAACTGATGAATTTTGGATTGAAGCAATGCAAGATGAGTTGAATCAATTCAAAAGGAGTGAAGTGTGGGATCTTGTTCCAAGACCTGAATGGCTGAATGTGATTGGGACTAAGTGGATATTCAAGAATAAAACAGATGAAAATGGTATTGTAGTCAGAAACAAAGCAAGGTTGGTTGCTCAAGGCTATACTCAAGTAGAGGGATTGGATTTTGATGAGACCTTTGCACCAGTGGCCAGACTAGAGTCCATAAGACTGCTGTTGGGTGTCTCCTGCATTCTCAAGTTCAAGCTATTTCAGATGGATGTGAAGAGTGCATTTCTGAATGGATATCTTCAAGAAGAAGTGTATGTTGAACAGCCTAAAGGATTTGTGGATCATAATTTTCCTAATCATGTTTACAAACTGAAGAAGGCCTTGTATGGATTGAAGCAAGCACCAAGAGCATGGTATGAAAGATTAACTCAGTTTCTTGTGGCTCAAGGTTACAGAAAAGGAGGCTCTGATAAGACATTGTTTGTGAAAGATGAAAATGGGAGTCTGATGATTGCTCAGATTTATGTGGATGATATAGTGTTTGGAGGGATGTCTCAGAAGATGGTCAAACTGTTTGTTCAGCAAATGCAATCAGAGTTTGAAATGAGTTTGGTTGGAGAGCTGACTTACTTTCTTGGGTTACAAGTCAAACAAATGGAAGATACAATCTTCATTTCTCAAAGTAAGTATGCCAAGAACATAGTGAAGAAGTTTGGAATGTAATCTGCTGCTCACAAGAGGACACCAGCTGCTACTCACCTGAAGTTAACTAAGGATGAAGATGGAGTTTCAGTAGATCAAAGTCAGTACAGAAGTATGATAGGGAGCTTATTGTATATAACTGCAAGCAGACCTGATATCACTTATGCTGTAGGAGTTTGTGCAAGATATCAAGCTGATCCTAAGATGAGTCATCTGACACAAGTTAAAAGGATCCTGAAGTATGTGAATAGCACAACTGACTATGGAATCATGTACTCACATAGTTCAAGTTCTGAACTGACGGGATATTGTGATGCTGACTGGGCTGGAAGTGCTGATGACAGGAAGAGCACCTCAGGAGGTTGTTTCTTTTTGGGAAATAACTTAATTTCATGGTTTAGCAAGAAGCAAAACTGTGTGTCATTGTCAACTGCTGAGGCTAAGTATATTGCTGCTGGAAGTAGTTGCTCACAATTGGTGTGGATGAAGCAGATGCTGGAGGAGTACAACATTGAACAAAGAACTATGACATTGTTTTGTGACAATTTGAGTGCCATCAACATCTCTAAGAATCCAATTCAGCACAGCAGAACCAAACACATAGACATCAGACATCATTTTA
Organism: Medicago ruthenica; assembly: GCA_018208015.1. NCBI lineage: Eukaryota > Viridiplantae > Streptophyta > Magnoliopsida > Fabales > Fabaceae > Medicago > Medicago ruthenica. Next base: position 38,425,945 of record CM031376.1, read on the forward strand.
TCAGAAACCTTGTGGAGGACAAGATTATTCAGCTGGAGCATGTAGCTACTGAAGAACAAGTTGCTGACATTTTCACAAAGGCTTTGGATGCGAAGCAGTTTGAAAACTTAAGGAGCAAGTTAGGTGTGTGTTTGCATGGAGAGTTATAGCAATTACTGCAAACTGGATGTGAGGAAGATAGAGTACCTGCCAGTAGTGCCTATGCTAAGTGTGATCCTGAACCTGAGTCTGAATCTAACAAGTTTTCAAGGATCTGTGCTACCTGTTTTGATTTTATTCCCTATTTGAAGATTATGATTTGTCAGAATTTTATGGCTAAAAAGGGGGAGAAAATCCTATGCAATGTGTTGGCTCTGATACCAAAAATTAGAAGATGTATTGCTGCATTTCAGATGTGTGTGTCTTTGATTCAGAAGGTGACTAATTTTGCTCTGATACCAAGCATTATATGTCCAGATATGATCAAGAGGGAATATGTGTCTCAGGGGGAGTACAAGCTAGAAGTGTAGTGGTCCTGAAGAACATTAGTGTTCAGCTCCTGAAGTGTGGTTCTGAAGAACAACTGTACTTTGGTTTGTGCTCTGATACCATTTATCACTGCAGTTCAGTAGTAAGGGGGAGTTTGTATGAGAAGCTGAGTTGCAGGGGGAGTGTTGTGAAGCTGGAGTGTTTGGTTATATGTTTGTGAAGCTTCAGGGGAAGTTGATTAATAGCTCTGATACCATGTTTGTGATGATCAGAAGTTGATCAGTAGCATGTGTGTGCTTTAGTAGCTGTTATGTTTTGTAGAACTGAAGCTGGTTTGTGTTTAACATAGCTGAATCCGCTGCCTAAACTGATTGCTATGATGTATTAGTATGGAGTTCTTCATTGCTGAGCTGATTATAAGGGAGATTGAAGAACTTGGTTGGTTTTAGCCAAAAATTTGCCAAAGGGGGAGATTGTTGAGTCTTTTGGTGTTGGCTGCATATTTTGGCAAAACCAAGGTATTGAATAGAAGCATCTCCATGATTAGAACATTTCTTCAGTTGCAAGAAATTTCATTTGAAGCTGTTCAGAAGCTCAAAATGACTTCAGAAGCTGATTCAGGTTCTGATGGACGCATTGACTTTTGTTGACTACATCAGAAGCTGATATTTTCAAGTGGTTTTTATGCGAATCCTTGTGAAAATTGGCAAGGATTTGTTCCAGGATTATTGCTTCTAGAATGCTGATTTATTTGGAGAAGATTTAATGAAGATTTGGTTTTAAATTATGAAGCTCGTATTTTTTCTGCAGAATCTTTAAAAGATATATTCCTGGTTTATTTGTTTCCTTATTGGATCACTCATAAATTAGAAACAAATCAATTTGAGAAGATTGGCTACAGAATTAAGAAGAGGTACTGAAGGCTATATAAGGAGAAGGGCTGCTGCTATTCAACTTACGAATTAGAGAGAAAAATTCAGAGAAAAGAGTCTTAGAGTTTTTAAGCTTTTAGCTTTATTTGTTGTCGCGTCGAATTTCGGATGTCAAGCTATTGGGGAAGCTTTGAATCACTAATTCTAAATTACGACTGAACTTTTAATTTTTCGGGGAAAAAAGGAAAAAAGTTCTAAATTACCTTGAGAAAAGATTTTAGGTTCGAAAGTCGATTATGCGAGGGGAAGGTATTAGCACCCCTCACATCCGTTGTACCCAACGGGAACCTCTTAGTCGGCTTAGGCTTAAAATGGTTCGATGCTTTACTTACGTGTTTAAATATGTATAAAAGGAAATATATAAAAGACATAATGCGGGATAAAGAAAGAGATAAAAACAAACAAAAAGAAGAGAAAAACAATTTTTTTATTAATGGGCTTGACAAGATGTCGATCTTGCTCCTACGTATCTCCCGGTAGTCGGAGAATTCAAAGCGTACGTAGTTCTTTGGTAGAAAAACGTTTGTATGTTGATTCGTTTTAGTTAAAAAAAGGTTTGATCGCGTCCGAGCGAAAAAGTTTTAAAAAAAATAAAAATGTAATGAAATTAAATGTCAACTGCTCGGGTTGTTGCCGAGCTGGCCATTGACGACAAGAAAGTAAAAGTCAGCTGCTCGGGTTGCTGCCGAGCTGGCCACTGACGACAATGCATGGAAATAAATGATTTGATGAAAAAGTTTTACGCTCGGACGTGAGCAAAGGTTTTAAAAACGTACGAAGACGTACAAAGTTTTAAAATGGTGAAAGATGGACGCTAGGCGATAAGCTCGCGCTAGGCGTAAATGTTTTTGAAAATAAAGACAAACGAACGCACTGAGGCGAAAAATTCGCGCAAGGCGTAAAAAGGTTAAAAATAAAACGCGCAAGGCGCGAAAGGTTCGGATTGACCACGAGGGCCAAGAAAAAGGGTAAAAATGGCCACAAGGGGGCCAAGGGAAAGTTGAGCGTACTAGACGCGTCAAGGGTGGAATGATGATTGCCCGAGCGACGAGACATACGTCACGCATTCGTGCAATCGAGGTTTGGGGAGACATACGTCAAGCCATTCCCGTTTCATTCAAGTTTGGTTTTGTTATTCGGAGGAACCTCAAAGGGAACCAAAGCTTTAAAAGGAAAGTTGTAAAAGAAAAGAGAAACACGAACAAATTTGTTGTTCGATTTTATTAAAAATCATGAACGTTACTTGTTGCTTAAGTTATTGAAACTCAAGAACAAGTTTGGTTCAAGTTTGAATGACAAACACAATCATGAAACATGCAAAATTTGGAAAGTTTACAAATTCGGCTCAATTCGAGTTTGGTTTAAAAAGAGTGAGCAAACTCGGCTTAAGTTCGCGTTTGGATTGAAAATCATGAACAACATGGTTGTTCAAGTTTGTTTTAAAATAGGCGAACTTAGCTTGTTGCTCAAACTTGGTTTTGAAAATATTAAGAACATAACTTGTTTCACAAGTTATTTGAATTTTGTCGCACGAACTTGTGAAATCTTCAAAGTTGTGCATGATTATGAGTTGGGTTTGGACCAAAATGGTTTTAACCCTCTTTAGGTTCTGAATCAAGGGCTGGAATCCCAAAAATTTGGCATTTGAATGCCTGATTCATGTTCTGAATTTCACATACTTCGCAGAGCAACCAGAACTTGGCTCTGCGAAGTCAGGTTCTGGTGTGTTCGCAGTGCGAGCAAAGCTTGGCTCTGCGAAGTATGCGAATTTCTTAACTCAGAAGCTGTTTCTGAACAGAAGTTCAGAAACTGCTTCTAAGCAAGATTCAGAACCTAAAGGAGGTTAAGAAACTTGACAAAAAGGAAGAAAAAAGGGTAGAAAAACACAATTTTAAAGCTTGGCCCCTTTGAGGTCCTTTTTGGGGCTCAAAGGAGGTTTTGGTTCACAAAACAAAATTGGACAAAGCAAGATATGTAAACAGCATATACAATAGAAAAGAAAGGTTATAGGAGACTTACAGAACTCCTAGCAATGCTTGAACAAGACTGGAAGTAGCTTGCTTGCTTTGTGAAAGGTTATGAACAAGGTTCAAAGTGTTTGTGATGGACTGATTTTGTGTTGCAATGCAAGGGATTTTTGGTGTGAAATTCGTGTGTATTAGCTCTCTGAAATGGTATGTTTCTAACTGGTTTTTGAGGTGTTCAATTGTGTGTGATCCTTAAGCCTTGCCCTTCCTTTTATAGGCATGAATGCAAATCTTTGCAATGATGAACAATGATGAATAAAAGCCTAAAACACTAGCTGATCATGAGCTAAACTCAGGCTAGAACACTTTGCATTTAATGCTAATGGATAGAACTTGCTTTGCCTTGTGCCTAGGGGCAAGGTCTTGACTGATCTCAGCCACAAATGCCATTGATTCTAGAAGGTAATGATGGTAAAAACTGTAAAACAGGGCAGCTGCAAAAGGGATGATTCTTGGGATCAATCCTTGCAATCTTGGAAGGTCAAACAATCAAAACGTGTACTGCCATGTACAGGGAGATTGGGGGAATCAAAATCAGCATGTGGGCTTATGTGTGGGGGAAGAAATCCAGCTCAAAACAGGGCATGTCACACAGCTTTTTTGCAACATAAACCACTTGGGATTGACTGCTTTTGGCAGGGAAAAAGGGAAGGAAATGGATCAAGCAGCTGGCTGGCATGTTTGGGTTGGGTAAGGGGTCAATTTTGGGGGACAAAATCTGACCAAGGATAGCCAATTTGTTTGATCACATGAGAGGTTGGCAGAAAGTTCCTCTTTCCTTTTGCCTTTAATGTCACACATTAAATATTGTTTTGCTGCACCAAATCAGCCACAAAATAGCAATAATACAAGTAATAATGCTACTAATGATAATTGTAGTTGAAAGCAAAAAAGATAAACAACTATATAAAAATCTGCAGAATTTTCGCAGAGGTCGCAGTGCGAAGGTGAGTTCGCACTGCGATCTTCACTTTTTTTGATTTTTTTGTATAAAATAAAAGGTAAAAATGGGGAAATAAATAATAAAAAACAATAATAGTAAATGATAAAAAATGCAAATGGCAATGAAAATGAATAAAAAATAGTAATGACAATAATAATGAAAATGATGATAATAAATAAAACTTAATAATATTAAAAGATAAAATCTAATAATAATAAAATAATAATGATATTATTAAAGGAAAATAAAATAACAATAATATTAATAATATTAAGGATAATATAAAATATTATAAAAATAATAATAATAAAAGGTAAAAAATAAATAATGGGATAATAAAAATATAACACCCAAAAAAATATAAGTCAAAAAATGGGGTATGACAGATGCCCCTATTTAAGTTTCTTCGTCCCGGAGGTTGAAAATGTGATTTGAAATGGACGGGCCGAAAAGACTTAAATATAGAGTACGCCATTTTTTGACTAAATATTTTCCCGAGTTATAAATGCTATAAATGCATGCAATGCAAATGTTATGAATGCTTGTAATGTAACTATGGATGCAAAAGACAATAAAAAGGAAGACCACACTGGGGACAGGTGTCAGCTATTCGGGTGGTCACCGAACTGCCACTGACAACAAAGAATGAAAAGGTAAATGCCAGCTGTTCGGGTTGTTGCCGAACTGGCCACTGGCGACAAAAGAATGTCAACTGTTCGGATGTTGCCGAACTTGCCATTGACGACAGGAAAAGAAATGTCAACTGTTCGGATGTTGCCGAACTTGCCATTGACGACGGGAAAAAGAAATGTCAACTGTTCGGATGTTGCCGAACTTGCCATTGACGACAGGAAAAGAAATGTCAACTGTTCGGATGTTGCCGAACTTGCCATTGACGACAGGAAAAGAAATGTCAACTGTTCGGATGTTGCCGAACTTGCCATTGACGATACTGGGGATGCGGCTGACAAGCCGTTCCTTACAAAAAATGCCCCTTCAATCGGGGAGAAAGAATGCACAAGCTGTTCATTGAAGAACTTGCCACTTGGCACAACACTGGGGAGTACGCACAAGCCGTTCAATAAAGAACTGCCACTTGGCGTAAAGACTTGACAAACAAGAAAGACGCGCAAGCTGTTCGTTTGAACTGCAACTCGGCGTAAAAGGATGACATCTCTGAACCAGAAGGACTGGGGATGACACTGGAAAAAAGAATTCACGAATTGCTCGCGATTGTTTGGTGAGACTCATGATGGTTAGAAATAACCATGTATGATATGCTGTATGCGTATGTATGAATGCATGAATGTATGACTGTCACTGAGGACGTTATGTGAGGGATGAATTTGTACTGGGGATACCCAACTTGTTTGTTAAGGAATTGCCCCTTGATGTGAGATGCATGCTAATGAATGATTATGATATGCTGCATGAATTATGCTGACCTGAGGGATGACAGACATCACGTGGGATGCTGGGGAACTATGGTTTGAATGCCGAGCAAAGCCGGGCTTGGATGATGTAAGACTCCACTGGGGGTATGCCAATAAGATTGGGCTTCGCTCGTGAATTCACTGGGGATATAAAGATCATTTTGGAAGCATGATCGATATCCAGCTTTTGATGCCAATGGTAATTGGGCTTGTGAGAATGGAACAAATATTGACTTCCTGGGGAATTGGTAGTCCATCGGGGACTGTGCTAATCCGCTGGAGAGAAGAACTGGCGATTCCGTCGGGAATGCTTATGCTTTGGTCGGTCTTTGCCTGAAGGGTCCTTACGGGCTCTTAACTTACTGGGGAATTTTTGATTAATTCACCAAGGATTCTGTTGGGGTATTCCTTTTTGCAATTGACCATGCTCGGCCTGCGAAGCGTTATCTGCTTTAAGGATAGACATTGATGTTCACTCCGAGTATTCGTAAGTTCGAAAAGGAATGTGTTTGTTATAAAAATGAAAGACTCATGTAATAAATTTTGGAAAAGTTTTTTTTTGTTTTTTTTTGTTTTGAAAGTACTATCATCAAGAATAAAAATGAATGAAAGAAACATGACAAAAGATGTAAAGAAAGTTGGGAAATGAAATTTATTAAAGGGGTGGTAGCCTGCCAAAGGCGTGGCTCCTTTAATCTTACAAAGTTTAAAAAGGTAAATATAAAAGGGAAGGGTACATTGAACACGATGGCCACTAGTATCCCTAATAACTTTGAATTCCCTGTCTGGATGCTTCCGATTCGGAGTCTTCAGACAATTGATGCGTCCTGAGTAGATCACGACCAATCCGATGTAGTTACCTTGTCTTTTAAACCTTAATTTTTGCATAGGTCACACCTTCAGATGCTTGACCTATCAGGATAGCTATTTTCGTTTATGTCTCTAATTTTTGCCTGGACCGCCCTTTCAGGTTTTCAGTCCACCGAGACGCTCTTTTTTGCTTAAGCCGCCCTTTCAGGTTTTCGACTTACCGAGCTATTCTTTTGTTTTTAGACAAAATATTTCTTGACTACATCGGAGTTCACAGGACGCGGAAAATCCTCACCGTCCATTGTTGTGAGAATCAAGGCTCCTCCGGAGAATACTCTCTTGACGACATAAGGGCCTTCATAGTTAGGTGTCCATTTGCCCCTAGAGTCAGGTTGAAAGGATAGGATCCTTTTGAGCACGAGGTCTCCTTCTTGGATTTCCCGAGGACGAACTTTCTTGTCGAAAGCTTGTTTCATCCTTTGTTGGTACAGTTGTCCATGACATAAAGCTGTCATGCGTTTCTCCTCGATTAAATTCAGCTGATCATATCTGTTTTGACACCATTCAGCCTCTGACAACTTAGCTTCCATCAAGATTCTCAATGACGGGATTTCGACTTCTACAGGGAGCACTGCTTCCATGCCGTATACTAAAGAGAAAGGGGTTGCCCCTGTCGACGTACGTACTGAGGTACGGTATCCGTGTAAGGCATATGGTAGCATCTCATGCCAATCCTTGTACGAGACTACCATCTTTTGCACTATCTTCTTGATGTTTTTGTTTGCAGCTTCAACCGCACCATTCATCTGAGGTCTATAAGGAGAAGAGTTATGATGCTCGATCTTGAACTCTTTGCATAGTTCCTTCATCATTTTGTTATTCAAGTTGGTCCCATTGTCGGTGATGATCTTGCTGGGAATACCATATCGACAGATGATGTGATTCTTATTAAATCGGACCACCCCTTGTTTGGTGACGTTGGCATATGATGCAGCCTCAACCCATTTGGTGAAGTAGTCGATTGCCACTAAGATGAAGCGATGTCCATTAGAAGCTTTGGGTTCGATCCTACCAATCATGTCAATGCCCCACATAGAGAAAGGCCATGGTGATGAGAGGACATTCAGAGCCGTTGGTGGCATGTGAATCTTGTCCGCATAGATTTGACATTTATGGCATTTCCTGGCATGCTTGTAGCAATCGCTTTCCAAGGTCATCCAATAATACCCGGCTCTTAAGATTTTCCTAGCCATTGTGTGCCCACTGGAATGGGTTCCGAAGGAGCCTTCATGTATTTCATGCATTATGAGGTCCGCTTCTTGCTCATCAACACATCTGAGCAACACCATATCAAAATTCCTCTTGTATAAAACTTCTCCGTTTAAAAAGAAACTGCCGGCTAATCTTCGCAGAGTTTTCTTATCCTTGTTGGATGCCCCATGCGGGTACTCTTGCTTTTGGAGGAAACATTTGATGTCATGGAACCATGGTTTGTCATCTATGACTGCTTCGGCTGCAAATACATGTGCGGGCCTTTCTAGGTGTTGAACCTTGATTGTTGGAATCTCACTCCGGCGGCTGACCTCATACATCGAAGATAAGGTCGCTAGAGCATCCGCCATTTGATTCTCGTCTCGAGGAATGTGGTGCAGCTTGACTTTGTTGAAAAAGGTTAGCAAGCGTCTTGCGTAATCTTTGTAAGGAATCAAGCCGGTGTGGCGAGTTTCCCAATCTCCATTGATTTGATTGATCACAAGAGCTGAGTCTCCATAAATGTCGAGGTTCTTGATCCTTAGATCGATGGCTTCCTCAATTCCTAATATACAAGCTTCATACTCTGCCATATTGTTTGTACAGTCGAATGATAGTCTTGCAGCAAAGGGGAGATGCTTGCCCTCAGGGGTGATGATAACTGCCCCAATTCCATTGCCATAGACATTGACGACTCCATCAAAGATTAACTTCCACTTAGATTCGGGATCTGGACCTTCGCCAAATAGTGGCTCGTCATAATCCTTCATCTTTAGGTACATGATTTCTTCATCGGGGAAGTCAAACTTGATTGGTTGATAATCCTCGATTGGTTGATGAGCCAAATGGTCAGCGAGAATGCTGGCTTTGATAGCTTTCTGAGTGTGGTACTCGATGTCGTATTCTGATAACAACATTTGCCAACGGGCAATCCTTCCGGTTAAGGCGGGCTTTTCAAAAATATACTTGATTGGATCCATCTTGGATATCAACCAAGTGGTATGATTAAGCATGTAGTGGCGAAGACGCCTAGCAGCTCATGCTAATGCGCAGCAAGTCTTTTCAAGTAGAGAGTATCGGGACTCGCAGTCCGTAAATTTCTTGCTTAGGTAGTAGACGGCGTGCTCTTTTCTACCGGTTTCATCTTGTTGTCCGAGTACACATCCCATGGAGTCCTCCAACACGGTTAAGTACATGATCAATGGTCTTCCTTCGACTGGAGGAATAAGTATTGGAGGTTCTAGTAGGTATTCTTTGATGCTATCAAAAGCTTTTTGGCAATCTTCTGTCCATACCACTTCTTGATTTTTGCAGAGTAGCTTGAAGATGGGTCCACAAGTGGCTGTCATATGGGATATGAATCTAGAGATGTAGTTTAAACGTCCTAGAAATCCCCTTACTTGCTTCTCAGTTTGAGGAGCAGGCATTTCTCTGATGGCTTTGACTTTATCGGGATCTACCTCGATACCCTTTTGACTGACAATGAAACCTAGGAGTTTTCCTGATCTCACGCCGAACGTACATTTGTTGGGGTTCAGGCGAAGCCGATATTTTCTCAGGCGTTGAAACATCTTTGACAAATACTCGACATGCTCTTCTTCCGTTCTTGATTTGACAATCATGTCGTCGACATACACTTCGATTTCTTTGTGTATCATGTCGTGGAAGAGAGTAGTCATGCCCCTTTGGTAGGTAGCGCCCGCATTTGTTAGGCCAAAAGGCATCACTTGATAACAGAAGGTGCCCCAAGGTGTAATGAAAGACGTTTTTTCTCTATCTTCGATAGCCATTTTAATCTGATTATATCCTGAGAAACCGTCCATGAAGGAGAAAACCTTAGATTTGGCGGTGTTGTCGACCAATATGTCAATGTGAGGTAACGGGAAGTCGTCCTTCGGGCTAGCCTTGTTTAAATCTCGATAGTCGACACACATTCTGACTTTACCATCCTTCTTGGGGACTGACACTATGTTGGCCAACCATTGAGGATATTCCGAGGTAACAAGAAATCCAGCGTTAATTTGCTTTTGCACTTCCTCTTTGATCTTAAGAGCCATGTCAGGGCGAGTTCTTCTCAACTTCTGCTTGACTGGCGAACATTCCGGTTTTAGAGGTAAGTGGTGTTCCACAATCTCAGGATCCAATCCTGGCATATCTTGATATGACCATGCAAAGATATCCACATACTCTTCAAGAAGCTTGATTATTTTCTCTTTGACGGGCGCATCCAATAACGCTCCTATCTTAACCTCTTTCTTTTCTTCTTCGGAACCCAAGTTGATGATCTCTATTGTTTCCTCGTGAGGCTGAATGGTCTTCCTCTCTTGTTCTAGTAGGCGCTTGATCTCATCCGGGATCTCTTCGTCCTCTTCCTCTTCCGCTTCGTAAACAGGGAATTCAAAGTTCGGAGGGAGCCTAGGGCTAAGGTGTTCAACGGGTTTATGGGTGCTTAGTCTGCATGTAATGGATGATTGATTTTAATAAAAGGAAAAAATGCAGACTCTTTGAAATTAAAATGAAAATGTTTTTGGGTTTTGATATTGAAAATAAAAAAGAAAAGAGACAACGTATAAATACGTGGAAGTTGTAATACAAACAACGATTTTTATTTATTGATGATAGTATATTAAACAAGCCCTACATGAGTCTCCTTTCGCTTCGGGCGAGGCGAAAGGTGTTTTTTTCGAAAAAGATAAAATAGACAAACACATTACTTGGAAGACTGAATAACAGAGGGAACATTGATGGCGACCCAATTGCGACAAGCTCCTCCGGGTGTCACATGGACAGGTGCTGTTTCTTCCGGCCCATCTTCAGTGATGGCGTTGGTTTCCTTTGCAGAGTGAATGAAGCTAGCGCTACGAAAGATGTTCTCGAGCGGCTCAATGTTAGTTCTTGGTTTGGTAACTCTTGTAGTTGGAGTGAAACCTAAACCTTCTCTATGCTTACGCTCCGGCAGACTTATTGTCCTTCCCCAATCCGGGAGTAAGTCATCCTGCACTGCTCTTTGTGCGCTCTTGAAAGAAGACATAGACGCTTCCTCCTTTGTGGCACTCTCATCTTCTAAGGAAAGACCTTGGAATGATGTCCCGTCAACGATATCAGCACCGATGAACGAGAAAGCTGACAAATGGCTGATTAATAGAGCTTCTTCTTCTCCTACTGTAACTAGCTTCCCATTCTTCACAAACTTCAATTTTTGATGCAGTGTGGATGTCACTGCTCCGGCTTCGTGGATCCATGGTCGACCTAACAAACAACTATACGCTGCTTGTATGTCCATTACTTGGAAGGTTATTTGGAAGACAGACGGTCCGATGGTAATAGGTAAATCCACCTCCCCGATTACTGATTTCTTCGAGCCATCAAAGGCTTTAACCACTACCCCACTTGGTCTCATGGAGGTCCCCTGGTAAGAAAGCTGGTCAAGGGTTGTCTTGGCCATTACGTTTAATGAAGAGCCGGTATCTACAAGTACGTTTGATAACGCATCCGACTTGCAGTTTACCGATATATGTAATGCCAAATTATGGTGTCTTCCTTGCTCCGGGAGTTCCTCATCACTAAAGCTTAGGCTATTGCAAACAGTGATGTTTCCGACAATGCCTCCGAATTGGCCGAGGGTTATGTCGTGCTCCACAAAGGCTTGGTCCAAGACCCTCATCAATGATTCTCTATGTGCGTCGGAGTTCAACAATAAGGATAGCATAGAGATCTTGGAAGGCGTTTGCAACAACTGATCCACGACCTTGTATTCGCTCTTCTTGATTAACTTCAATACTTCATCAAGATCTGAATCGGCTTTTACCCCACTGGATTGACCCATCTCTTGGCTTGTGCAGGAGTCTAGGGTTGGCTTTGGTTTAACTGTCGGGGTACTGTCCTTCTCTTGGACTATTGCGGGAAGAACACGTCCGCTCCTTAGTACTTTACTGCTATCCGTGATATTATCAACAGGGGCTAAGGGAGGAATAGGCGTCTCTTGGCCGTTGTTTATCATGGTTGCAAGGTACTTATAAGGGACCGCTTTGTTGGAAGTGTACGGGGCAGGCCCGGGTAAACAGATTACAAGTGGAGTAGTGGCAGGCTCTTGGCTGCTGAAGGCTACTTCCAAATGTTCCGGGATATCGAACTCCGGAATTATGACACATACCCTCTCGTCCTTTTTGGTGACAACGAGCTCTTTCTTGTCCATTAGTCCTTGTATGTCATTTTGGATTTGCATACATCCTTGAGGACTTACTGAACACTCTTCGCAATTAGCATGATCGTGCTCGAACATGGCTGCTTTACACATTCCGATGTGTAATGGAACCAAGGGAGTCCTGATGTTTTGGACTTTCAAAATAGGATGGGTTCCTTGGTGTTCTTGAACCATGTTGATTGAGGAACCATGATTCGGCAGCGGGTTAGTTTGGGCATTTGGGTTTGAGTCCTTGAAGGTCAATACTTTGGTACGGACTAGCTTCTGGACCTCATTCTTTAAAGCAAGGCAACGTTCAACGTCATGGCCTGATGCCCCTTGATGGTATGCGCATGTAAGGTCATGTCGATACCATGGAGGTAATTCACTTGGTACGGGAGGTGGTGCTCTTGTTTGTACGAGGTTTCTCGCAAGTAAAGCCGGGAGCAGGTCCGCGTACTTCATGGGTATCGGATCGAATGCCGCTCTTGGGCGATTCTGATGGTTGAAGGGCTGTTGAGGTGCTTGAGGTCGGAATTGCTGCTGACCTTGTGGGCGAGACTGCTGGTATGATTGTTGCGGATTTTGCGGATGCTGTTGTTGATAGGATTGCTGATATTGAGGGAGAGATCTTTGCGGGACTTGAACTTGGTAATTTGGAGGCGTAGAGATGGCAGGTGAGATAGCAGAGACATGCGGATATGCTGAGTACCCTTGATGAGGTCCTCCGTGACCAATCATGCCGATATCTTGCTCTTTCTTCCTTGGATAGCTACCCCCAAATCTCTTTGTGCTACTAGACGGAGCACTTTCCTTTATTAAGCGTCCTTCTCGGACCGCATCTTCCAAACGCACGCCCATGCTTACCATCTCGGTGAAGTCACTTGGCGCACTGGCAACCATTCGTTCATAATAAAAGGAACCAAGGGTATTTAAAAAGATCTTGGTCATTTCCTTTTCTTCTAGAGACGGGCTAATCTGAGCCGCTATCTCTCTCCATCTTTGTGCGTACTCCTTAAAGGTCTCTTTGTCCTTTTGGGCCATAGCCCGAAGTTGGTCCCGGTCCGGGGCCATGTCCAAATTATATTTGTATTGGCGGACAAACGCCTCTCCCAAGTCATTAAAGGTTTGGATTTTGGTACTATCCAAACCCATGTACCACTTTAAAGCGGCACCGGTTAAGCTGTCTTGGAAATAATGAATGAGCAGCTGATGGTTGTCGGTTTGCGTCGACATCTTTCTTGCGTACATTACCAAGTGACTTTGCGGGCAAGTATTCCCTTTGTACTTCTCAAAATCCGGGACCTTGAATTTAGGAGGGATCTTGACATTGGGTACTAGGCAGAGATCATGGGCGTCCTTCCCGAATAAATCTTTCCCTCGGAGGGCCTTAATCTCCTTTTGCATCTCATCGAATTTTTCAAGGAAGTCCGCCATCCTATCCTGGGTGCCTAAACTTTCAGCATGAATGATTGGCCCGTAATCTCCTTGAGTGGTGTGAACCACTGGTGTAGTGAAGGCCGCAGCAGCCTGAGTAAAGGTAACCTCGGGTTGACTGACCGGGGTTTCTTGAAAGGTAGTTGGAATAGGGATGGATTCTTCGCCAAACTCAAATGGCATACCCCATGTGCAACCGGGGGGTTTAGTGTAGCGCTGAGTTCCATCATGTAAGGGCGGAGTTGAAGTAGAAGCTAGTGCTGGAGCCTGGGAGCTAGAAGGAGGAGGAGGTGCCGGGATTTGTGCGGCTGCTAGTAGTTTCACTAACTCCGTTAGTTTTTCCATTTCAGTTCTCATAGATGTTACTTCTTCACGAAGATCTTGATTCTCTTGCTCGAGGTTTTCCATTTTCCTCTTTAGGGTCGCTCTGGTATTGTAGGAGTGAGTTGCCTCGGGATGGTGAGCCACTTTTTCTTACAAGAAGACACGTAGTGTTGCGGAGAGAATGCAGACACTGAAGACTCAATTTGGATTATAAGAAATCCTGAGGATAAGAAAAAGGGAAATGAGCTTGGACTCGAGGATGACCGTATGCATGATAATGAATGATGAATGATGTATGCATGAAAAAAATTTGCTTTGCTTTATAAGGAAATTCAAAAGTGAACAATTAATTATTAGCAATTTAAAAGTTATTAGAAACCGGAAAATTAACATTGTCAAAATATATTTGATTTAATAACATTGAGATTACAAAGTGTAACTAATGCTAATACAAATCAAATAGCCGCTCGCCTTTCGGCCTTGCCTATCTCCTCCCTATAGAAATCTAATGTGTTCTTGCAGAACTTCATAAATTCTTGAATTTCCGTAGGGATGACAAAGTATGGCACGACCATTTCGGCCTTTGCAAGTTTCTTCGGAAGCTCGGCGATGACTAAGTTTGAGAATGCGACTAATCTAGTGAAGTCCTCACTTAGTCGGGAGGCATCCTGCCATACAAACTCAATCACTTCCTTGCATTGGGCTAACTGGATATTTGCATGCCTAATCTCATCGAGGAGTCGTGCAATGTGATTCCCATGCTCTCTTGCAATCTTATCGAAGTATTCTTCGAATTTCTTGATGTCCGCCTCGAGGCGATTGCAATGTAGCTTCCCTTGATGAGAAAGGCTCTCATGTCTTTGCCGTTGGACGCGTTCGGCTTGAAGCTGCTCTTTGTAGTCTTTGACCACTTCTTGGAGCTGTTGATTTTTCTCTTGAAATTTCAACCTCCATTTCCGTTGAGCTTCGATAGCTAACTCGCCGAACTTCTTGAGCTCTTGGTTGGAATGCAAGATTCTTTCCAACTCTTCGTCTTTGGCCACAAGGTTGGCATCCGCACTAACCAAGCCGCCTCCTATCCAATTTCTCTTCCCTTCGGAGATCTTTAGCCGTTTTTGGCATACTAGGAGAGAATGTGACACTTCATCACGATCTCTCTTCGTCCTAGTAATTTCCCCTAAAGCTTGGAGGTGCTTTAATTCTAAGTCTCCGTTTTTGCTTTGGAGCTCTCGAATCTTAGCTTTGAGTTCCTCCGCTTCTTGGTTAGGAATGATTGTGATAGGTTTAGGCGTAGGAGGCTTCGGAGGGCTTATAACCACGAAGGGTAACTTGATTGCTTTGACCCTCTCCTTCACCCATTGAGTATAAAGGGGTTTGGCGACACAATTCCTCTTGTCGACCCTTCCTTTGTGTACTTGGCTCCATGCCCCTTGGATTCTTTCTAACAATGCTGGATCTTGATCGCCTTCCCTCAAAAAGAAAGCTTCCAACAAAAGGTCATTAGGTTTGTTTTCCATTGAAAAACCTAATTGTCGGAGAGAGAGGACCGGATTGTAATTAATGCATCCCTTAGTACCAATGAGGGGTACATTAGGGAAGTCCCCGCAACTGAGGATAATTTCCGGGTCCTCTAAGTTTGGAGAAAACCAATGGATGTCCTTCGCGACGAGGGTCGTCATCCGTTGCGACCATTTGAGCTTGGCCCGATTTTCCGCAAAGTCTCGGTTTCTTGGCATGTGGGACATCATCCAAATTTGCACTAAAGGAGTGCAACAAGAAATCTTGCGTCCTCTTGCTTGTTCATGCCTAGAGTAGAAGGAGTGATAAAAATCCGCCAAAATTGTGGGAACCGGATTTTTGATCATGAATACCTCTAGAGCCGGAAAGTCTACGAAATCATCCATGTTGGGGAATAAAACAATCCCGTAGACTAAGAGGGCTAAGATGGCGTTGAAAGCCATTACCTCTTTGTTGGCTAGTAAATCCCGAGCTTTGGCTCCCAAAAACTTTCTTGTGAATCCCCTAGCATTTCCTCTAATTTCCAAATTAGACACTACTTCTTGGACATCAAGATACAAGGATTCGGCAATGGCCTCCAATGTGGGATCTTTCCCGGGACCTAAATATAATTCACGACCTTTCATGCTACAACCCAAGATCTTCTCGAATTCTTCCAATGTTGGAGCTAGTTGGAAATCTTGAAATGTAAAACACCGGAGTGGTGGATCGAAGAATTGTGCCAAAGTAGTTAATGCCGTTGAATCTATCCTCACGGGTAGGAGATCAAGTATCAACCCATAGCTTGCCTCAAAAATACTCTTGTTGACCGGGGAGAGCCTCTTGCTTATGGCTAACAAACTTTCCACCCTAGGAGCCTTAACTTTGAAAGCGAGCGTACTTTTATTTCCGGAATCCATATTTCTCTTTGCTAATATTTGATTTGTTCTTTTTAAATTCCTATAAAGCAAAGTGATATGCGGAAATTATTTTTCATGAATGTAAATGTATGATATGCATGGGTGTAGGTTCAAAATTTCTCCCCATCCTCACGTGTAGGCTCTAATAGGTAAGATTCCTAAGAAGAGGTCCTTAGAGTCATTAACCTCATATGGAATTAGGGTTGTCTATGGACATACGTCGACATGACTTCAATTAATTCCATATGAGAATCTCGTCTAAGCAGGGTTGGGCATCCTACCTCACGTGCATACGTCAACGCGGGCTTCCGCACACAACCTCCTGCTAACTTAGTTTTTTCTCGAGCTCGGGTAGAGAGCCTCACACGTCCGGCATTAACCCGAACAATGTGGAGTAACATCGCTCAAGTAACCCCCACAATTGAGATATATATATGAATATGAAGCACAAATGATATATATATATGCAAAGTATAAGAATAAACAAGACAAATAATGACAAGAAGACATAAATCACGTAAGTAAAATGAACCAAATTAGCCTAAAAGCCGACTGAGATAGGCTTGACTCGTTTATGCAAAAACAAAGTGTTTTATGCATACTCCCCAGTGAAGTCGCCATTTCTGTCGCGTCGAATTTCGGATGTCAAGCTATTGGGGAAGCTTTGAATCACTAATTCTAAATTACGACTGAACTTTTAATTTTTCGGGGAAAAAAGGAAAAAAGTTCTAAATTACCTTGAGAAAAGATTTTAGGTTCGAAAGTCGATTATGCGAGGGGAAGGTATTAGCACCCCTCACATCCGTTGTACCCAACGGGAACCTCTTAGTCGACTTAGGCTTAAAATGGTTCGATGCTTTACTTACGTGTTTAAATATGTATAAAAGGAAATATATAAAAGACATAATGCGGGATAAAGAAAGAGATAAAAACAAACGAAAAGAAGAGAAAAACAATTTTTTTATTAATGGGCTTGACAAGATGTCGATCTTGCTCCTACGTATCTCCCGGTAGTCGGAGAATTCAAAGCGTACGTAGTTCTTTGGTAGAAAAACGTTTGTATGTTGATTCGTTTTAGTTAAAAAAAGGTTTGATCGCGTCCGAGCGAAAAAGTTTTAAAAAAAAGAAAAATGTAATGAAATTAAATGTCAACTGCTCGGGTTGTTGCCGAGCTGGCCATTGACGACAAGAAAGTAAAAGTCAGCTGCTCGGGTTGCTGCCGAGCTGGCCACTGACGACAATGCATGGAAATAAATGATTTGATGAAAAAGTTTTACGCTCGGACGTGAGCAAAGGTTTTAAAAACGTACGAAGACGTACAAAGTTTTAAAATGGTGAAAGATGGACGCTAGGCGATAAGCTCGCGCTAGGCGTAAATGTTTTTGAAAATAAAGACAAACGAACGCACTGAGGCGAAAAATTCGCGCAAGGCGTAAAAAGGTTAAAAATAAAACGCGCAAGGCGCGAAAGGTTCGGATTGACCACGAGGGCCAAGAAAAAAGGTAAAAATGGCCACAAGGGGGCCAAGGGAAAGTTGAGCGTACTAGACGCGTCAAGGGTGGAATGACGATTGCCCGAGCGACGAGACATACGTCACGCATTCGTGCAATCGAGGTTTGGGGAGGCATACGTCAAGCCATTCCCGTTTCATTCAAGTTTGGTTTTGTTATTCGGAGGAACCTCAAAGGGAACCAAAGCTTTAAAAGGAAAGTTGTAAAAGAAAAGAGAAACACGAACAAATTTGTTGTTCGATTTTATTAAAAATCATGAACGTTACTTGTTGCTTAAGTTATTGAAACTCAAGAACAAGTTTGGTTCAAGTTTGAATGACAAACACAATCATGAAACATGCAAAATTTGGAAAGTTTACAAATTCGGCTCAATTCGAGTTTGGTTTAAAAAGAGTGAGCAAACTCGGCTTAAGTTCGCGTTTGGATTGAAAATCATGAACAACATGGTTGTTCAAGTTTGTTTTAAAATAGGCGAACTTAGCTTGTTGCTCAAACTTGGTTTTGAAAATATTAAGAACATAACTTGTTTCACAAGTTATTTGAATTTTGTCGCACGAACTTGTGAAATCTTCAAAGTTGTGCATGATTATGAGTTGGGTTTGGACCAAAATGGTTTTAACCCTCTTTAGGTTCTGAATCAAGGGCTGGAATCCCAAAAATTTGGCATTTGAATGCCTGATTCATGTTCTGAATTTCACATACTTCGCAGAGCAACCAGAACTTGGCTCTGCGAAGTCAGGTTCTGGTGTGTTCGCAGTGCGAGCAAAGCTTGGCTCTGCGAAGTATGCGAATTTCTTAACTCAGAAGTTGTTTCTGAACAGAAGTTCAGAAACTGCTTCTAAGCAAGATTCAGAACCTAAAGGAGGTTAAGAAACTTGACAAAAAGGAAGAAAAAAGGGTAGAAAAACACAATTTTAAAGCTTGGCCCCTTTGAGGTCCTTTTTGGGGCTCAAAGGAGGTTTTGGTTCACAAAACAAAATTGGACAAAGCAAGATATGTAAACAGCATATACAATAGAAAAGAAAGGTTATAGGAGACTTACAGAACTCCTAGCAATGCTTGAACAAGACTGGAAGTAGCTTGCTTGCTTTGTGAAAGGTTATGAACAAGGTTCAAAGTGTTTGTGATGGACTGATTTTGTGTTGCAATGCAAGGGATTTTTGGTGTGAAATTCGTGTGTATTAGCTCTCTGAAATGGTATGTTTCTAACTGGTTTTTGAGGTGTTCAATTGTGTGTGATCCTTAAGCCTTGCCCTTCCTTTTATAGGCATGAATGCAAATCTTTGCAATGATGAACAATGATGAATAAAATCCTAAAACACTAGCTGATCATGAGCTAAACTCAGGCTAGAACACTTTGCATTTAATGCTAATGGATAGAACTTGCTTTGCCTTGTGCCAAGGGGCAAGGTCTTGACTGATCTCAGCCACAAATGCCATTGATTCTAGAAGGTAATGATGGTAAAAACTGTAAAACAGGGCAGCTGCAAAAGGGATGATTCTTGGGATCAATCCTTGCAATCTTGGAAGGTCAAACAATCAAAACGTGTACTGCCATGTACAGGGAGATTGGGGGAATCAAAATCAGCATGTGGGCTTATGTGTGGGGGAAGAAATCCAGCTCAAAACAGGGCATGTCACACAGCTTTTTTGCAACATAAACCACTTGGGATTGACTGCTTTTGGCAGGGAAAAAGGGAAGGAAATGGATCAAGCAGCTGGCTGGCATGTTTGGGTTGGGTAAGGGGTCAATTTTGGGGGACAAAATCTGACCAAGGATAGCCAATTTGTTTGATCACATGAGAGGTTGGAAGAAAGTTCCTCTTTCCTTTTGCCTTTAATGTCACACATTAAATATTGTTTTGCTGCACCAAATCAGCCACAAAATAGCAATAATACAAGTAATAATGCTACTAATGATAATTGTAGTTGAAAGCAAAAAAGATAAACAACTATATAAAAATTTGCAGAATTTTCGCAGAGGTCGCAGTGCGAAGGTGAGTTCGCACTGCGATCTTCACTTTTTTTTGATTTTTTTGTATAAAATAAAAGGTAAAAATGGGGAAATAAATAATAAAAAAAACAATAATAGTAAATGATAAAAAATGCAAATGGCAATGAAAATGAATAAAAAATAGTAATGACAATAATAATGAAAATGATGATAATAAATAAAACTTAATAATATTAAAAGATAAAATCTAATAATAATAAAATAATAATGATATTATTAAAGGAAAATAAAATAACAATAATATTAATAATATTAAGGATAATATAAAATATTATAAAAATAATAATAATAAAAGGTAAAAAATAAATAATGGGATAATAAAAATATAACACCCAAAAAAATATAAGTCAAAAAATGGGGTATGACATTTGTGCACCACTCTTTTGAGTTGGTTTAGGTGTTTTGATTGAGTTGTAATTCATTCTAAGCCTCTAGGTACGAATGAAGTTGTGTTTTTAAAGTTTTCTGAAAAACAGAGTGTTTTTGTTTAAGGGTAGTTCAAGTGGCTGGGTTGTAGTTACTTGAATAGGAAGTTAGAGGTTTTCTAATACTCAACGTGTTGGGTAGAATTCAAGACTAGGTGGAGATTAATTGCTTGGGATAGGAACTGGGAGTCAGTGTCTGAGTCTTAAGGGTTAATTCCAATAGTGGAATTCCTTCCTGGATTGGTATCCCCCAGAGTAGGAGGTGTTTACTCCGAACTGGGTTAACAAACCTTGTGTGTTCTTTAGCTTTCCTGCACTTTTTATTTCTGCTACTTATCTGCTTTAAATTGTGCTAAGTCATTCAGAACCTGTTTTGGTTCAGAACCTGTAATCTCTTAAGTATTGCCTGGCCAGAATTTCACATTTACTCATGCCTATATTTTACATTTATATTTTCTTGTCCCCTTAACTTTTCTGCTTTATTTTATGTAGAGGATATGGCGCCCATGACCGCGGCGGAGAGGAAAAGATATCTCGAAGAAATGAAGGCTAAAAAGGCTGCTGAGGGAACGGCGACCACTGATCCTGCGAGACTTATTACCCGTAAGCCAAAGAGGAAAGCTGATCATCCGCCCGAGGTTCAAGCTGAGAGCCTTAAGGCGGCTCTGCGCGATAAAAGGTTGCCCGGGAAAGACAATAAAGGAAAGGCGGCAGCGGATAAAAAAGGGAAGAAGACGCCTTCTCCTTCCCTGATTGGCGCCATCAAAACCAGCAGCTCAGTGCCGTCTTTCTGGGATAAAGGTTTTGACTACGGTGCCTACGTGAAGGAGAGGCTGGTATATAATCCAGAAGACGCGTAGTCGGGAAGCCAGGGCGCTGTTCCCTTTATGACGAGGGATATAGGAGTTCATTGTTTGCGGACTATAATGCTTCTAGACTCGGTGGATCGTAAGTATGAGGAAGTGGTGCAGAATGAGGAGGCTCTTCAAGCTACATTGAGGGCGTTGGAGAAAGAGTTGGAGGAGGCCAGGAATGCTAGGGAGAAAGAGGTGCAGGAGGCCAGGGAGGCGATGAAGCTTGAGTGTGATAAACGCATCTCCGATCTGAAGATTGGTTATGCAGCAGACCTTGCTGGAAAGGACGAGGTCATTGCTAAGCTACAAGACGATGTCGCGGCTGGAGCAGAAAGGGAGGATCAGCTTACGGCTGAGGTTTCTGAAGCGAAGGGCGAGCTGGCTCTGAACTTTGATGCTGGCTTTGAAAGAGCCAAGGCACAATTTGCCCTTCTCCATCCTGGCGCCGATATTTCTGCCCTTGATCCTTTTAAAATTATTGTAGATGGCGTCCTAGTGGACGAACCTTAATTTCGTTTGTTGTAATTTAACTTCCTTAATTATTTTTAAACTCAGTACTCTGCTTGAATTTGTGTTCGTGATGTATCATTCTCTTTTTAAGCTCTTCGTTTTTCTTCAAATTTATGTATTTCGGAAGGCCTCTCCTGGGCGGTGATTACGTTCGTTTCATAATAATGTCGACAGTTGTAGGTATGTTTCTTTTAGCGCCTGATGCTTTAGGGTCCCTTTATAAGGGATCCCTTTTATCGCTTGGACGACGATCTTGTTTTCTGCTCGCGACGTCTTAGAGCCCTCTTTGGGGTTAAGGAATTAGGAGGTGATCTTATTTTCGTCTCGCGACGTCTTAGAGCCCTCTTTGGGGTTAAGGAATTAGGCGGCGATCTTATTTTCGTCTCGCGACGTCTTAGAGCCCTCTTTGGGGTTAAGGAATTAGGCGGCGATCTTATTTTCGTCTCGCGACATCTTAGAGCCCTGTCTTTTAGGGTTAAGGAATTAGGCGGCGATTTCTTTTTAAGCTCACGACGTCTTAGAGCCCTGTCTTTTAGGGTTAAAGAATTAGGTGGCAACCCCTTTGGGGTTAACGGATCATACGGCGAGCTCATTTAAGATTCGGCAATGGCGATCTGCTACATGCAACGAAAGTAAGATAAACAAGCAATATATATATATAATATCAATAATAAACCGGGGCCTCATTAAAAACCCCCATTACTGCGGGGGGAAAAGAGTGCCCCTTACTCCTTTACTACGTAGCTGTACAAAGACGTCGAAATTTATAAGATAAAGACGGTAGGAATTAAAATGGCTTTGTCTTCCCTCTAGCTCGCCTTTGAGTTGTCGTGGCGAGTTCCTTCCTGCATTGTGCTCAACTTTTTCATCGTACTGCGGTTGGCTAGTTCTGCCTGTAGTATCAACCCCTTCTTGATTTCATCGGATTCCGCCTCTTCTTTCCCGGTATTGACAATTGGATTGGCTGGCTTTGAACGGAGTGTCAGGAAAGGAGTACTTATTTCCTCTACCTTCCTGATCTCACCGTATTCTGCATCTTCTTCCTTAGCATTGACACTTGAATTGACTGGCTTCGAATGGAGTATCAAGAAAGGAGTACTTTCTTCCTCAACCTTCTTGATCTCCTCGGGTTCCGCATCTTCTTCCTCAACATTGATACTTGAATTGGCTGGCTTCGAATGGAGTATCAAGAAAGGAGTACTTTCTTCCTCGACCTTCTTGATCTCCTGGACATGAATCTCTCCTTCTAGGTTTGCGATGATGAAGTTCACTCGGTGCGCTTTTATGTTGCTGTTTCCTTTCTTCTCCTTTTGTAGCTTCAAACTGTTGTGGTAACATTCTCGGACCACTCTCTGGTCTGCTCTGATGGTACCAACCCGCCCATCATCCAGCGGATATTTCATAACGAGGAATTTGGTGGAAAGGTAGGCGTCGAGGGCGTTAAAGGCTGGGCGGCCTATGATGACATTGTAGGAACAGGGCGAGTTGACTACCAAGTACCTAATCCTGATGGTCTTAGCGTTATTACCCGTACCGAATGTTGTTTTCATTGTGATGTATCCCCGGACGTGCACCTGTTCCCCTGTAAAGCTGGCCAGCATCCCCTTGAAAGGCTGCAACTGTTCCTCGTCTAGTCCCATTTTCTCAAAAGCAGAATAATAGAGGATGTCCGCAGAGCTGCCGGGATCAATCAACACCCTCTTGACATCCTAGTTGAAGATTTGTACAGTGATGACCATGGGATCATCATCGTGGGGGATTACTCCTCCGCGGTCTTCACTTGAAAAAGTGATATCCACTTAGCGTTCTGGTTCCTTTTTGGCGTGGTCATCAAGCAACATTACTTGTCTTACATATTTCTTCCGGGAGGTGCTGGACTCCCCACCTCCTGCGAAGCCGCCAGATATGGTGTTCAAGGTGTGGCGCTCACCTTCTTTCGCCACATCTTTCTCCCTCTGGGGGTCTTCAGGGGGACGTCTGTCTCCCTCTCTACCTTCCTTCACATATCCTCTTAACCTGCCGTTCTGAATCAACTTCCCTATTTCTCTTTTCAGATGTATACAATCTTCTGTGGTGTGTCCTTTGATGCGGTGGTATTTACACCAGGCATCCTTATCGTTCCCCATTATGGTTCCTCTCGGTGGTTGAGGTTCAGGAATGATTCTGGAATGGTAAACATCCCTCCAGATTTGTTCACGGCGGGTGTTGAGGGCCGTGAAGGATTCCGGGAGGGGTGCGCGCCTATCCTGAACGTGGCGCTTGTACGACGCTCTGTCTCTGTTGCTGGGTGGGTAATAATTGCGGCGATGATCATATCCGTAGGGAGCACGCTCCCTGGAATCCCTTGCTTTCTTTTCAGCATTGCTTTCTTCTCCCTTTATATAACACTCTGCCCTAGACATGATTTCTTCCATGGAGTCAGCTGGTTTCTGTGCCAATGACTCGTTGAATTGGCCAGCGCGGAGGCCATTCTGGAAGGCTCCCACAAACAATTCCTGGTTCGGGTTAATGACTTTGATGGTGGCGTCATTATAGCGCGCGAGATACTCGCGGAGGGGCTTGTTGGGTCCTTGACGGACGTTGAAAAGGCTGGTAGACGAGACTTTGCGGTGGCGGCTTGCTGAGAACTGGTGCGTCAACTTGCGTGTCATATCCTGGTAGCCGACGATGGAAAATCGAGGCAGGTTCATATACCACCTGAGGGCGGCGTCTTTGAGGGTCCCTGCTAACAACTTGCACTTGAGAGAGTCGGCGGCGCCGATAATGGCCATTTGAGTGTTGAAGGCGGACACGTGTTCCACGGGGTCGCTTTTTCCATCGAAGGAGGAAAGAGAGGGTGGCTTGAAATTCTCTAGAACTGGCGCGTTCCAAACTTCGGCGGAAAGTGGTTGAGGATCGGGGTCGACCGATTCATCTTGTTGAGATCCGTTTCCTTCGGCGTGCTGCTGCTGTTGGATGGTTTCCATGGTTGCTTGCAAGGCTTCGTTGTAGTCACGAAGCTGCTGGATCTGTTGTTGTAGAGCCTCTAAGGCCGCTGGATCTGCCATTGTGCTGGCGGTGACGGTAGTTTGAGTTTGTATGTTAAGGTTGTGACTGGTGGTCAGAGATTTGCGCTCTAGATCGCGAATCAAAGGCTTTAGATCAGGGTTTTCTGAACAGATATGGGTTAATCGTTTGATTGTGAGGGTTTGGAATCACGGCGGATTCGGAGAATCTAGGATTGCTCGGAAAGGTACGGCGGATTCACGGCTTTGAGCGGTGCTTTGAGGCCGCGGATCGGCTGCTTCTCGTTTCAGAGATGGTGGCTAGGTCAGTTTTACCGTAGCCCCACGGTGGGCGCCAACTTTACCGTCAGTGACTACAATCTCTAGAAACTAGGGTTTCTGTGCTGTGTTTAGGTCATGCCTTGGGAATGATCCCAAGGTTACTATTTGTAGCCTCTCTTGGGCCTACCCGGTCATGGTTTTGGGCCCAAATCGTAAAGGGCCAAAACCATGACTAGGGCGCCCTCGTAAGCTGCTGAGGGCGCCCCCAGAGGGTGTCCCTTAGGAAGGTCACCTAAGGTTATTTACGGCTGTTAAGTGGGCCCTGCGCCCTCCTGGAGGACGCCCAGCCTTATTCCAAGGGTTCACACCCTTGTCTTTAGGATCTCAAGCCCTGAGTGGTGAGATCTACGGTCCAAAGTGTATGTTGAACAACCTAAGGGTTTTGTGGATCCTAAATTTCCTGATCATGTGTTCAAATTGAAGAAAGCTTTATATGGATTGAAGCAAGCACCAAGAGCATGGTATGACAGGCTGACTCAGTTTCTTGTGGCTCAAGGTTACAGAAAAGGAGGTTCTGATAAGACTTTGTTTGTAAAAAATGAAAATGGGAGTCTGATGATTGCTCAAATTTATGTTGATGACATAGTTTTTGGAGGAATGTCTCAGAAGATGGTCAAACTATTTTTACAGCAAATGCAGTCAGAATTTGAAATGAGTCTATTTGGTGAGCTGACATATTTTCTTGGATTGCAAGTCAAGCAAATGGAAGATACAATCTTCATCTCTCAGAGTAAATATGCCAAGAACATAGTGAAAAAGTTTGGAATGGAATCAGCTGCTCATAAGAAGACACCAGCTGCTACTCATCTGAAGCTAACCAAAGATGAACAAGGAGTATCAGTTGATCAAAGTCAGTACAGAAGTATGATAAGGAGCTTATTGTATTTAACTGCAAGCAGACCTGATATCACTTATGCTGTTGGAGTTTGTGCAAGATACCAAGTTGATCCTAAGATGAGTCATCTGACACAAGTTAAAAGGATCCTGAAGTATGTGAATAGCACAAGTGACTACGGAATCATGTATTCACATAGTTCAAGTTCTGAACTGATGGGATATTGTGATGCTGACTGGGCTGGAAGTGCTGATGACAGGAAAAGCACTTCAGGAGGTTGTTTCTTTCTAGGAAATAATTTAATTTCCTAGTTCAGCAAAAAACAAAACTGTGTTTCCTTATCAACTGCTGAGGCTGAATACATTGTTACTGGGAGTAGTTGTTCACAACTGGTTTGGATGAAACAAATGTTGGAGGAGTACAACTTGAAACAAGGAACCATGACCTTATTTTGTGACAATTTGAGTGCTATAAACATCTCTAAGAACCCAATACAGCACAGCAGAACTAAACACATTGATATCAGACACCATTTTATCAGAAACCTTGTGGAGGACAAGATCATTCAGCTGGAACATGTGGTTACTGAAGATCAAATTGCTGACATATTCACAAAGGCCTTAGATGCTAAACAGTTTGAGAATCTAAGAAGCAAGTTAGGTGTTTGCTTACATGAAGAATTATAGCAATTACTGCAAACTGGATGTGAGGAAGATAGAGTACCTGCCAGTTGTGCCTGTGCTAAGTGTGATCCTGAACCTGAGTCTGATAATTTTGTGGCTAAAAAGGGGGAGAAAGTCTTATGTTTATGCTCAGACAAGAGTTGTTCAGAATGTGTGCTATTGATTCAGAAGGTGACTAGTTTTGTTCAGAAGCTAAGCTTTATGCTCAGAGTTCAGAACCTTTGCAACAAGATGTGTCCAGATATGATTGAGGAGGAGTATGTGTCTCAGGGGGAGTGCATGTGTGTTAACATCCTGAGTGAAGAACTGTCCTTAGTCCTGAAATGTGCTCAGCTCCTGAAGTATGCTCTGATACTTTTGGTTCTCAGTAGTTCAGTAGTAAGAGGGAGTGTGTGTGAGAAGCTGAGTTGCAGGGGGAGTGTGTGTGAGGGGGAGTGTGTGTAATGATCAAAAACTTGATCAGTAGCTCTGATACCATGGTTGTGATGATCAGGAGTTGATCAGAAGCTGAAGCGGTTGTTTAACATAGCTCAGAAAGTGTTTTGTCCGCTGCCTAATTTATGTGCTATGTTATATAATTGTGGAGTTCTTCATTGCTGAGTTGATTATAAGGGAGATTGAAGAACTTGGATGGTTTTAGCCAAAAATTTGCCAAAGGGGGAGATTGTTGAGTATTTTGGTGTTGGCTGCATATTTTGGCAAAACCAAAGTGTTGTTTAGAAGCATCTCCTTATTTAGAACATTTCTTCAGTTACAAGTTTTCTCATTTGAAGCTATTCAGAAGCTGAATTTTACATCAGAAGCACTGTATCACTTCAGAAGCTGATTCAGGTTCTGATGCCAGCGTTGAGTTATGTTGACTTCATCAGAAGCTGATGTTTTTCAAGTTATTTCTACGAGAATCTTTGCAAGATATGCTAAGGTTTTATTATGGATTAATGCTTCTAGAATGCTGATTGTTTTGTGGAAGATCTAATAAAGATTTGGCTCAAAGATATGAAACACATATTTTCCTGATACTATCTTTAAAAGATACAAGGTGGTTTTATTTGTTTCACTATTGGACCAATCTTATTTTAGAAACAAATCATGTGCAGAAGATTGGTTTGTTATTTATGCTGCTGGACTGAAGGCTATAAAAGGAGGAGGACTGCTGCTATTCAACTTACGATTTAGAGTGTTAAAAATTCAGAGAATTGAGTCTTTGTTATTTTAAGCTTTTAGCTTTGTTGTGCACCACTCTGTTAGAGTTGGTTTAGGTTTGTTTTGAGTTGTAATCACTCTAAGCCTGTAGGTATGAGTGTTGTCTTTGTGTATTGAAGTTGTCTTCAAAAACAGGGGAGTTTTTGTTTCAGAACTGGTTTAAGTTCAAAGGGTAGTTCAAGTGGCTGGGTTGCAGTTACTTGGATAGGAAGTTAGAGGTTTTCTAATACTCAACGAGTTGGGTAGAATTCAAGACTAGGAGGAAGATAATTGCTTAGGCTGGGAACTGGGAGTCAGTGTCTTGAGTCATAAGGATTATTTCCTATAGTGGAATTCCTTCCTGGATTGGTATCCCCCAGAGTAGGAGGTGTTTACTCCGAACTGGGTTAACAAACCTTGTGTGTTTTTAGCTTTCCTGCACGTTTATTTTCTGCCTATTAATTGCTTTTATAATTGTGCTAAGTTCTGTTCAGAACCTGCTAAGTTTTTATCAGAACCAGAACATGTTAAGTATCTAATTGCCTGGCCAGAATTTCATTCGCAAAGTCTTCTTATCCTTGCTGGATGCCCCATGTGGGTACTCCTGCCTTTGGAGGAAACATTTGATGTCATGGACCCATGGCTTGTTATCTATGACCACTTCAACTGCAAACACATGTGCGGGCCTCTCCAGGCGTTGAACCTTGATTGTTGGAATCTCATTCCGACGGCTGACTTCGTACATAGAAGACAAGGTTGCCAAAGCATCTGCCATCTGATTCTCGTCCCGAGGAATGTGATGCAACTTGACTTTGTTGAAAAAGGTTAGTAAGCGTCTTGCATAGTCTTTGTAAGGAATCAAGCCGGATTGGCGAGTTTCCCAATCTCCATTGATCTGATTAATCACAAGCGCTGAGTCTCCATAAATGTCAAGGTTCTTGATCCTTAGATCAATGGCTTCTACAATTCCCAGAATACATGCTTCATATTCTGCCATGTTGTTTGTACAGTCGAATAAAAGTCTTGCGGCAAAAGGGAGATGTTTGCCCTCAGGAGTAACGATGACTGCCCCAATTCCATTACCATAGACATTAACAGCCCCATCAAAGATCAACTTCCATTTAGACTCGGGATCTGGACCTTCGCCAAGCAGTGGCTCGTCACAATCTTTCATCTTTAAATACATGATCTCCTCATCAAGAAAGTCAAACTTAATTGGTTGATAATCTTCAATCAGTTGATGAGCCAAATGATCGGCAATAATACTGGCTTTGATGGCTTTCTGAGTGTGGTACTCAATGTCATATTCTGATAACAACATTTGCCAACGCGCGTTCCTTCCTGTTAAAGCAGGCTTTTCAAAGATGTACTTGATTGGATCCATTTTGGATATCAACCAAGTAGTATGATTGAGCATGTAATGACGAAGGCGCTTAGCAGCCCAGGCTAGTGCACAACAAGTCTTCTCAAGTAAAGAGTATCGGGATTCATAGTCCATAAACTTCTTGCTCAGGTAGTAGACGACATGCTCCTTCCTATCGGTCTCGTCTTGCTGTCTGAGTACATAACCCATAGAGTCTTCTAACACAGTTAGGTACATAATCAAAGTGTAGTACCCCAATTTTGTCCTAAGCCTTTTAAAACAAAAATAAAAAAAAATCAAAGAGGGAGAAAAAGTCAAAGTCAACAAAAGTCAACATTTCAAAAATGATGACTTCGCACTGCGAAGCTCACTTCGCACTGCGAAGTCTGCGATTTTTCTACAGATTTTTGGTGTTTTTGATTTAATTCTAGATTTTGTTGCATATCATTTGCATATTTATTTTAATCAGCATTCATGGCTATTTGGGCCAAGCAAAACCAGAAATGAGAGACTTGCCATTAATGCCAAGGTTGGAAGCTTTTTCTTCCAACCTAGCATGTGACAAGCAAGTGGGCTTGCCCTTGGGCAGCTCTTGTCCCTCCCAAGTGACCTGTTAACCACCCCAAGGTTGCCAGCCACCTGCTTGATGACTTTCCTCCTGCTTGCTCCCCCAAAACCAGTCAAACCAGCTGGATTTTTCACTTGAAAAAGCCATGAGTGCCTACCCTGTTTTGCAGCAGCTTTTCACCCTCTCACACCAGCCAATTATAGCCTTTTTCATCCCCCAATCTCTGCACATCACAGTGCACGTTTTTATTGATCAACCATTGAGATTGCAAGGATTGATCCCCAAGCTTGGCCAATTGCATTTCAGCCCTATTTCATCATCATTGCTATCCAAAATCTTTGAATTTGTGGCTGAAATCAGGCTGAGTCTTGACCCTTGGAACAAGGCAAGGTTGCCTCTATCCATTAGCATTTAATGCAAAGGGATTCAGCCTGATCCTAGCCCACAAATCAGCTGGATTTTGGGGATTTCTAATGATGAAATTGATTTGGTTTTGGCCTATAAATAGAAGGCAATGCCCAAGGTTCCAAGCACTTCTCATAACAGCCATTCAAGAGCATTATACACTACTCATTCCAGCTTACAAACACTTACAAACAACCAGAAAAAACACAATCCAAACACAAAGCCTCACAAAGTTTAAAACCATCACCAACATTCAAAACTTTTGCAAGAACCTTCAACCAATTCAAATCCATTGCAGCTGGAGCTTTGCTAAGGATCTCTGTAAGTTTCCAAGCTTTTTTTTTGCATTTTCAATTGTGTTTGCATAGCAATTTTGGTTCAAAACCTTTTGGTTCTAAAAAACCCCTTTTGAATTTCAAAGAAATCCCAAGGTTTTCAAAACATCAAAACTGTTTTGTCCACTCTTTTTCATCCCAAAAACTCAAAGCTTTTCACTCACCTAAAAGGTCCTGAGTGTGTTCAGAAGTTGTTTCTGAACAAAAGTTCAGAAACAGCTTCTGAACTCAAAAATTCGCATACTTCGCAGTGCGAAGTCATGGTCGCAGAGCGCCCATGACAGAACTCAGAATCTGAGTTTAGGTGTCCAAATGGTCAATTTTTGAGGTTCTAGCCCAAGAGCTCAGAACCTAAGAGTTTTTAAACCCCTGTTTTTCAAACCATAACAAGGATTTTGCACAATTTTGACAAATTCACAAGTTCGTATAACATTTTGTGGATAACTTGTAAAACAAGTTATGTTCCCAAACTTTCAAAACAACAAGAACAAACCAGCTATGTTCATCATTTCAAACAAAACTTGAACAATAAATATTGTTCATGATTTTCAAAACTCAAGCGTGAACATACGCCAAATTTGTTCGCTTTTCAAAATTGTTCGCGAAATGAGCCGAACTTGTGCGTTTTCTAACAATTTGTTAAAATCTTTTCACTTTGGGTTCCAAGCCAAATGATTTGATATACCTTGGGATTTCTAAAAGAATTCTACCCAAAAACTTGAATGAAAAAGGGATGGTGTGACGTATATCTCTCCATTGCCCCGATTGTACGAATGTGTGACGTATGTCTCGTTGCTCGGACAATCGTCATTCCGTTTTCAAACGTATCCAACCATAACCAAACCAAATCTTGGCCCCTTGTGGTCAATCCGAACCTTTTGGTCCCCCGTGGCCATTAGATTTCATCCCTCGACTTGTTTAAGTCACTCGGTCGATGTTCGACTCATCCGAGTCCATTGTACCTGTTCTTGATCCCAATGGATCAATCGAACAATCCCCAGACTCGTTGGAGTCCCCTCGGTCAATGATTGACTCGTTTGAGTCCATTGCACCTCTTTTGGTCCCATAGCGACCAATTCGAACCCTTTTACCCTAACGGACGTACCTTTTAACAATTCTAGTGCGATTCGTGAACAAACGCTTAATAAGTCTCCCAAGCGCGAGCATACAAGCTATACGCTTAATAAGTCTCCCGAGCGCGAGCATACAAGCTACGTTTTAATCGCAAGAATTCGGTTAAAACATCGTCCATTTAAAATTAACCAACACATGTACGTTTTTTCTACCAAAGAACTACGTACGCTTTGAATTCTCCGACTACCGGGAGATACGTAGGAGCAAGATCGACATCTTGTCAAGCGCAATAATAATAAAAACTTTTTTTTTTTTCCTCCTTCGTTTGTTTTTATCTCTTTTCCCCCCCTTTTAGTATATTTTCTTTTGACATAGATAAGCATGCGCGCAAAACATTTAAAAACAATTTAAGCTTTAGCCAAATAGAAGGTTCCCGTTGAGTACAACGGACGTGAGGGGTGCTAATACCTTCCCCTTGCGGAACCGACTCCCGAACCCGACAATGGTTGCGATGACCAGACCTTTTCCTCATCGTCAAGGGTTTTATTATCGTTTCCCTTCAAACAAAAAACTTAAGGGTTTATCAACGTTCCCTTTACACAAAAACTTTGGTGGCGACTTCACAAAGGCCCTCCGAGCGTTCGAGGACGTCCTCGGAGGATTTGCGCGTTTTTTAAACGAGGTGCGCACAGCTGGCGACTTCACTGGGGACCCTTTTCCCACTAGCGAGTCAAGCCTAACCTATTTGGCTTTTAAGCCAATTGTTTTTATTTTCTTCGCGCACCATGCTTATTATTTTATTCATACATGTCATATTTATGCTTTATGTTTATATTTGCTTTATTTTGCTTTATATTCATATCATATATATATCAAATGCGGGGGTTACTTGAGTGATGTTACTCCACATTGTTCGGGTTAATGCCGGACGTGTGAGGCTCTCTACCCGAGCTTGAGAAAAAAACTAAGTTAGAAGGAGGTTGTGTGCGGAAGCCCGCGTTGACGTATGTCCGTGAGGTAGGATGCCCAACCCCGCTTAGATGAGATTTTCACGTGGAATTAATTGAAGTCATGTCGACGTATGTCCATAGACAACCCTAATTCCATGTGAGGTCTATGATTCTAAGGACCTCTTCTTAGGAGATTTCACCATTTAGAGCCTACATGTGAGGATGGGGGGAAGTTCCGAACCTTCATAAACCATACCCTTTCATATCATTTGCATTCATGAAAGTAATTTTCGCATCATTTTGCTTTATAGGAGTTTAAAAAGAACAACCAAATATTAGCAAAAAGAAATATGGATTCCGGGAACAAAAATACGCTCGTCTTCAAGCTCAAGATTCCTAAGCCAAGCACAATCGTTCCCAACAAAGTGGAGGAAGAGCTCAAGGCTAAAATTCGAGAGTTAGAATTAAAACACCTTCTAGCTTTGGGAGAAATCACTAGGACGAAGAGAGATCATGATGAAGTATCAAATTCTCTCCTAGTGTGCCAAAAACGGCTAAGGATCTCCGAAGGGAAGAGAGATTGGATAGGAGGCGGCTTGGTTAGTGCGGATGCCAACCTTGTGGCCAAGGACGAAGAGTTGGAAAGAATCTTACATTCCAACCAAGAGCTCAAGAAATTCGGCGAACTAGCCATCGAAGCTCAACGGAAATGGAGGTTGAAATTTCAAGAGAAAAATCAACAGCTCCAAGAAGTAGTTAAAGACTACAAAGAGCAGCTTTAAGCCGAACGCGTCCAGCGGCAAAGACATGAGAGCCTTTCTCATCAAGGGAGGCTAAAGTGCAATCGTCTCGAAGAAGACATCAAGAAATTCGAAGAGTACTTCGACAAGATTGCAAGAGCTCACGGGGACCATATTGCACAACTACATGATGAAATTAGAAGTGCAAGAGTCAAGCTAGACCAGCGCAAGGAAGTGATTGAGTATGTATGGCAAGACGCCACCCGATTAAGTGAGGATTTCACTAAATTGGTTGCATTCTCAAATTTGGTAATCACCCAACTTCCAAAGAAGCTAGCGGAGGCCGAGATGGTCATGCCCTACTTTGTCATTCCTATGGAGATCCAGAAGTTTATGAAGTTCTGCAAGGACACCATAGATTTCTATAAGGAGGAGATGAGCAAAGCCGAGAAGCGAGCGGCTATTTGATTTGTAATATTATTAGTTACACTTTGTAAACAAATGTTATTTAATCAAATATATTTTGAAGCATAATCAACTTCCCGGTCTTTAATATTTCGAATTGCTAATATTAATTGTGCACCTTTAAACTCCTCCATAAAGCAAAATAAAAAAAAAACGCATATTTTGCATACTCATCGCATACATACATCCACATGCATCTTCATGCATTTTTTTCAAAAAAAAAAAAAAACTCATTCATTTCCCTAAAAACAGTTCAAAGCAATCATAGCCCGAAAACCCCGAAAGCCCTCGGTCCAAGAACCAGATCTCCAACACTCGTACGGAACACGAGCTAACAAACAAAGGATCATGGACAATTTGGAACAAACTCAAGCGGCTTTGAGAGAAGAGGTTGATGGAATGAAGGGGAAGATGGATCAGATGCTAGAGTTAATGCAAACTCTATCGGCCCGAGAAAGTAATCCTCACCCAGTAACGGATGCATCTAATGTGCAATGGCCTCTTTACGGTTTACCTCCGGATTATACCCCACCATTTGAAAATGAGGGCCATGGACCACCTCCACCACCGCTCACAATCCCCGTAAGGAATGAAGAGCGTCGTCCTCAAAGAGCTTCCACTACTCAGCATGAGGTGATTCCCCATGATGTGGAAAATAGTCAGCTAAGGCAATCTGCTCCCGACACCACCCACCAAGACAATGATACCTCCCAAATGTATCGAGTTTTAGAAGAAAGGTTGAAAGCTGTCAAAGGATTCAGTTCATACGGTGCCCAAAACGCTTTGGATATGTGCCTAGTACCCGATGTGGTAATCCCTCCGAAGTTCAAAGCACCGGACTTCAAGAAGTACAAAGGAATTCAATGCCCTCAGAACCATCTACGGATGTTCTGTAGGAAGATGGCAGCTTACGCAATGAACGAGAAACTCATGGTGCATGTGTTTCAAGATAGTTTAAGCGGAGCGTCCTTGGATTGGTACATGCAGCTTGAGCGTACCCACGTCCAAACTTGGAAGGATCTAGCCGATGCCTTCCTAAAGCAATACAAATATAATTTGGACATGGCTCCAAATAGGATGCAATTGCAAAACCTCCTGCAATGAAGCAATGATTTCTTCAAGGAGTACGCTCAGCGGTGGAGAGAACTAGCTTCTCGTGTACAACCACCACTATTGGAAAGAGAGCTTGTCGACACCTTTATGGGCACGCTTCAAGGCCCATATTAGGACAAGATGATTGGAAGCACGTCTGTCGGTTTCTCCGATCTAGTCATGGTTGGTGAAAGAATAGAGGACGGAGTAAAGAGGGGAAAGATCCAAGGCCCTCTAGAAGCTCAAAGTGGAGCTAGAAGACCCCCCAGCAACTTTCACAAAAAGAAAGAGGGGGAGACAAATGCTGTTCTAGTGGGACCATCTTTCCCACCACCAAATCAAATGCCTCACTACCACTATCCTTATGTGGCAGCAGCAACGGCTCAAGGGCATTATTCACCTCAAGTGATTCCCGCAACTCCGCCTCGACAACCAGTAGTGTTGCCTCAGCGAAATCAACAGCAACAACAACAAGGCGGGTACCCGTCAAGGAACCAAGTGGGCTCGAGGAGCAATTACCACAATAGGCAGTTTGATCCTGTACCTATGCCTTATGGTCAAATCTTGCCATATCTAATCCAAAAGGGTATGGTCGAGACAAGACTACTACCACCAATGTCGCCACCATATCCACATTGGTACGACACGAATGCAAAATGTGACTACCACGCAGGAACCGTGGGGCACAATGTCGAGAACTGTAGAGTCTTCAAACACAAGGTTCAGGACCTTATTGACAAGAAGTTGTTATCCTTCAAAGAGGAGAACCCCAATGTAAAAAATAACCCATTGCCGGGGCATGCGGGTCCCTCTGTAAGTGCGGTGGAGGAACAAGAGGACTTTGGTCCGATCAAGAAGGTAGCCAATGTTAAGACTTCCCTGTCAACCATAAGGGAGCGTTTAACCGGTTTTGGTTTGTTCGAGGAAATGCACGCCAACTGTGAAGCCTGCAAAGTCAACCCGAACGAGTGCGAAGAGTTGAAGAGCTGTCTTCAAGAACTAATGGACCAAGGTTGGATCCAAATTGGCTATATAAAGGATGGCACGGACGTTGCTACCTTGGAGTCTCACGACCCAAAACCTCTCGAAATCCCATATCAAAAGAGAGAGGTACCAATGCCTATACAGCCCATAACATTCCACGTACCTGCACCCTTCTCTTTTGAAAGCACGAAGAGGGTGCCATGGAATTACCAACCTGTGGCCTATGTGGAAGGAAAACCACTAGCCAAGATTGAGCCCAGCATCACTAACATTACCGGTGTTGGAGGAATAACCAGAAGTGGTAGAATCTTCGCTCCGAAAGAACTCGGGAAGACGCCAGCCGTACTACCAAGAGAGCCGCTCAAAGAAAAGAGCGTGGAGGAAGAAGAGAACCAAGCGGGGCCTTCTCAAAAGACAACCCCACAAAAAGAGGCCGAAGAGTTCCTAAGGATAATCCAAAAGAGCGAGTATAAAATCATTGACCAGCTAGGTCAAACTCCCTCCAAGATCTCCATGCTATCCTTACTACTAAGCTCGGAAGCATACCGAGAAGCACTGCTGCGGATCCTCAGTGAGGCACATGTCACCAAGGACATTCCTGTGGACCAATTCGACGGGATAGTCGAAAATATTACCTCAAGTAGGTACTTGGGTTTCAATGGCGATGAGCTACCCGACGAGGGGCACATTCATAACCGCGCCTTACATATCTCCGTGAAATGCATGGACCACATCCTCTCACGAGTGCTAGTGGACACGGGGTCATCATTGAATGTCATGCCCAAGACTACCCTCCTCAAGCTATCATGTGAAGGGACAGTAATGAAGCCCAGTGCCTTGGTCGTAAAAGCTTTTGATGGGTCAAGAAGAGCCGTCGTAGGGGAGATCGACTTACCAGTCCAAATCGGGCCCAAGGTTTTCACCATAACCTTCCAAGTCATGGATATTAATCCGACATACAGTTGTCTTCTCGGACGACCATGGATCCATGCGGCCAGAGCCATCACTTCTACTCTGCACCAGAAACTGAAGTTCATCATTGATAACCAAATGATTGTAGTTTCCAGGCAAGAGGACATGATGGTAAGCCATCTCTCATCTTTCCGTTATATAGAAACGGATGAAGAAGCTGTGGATGTTCCATTCCAGTCTTTGGAAGTGGCAAATGTCGTGACTTTCAGCTCGAAGCCCAAGGAAGAGGCTAGGACAGCCATGTCATCGTGGAGGGCAATAAGAGAGGCCCTAGAAGAAAGCCGACCTACCGGATGGGGCAAGATAGTGGACATACCGGAGAAGAAGAATCG
This sequence comes from Medicago ruthenica, assembly GCA_018208015.1. Classification (NCBI taxonomy): domain Eukaryota; kingdom Viridiplantae; phylum Streptophyta; class Magnoliopsida; order Fabales; family Fabaceae; genus Medicago; species Medicago ruthenica. Next base: position 38,462,790 of record CM031376.1, read on the forward strand.
CTTCGGGTTGGGGTATCATCCATCAGCCGAAACTTCCTCAAAGCCTCCAAAACAAGGGATTCTCCCTATTTCGGAAACATTCATCAGTGCGGGGTTTATCAATGAAGATCAAGTGGCCCTACTTGAAGACGTAGATGAAGACGTGCCTGATTTGGTGTACCGTTGCGCTTCGGATGAAGCTTTGAACAATTGGAGGGCTATCGCAATTCCCGAGATCATTACCAGGATCAAGTAATAAACCATGTTTGTTTTTTACTTATAAAAAAAAATCATTTAGCTCTGCCCAAGGCAAATGATTAGTCGTGTGGGGCCCCCATGTTTTAAAAGTTATTTTCGATCATGAATAAAATCACTCTTTTATGTTCATTTGAGTCTTTTTCTTTTTGCATTTGTTTTAAAAAAAAAATTTCTACAAAAAGCCTAAAAAAAAATCATACTCATGCAGATCTACAAATCCACCCTCCAAAAACAACACTGCCTTAATCCCTTATGATTTCGATTTCCCAATTAATCAAACGGAAGATAATGAAGAGGACGATTATGAACCGCCTGAAGAATTGTCCAGACTTGCAAATCAAGGGGATAGGGTAATACAACCTCACCAAGAATCAGTTGAAAAGGTCAACTTGGGGACCGAAGAGGATAAGAAAGAGGTCAAGATAGGAGCCTCCCTACATGAGGATGTGAAAGGAAAGTTGATTAAACTTCTGCAAGAGTACGTGGATGTATTCGCTTGGTCGTACCAAGACATGCCGGGTTTAGACCCTAACATCGTTGTGCACAAGCTGCCACTCAAGCCGGAATGCCCGCCAGTGAAGCAGAAATTGAGAAGAACTCGACCCGATATGGCTCTCAAGATCAGAGAAGAGGTCAAAAAGCAATTCGATGCCGGCTTCTTAGCCGTAACCAAGTATCCAACATGGGTTGCCAACATTGTGCCAGTTCCGAAGAAGGATGGCAAAGTTAGAATGTGTGTGGATTATCGGGACTTGAATAGAGCAAGCCTAAAGGATGATTTCCCGCTACCACATATCGACATATTGGTGGACAACACAGCCCAATTCTCAGTCTTTTCCTTTATGGATGGCTTCTCGGGATATAACCAAATCAAGATGGCTCCAGAGGATATGGAGAAAACCACATTCATTACTCCGTGGGGGACATTCTGCTATAAGGTAATGCCTTTCGGATTAACAAATGCCGGGGCAACATACCAAAGAGCAATGGTGACTCTTTTCCATGACATGATCCATAAGGAAATTGAGGTCTACGTCGACGACATGATTGCCAAATCCCAAACGGAGGAGGATCATCTAGTCCATCTACAAAAGCTTTTCGAACGTCTGAGAAAATTCAAGCTGCGCTTAAATCCTAACAAGTGCACATTTGGCGTTAGATCCGGGAAGTTATTGGGCTTCATCGTCAGCCAAAGAGGTATCGAAGTGGATCCCGACAAGGTAAAGGCTATCCAAGAAATGCCAGCGCCAAATACCGAGAAAGAAGTCCGGGGTTTCTTAGGAAGATTGAACTACATCGCTAGGTTCATCTCACACATGACAGCTACCTGCGAACCAATCTTCAAACTGCTAAGGAAAAACCAAGCCGTTCATTGGAATGAGGATTGCCAAGAGGCGTTTGACAAGATCAAACAATACCTGCAAGAACCACCAATTTTAATACCTCCGGTTCCGGGTAAACCCCTCATCTTCTACCTAACCGTACTTGAAGGATCAATGGGTTGTGTGTTAGGACAACAAGATGAAACGGGAAAAAAAGAGCACGCAATCTACTACCTAAGCAAGAAGTTTACCGACTGTGAAACAAGGTATACTTCACTTGAAAAGACTTGCTGCGCTTTAGCATGGGCTGCTCGACGCCTAAGGCAGTACATGTTGACCCATACAACTTGGTTGATATCGAAGATGGATCCCATCAAGTACATCTTCGAAAAGCCTGCCCTCACAGGGAAGATAGCCCGTTGGCAAATGCTGCTGTCTGAGTACGACATCCAATATGTTGCTCAAAAAGCCATCAAAGGGAGTATTTTATCCGAGCACCTTGCTCACCAACCATTGGAGGATTATCAGCCCATACAATTCGACTTCCCGGACGAAGATGTCGTAGCTTTGAATGACGAAAAGGTCACAAGCGATGATGAAGGGCCAGAACCGAAAGCTCGATGGAAGCTTGCTTTCGACGACGCCTCAAATGCCATGGGGCACGGTATCGTAGCAGTTTTAATCTCCCCAAGAAATGGATATCAACCATTCACAGCAAGGTTATGCTTTGACTGCACCAATAACATGGCAGAATATGAAGCATGTATCCTAGGCATCGAAGCAGCAATTGATCTAAGGATCAAAAACCTTGAAGTATACGGTGACTCAGCCTTAGTCATCTATCAAGTCAAAGGAGAATGGGAAACAAAACATCCCAATTTAATTCCCTACCGAGCTCGGGTTGTAAAATTGATTGAGCATTTTGATGAAATCAACTTCCATCACATACCTCGAGAAGAAAACCAGGTGGCGGATGCTTTGGCTACATTATCATCAATGTACCAAGTAAATTTCCACAATGAAGCACCAATCATAAGGATGGATCGTAGAGACAAACCAGTTGTATGTGCATCAGTCGAAGAGGGACTTGACGACAAACCTTGGTTCTACGACATCAAGCGATACCTCGAAGAGCAAGAGTATCCAGAAAATGTCTCACACACCGACAAGAGAACCCTCAGAAGATTGGCATCCCAGTTCTTCCTCAGTGGAAATATCCTCTACAAAAGAAACTATGACATGGTCCTGCTCAGATGTGTGGATAAACATGAGACGGACATGCTCATCAAAGAAATCCACGAGGGATCTTTTGGAACCCATGCCAATGGGCATGCAATGGCAAAGAAAATCCTAAGGGCGGGCTATTATTGGCTAACCATGGAAGCTGACTGTTTCCACTATGCCAAGACTTGTCATAAGTGCCAGATTTACGCCGACAAGGTGCATGTGCCACCAACTCCACTGAACGTCATGACTTCACCTTGGCCATTCTCTATGTGGGGCATAGACATGATTGGAATGATCGAGCCCAAAGCGTCAAATGGACATCGCTTCATCCTCGTTGCCATCGACTACTTCACCAAATGGGTAGAAGCAGCTTCATATGCAAACGTAACCAAACAAGTGGTAGCCCGATTCATCAAGAAGGAAATCATTTGCCGTTACGGCACTCCCCACAAAATCATCACCGATAATGGGGCAAACCTGAACAACAAGACAATGAAGGAGTTGTGCAAAGATTTCAAGATTGAGCACCATAATTCCTCCCCTTACCGACCAAAAATGAACGGTGCGGTAGAAGCAGCCAATAAGAACATAAAGAAGATCATCCAAAAGATGGTAACAACATATAAGGATTGGCATGAGATGCTTCCCTTTGCGCTACATGGCTACAGAACAGCCATTCGCACTTCAACTGGGGCAACCCCTTTCTCCTTAGTATACGGTATGGAAGCTGTGCTTCCCGTAGAGGTGGAAATTCCTTCGTTAAGGGTCTTGATGGAAACCAAGCTAGAGGAAGCTGAATGGGTCCAAACAAGGTTCGACCAACTGAATCTCATAGAGGAAAAGCGCCTGACGGCAATATGTCACGGACAACTCTATCAAAGGAGACTCAAGAGGGCATTCGACAAGAAGGTCCGTCCTCGAGAATTCAAAGAAGGAGACCTAGTGCTCAAGAAGATATTACCTATCCCCAAAGATCCCCGAGGGAAGTGGACTCCTAGCTATGATGGGCCGTACGTGGTAAAGAAAGCTTTCTCAGGTGGAGCCCTGATCATCACCACTATGGACGGAGAAGAGTTCCCACTCTCAATAAACTCCGATGCAGTCAAGAGGTATTATGCCTAAAAGAAAAAAGAAAAAAAAGAAGCTCGCTAAATCGAAAACCTGAAAGGGCGGTTTAGGCAATAGAGAGCGTCCTGCTAGATCGAAAACCTGAAAAGGCGGTCTAGGCAAAAATTAAGGACATCAAAAAAGGAAATACACCCCGGTGGATTGAAAACTCGAAAGAGCGGTCCAGGCAAAAGTTAGGGGTTAACAAAAGAAGAAAGGCAATGACTGCAGCATCCAAGCTCCGGACAAGATTCAAGAGGAGAAAAGTCGGTCTCGTCAGCATCTTCCAAAAAAACAAAAATCTCGAAGTCATAAGGAAATAGCATGTGTTGTGCCAAAACCAACAATTTTCTTTTTGCTTTTTTTCTTGTTTTTCTCTATCTCACTTCTCACTTTGTGTTTTTTTTACCCATTCAAGAAGTCAAATCTGCATTGAATAAATTTCCTTTTGTTATTTTGTGTTCTCAGTAGCGCATAAAATTTTGTTTTATTCATGATAAAAATGCATTAAAACATGGGAAATAAACAAAAGAAATTTCTTCCAAAAAGAAAAAAACAAACAAGCGTTGTTTCATTTGAATTTGTGTAAATTTCGAAGGAATTGCGGTAATTCCCACCAAATATTGCACCAAAAGACTTATGCTCTTCAGCAAAGGCAAGTGCGTAGCTCACGGCACGCGGAGCGCAAAAGCCCAAGGGTCAAGAGGAGCAAAATTCCCCAGTAAGCACCCTATCCAAACATCAACCAAGGCTGGATATCGATCATGCTTCCAAAATGATCCTTATATCCCCATGAAGCCAAACCTTATTGACATCCCCCAGGGAGTCTCAAACAAACAAAAAAAAGTCCAATCATCATTGGCAGACAAACACAAATCCCCAGGATAAAGCCCGAACTAGACCGGTTTTGATCCCATTCGGGTATGTAGGCAAAGGACCTTGTCCTTCCAAACCAAACAAACAAAAAAAAAAGTCCAATCATCGTTGGTACAACCACAACCAAGACCGACCTTGCTCGGCACCCAACCAGCATCCCACATATCATGCATAACATAATTCATGCATCATGTCAATTTCATTCATGCATGCATATACAAATCATTCATACACATGCATTTCATAAATCATGTCATGCATCCTTAACAAGGATTCTCCAGTGAGTATCACATATTCACCAGCATCCATCAACAGTTAAGTAAGCGTTCCCCAGTGAACCTCCTTCACCAACTGTCCCCTATTCCCCAGCAGGAATCTTTGTTTGAGTCTATCTCATATCATATTGCATTGCATATCACACTGCATATCATACTGCATAACATGCATCATACAATCATGTTTTCCGGTTCAACCAGGGGCACCTATTTAGGGTAAGACCATTTCAGTTTAGGAATCGACCTTCAGTGTTAGCGGCTGAATAAGATTGCCTATCCTTAGGTATCGACCTCTAGTGTAAGCGGCTAGATAAGATCACCTCCCTCAGTGTTCGACCTTCAGTGTAAGCGGCTGAATAAGATCACCCTCCCCTGTTTAGGAATCGACCTTCAGTGTTAGCGGCTGAATAAGATTGCCTATCCTTAGGTATCGACCTCTAGTGTAAGCGGCTAGATAAGATCACCTCCCTCAGTGTTCGACCTTCATTGTAAGCGGCTAAATAAGATCACCCTCCCCTGTTTAGGAATCGACCTTCAGTGTTAGCGGCTGAATAAGATTGCCTATCCTTAGGTATCGACCTCTAGTGTAAGCGGCTAGATAAGATCACCTCCCTCAGTGTTCGACCTTCAGTGTAAGCGGCTGAATAAGATCACTCCCCTGTTTAGGAATCGACCTTCAGTGTTAGCGGCTGAATAAGATTGCCTATCCTTAGGTATCGACCTCTAGTGTAAGCGGCTAGATAAGATCATCTCCCTTAGTGTTCGACCTTCAGTGTTAGCGGCTGAATAAGATCACTTCCCCATCAGGAATCGACCTCTAGTGTAAGCGGCTAGATAAGATCACCTTTGCCTTTAGGAATCTACCTCCAGTGTAAGCGGCTGGATACGATTACCTTCATCCCCAGTGGATCTACCTCCAGTGTTAGCGGCTGGATACGATCAACCTTTTCAAATCATTGCATTTTCATTCCGCGAAGGACAAAATTCGGGTCCTTCTTTTACTTAATTGATCTTCGCAAAGAGTTCATGAGATGCCCCCGGCACTCACACACTCTATGCAAAGACACAATTAAGTAGGGGCAGCTGTAGTACCCCAATTTTGTCCTAAGCCTTTTAAAACAAAAATCAAAAAAAAAATCAAAGAGGGTGAAAAAGTCAAAGTCAACAAAAGTCAACAGAAAAGTCAACATTTCAAAAATGATGACTTCGCACTGCGAAGCTCACTTCGCACTACGAAGTCTGCGATTTTTCTGCAGATTTTTGGTGTTTTTGATTTAATTCCAGATTTTGTTGCATATCATTTGCATATTTATTTTAATCAGCATTCATGGCTATTTGGGCCAAGCAAAACCAGAAATGAGAAACTTGCCATTAATGCCAAGGTTGGAAGCTTTTTCTTCCAACCTAGCATGTGACAAGCAAGTGGGCTTGCCCTTGGGCAGCTCTTGTCCCTCCCAAGTGACCTGTTAACCACCCCAAGGTTGCCAGCCACCTGCTTGATGACTTTCCTCCTGCTTGTTCCCCCAAAACCAGTCAAACCAGCTGGATTTTTCACTTGAAAAAGCCATGAGTGCCTACCCTGTTTTGCAGCAGCTTTTCACCCTCTCACACCAGCCAATTATAGCCTTTTGCATCCCCCAATCTCTGCACATCACAGTGCACGTTTTTATTGATCAACCATTGAGATTGCAAGGATTGATCCCCAAGCTTGGCCAATTGCATTTCAGCCCTATTTCATCATCATTGCTATCCAAAATCTTTGAATTTGTGGCTGAAATCAGGCTGAGTCTTGACCCTTGGCACAAGGCAAGGTTGCCTCTATCCATTAGCATTTAATGCAAAGGGATTCAGCCTGATCCTAGCCCACAAATCAGCTGGATTTTGGGGATTTCTAATGATGAAATTGATTTGGTTTTGGCCTATAAATAGAAGGCAATGCCCAAGGTTCCAAGCACTTCTCATAACAGCCATTCAAGAGCATTATACACTACTCATTCCAGCTTACAAACACTTACAAACAACCAGAAAAAACACAATCCAAACACAAAGCCTCACAAAGTTTAAAACCATCACCAACATTCAAAACTTTTGCAAGAACCTTCAACCAATTCAAATCCATTGCAGCTGGAGCTTTGCTAAGGATCTCTGTAAGTTTCCAAGCTTTTGTTTTGTATTTTCAATTGTGTTTGCATAGCAATTTTGGTTCAAAACCTTTTGGTTCTAAAAAACCCCTTTTGAATTTCAAAGAAATCCCAAGGTTTTCAAAACATCAAAACTGTTTTGTCCAGTCTTTTTCATCCCAAAAACTCAAAGCTTTTCACTCACCTAAAAGGTCCTGAGTGTGTTCAGAAGTTGATTCTGAACAAAAGTTCAGAAACAGCTTCTGAACTCAAAAATTCGCATACTTCGCAGTGTGAAGTCATGGTCGCATAGCGACCATGACAGAACTCAGAATCTGAGTTTAGGTGTCCAAATGGTCAATTTTTGAGGTTCTAGCCCAAGAGCTCAGAACCTAAGAGTTTTTAAACCCCTGTTTTTCAAACCATAACAAGGATTTTGCACAATTTTGACAAATTCACAAGTTCGTATAACATTTTGTGGATAACTTGTAAAACAAGTTATGTTCCCAAACTTTCAAAACAACAAGAACAAACCAGCTATGTTCATCATTTCAAACAAAACTTGAACAATAAATATTGTTCATGATTTTCAAAACTCAAGCGTGAACATACGCCAAATTTGTTCGCTTTTCAAAATTGTTCGCGAAATGAGCCGAACTTGTGCGTTTTCTAACAATTTGTTAAAATCTTTTCACTTTGGGTTCCAAGCCAAATGATTTGATATACCTTGGGATTTCTAAAAGAATTCTACCCAAAAACTTGAATGAAAAAGGGATGGTGTGACGTATGTCTCTCCATTGCCCCGATTGTACGAATGCGTGACGTATGTCTCGTCGCTCGGACAATCGTCATTCCATTTTCAAACGTATCCAACCATAACCAAACCAAATCTTGGCTCCTTGTGGTCAATCCGAACCTTTTGGTCCCCCGTGGCCAATAGATTTCATCCCTCGACTTGTTTAAGTCACTCGGTCGATGTTCGACTCATCTGAGTCCATTGTACCTGTTCTTGATCCCAATGGATCAATCGAACAATCCCCCGACTCGTTGGAGTCCCCTCGGTCAATGATTGACTCGTTTGAGTCCATTGCACCTCTTTTGGTCCCATAGCGACCAATTCGAACCCTTTTACCCTAACGGACGTACCTTTTAACAATTCTAGTGCGATTCGTGAACAAACGCTTAATAAGTCGAGCATACAAGCTATACGCTTAATAAGTCTCCCGAGCGCGAGCATACAAGCTACGTTTTAATCGCAAGAATTCGGTTAAAACATCGTCCATTTAAAATTAACCAACACATGTACGTTTTTTCTACCAAAGAACTACGTACGCTTTGAATTCTCCGACTACCGGGAGATACGTAGGAGCAAGATCGACATCTTGTCAAGCGCAATAATAATAAAAACTTTCTTTTTTTTTTCCTCCTTCGTTTGTTTTTATCTCTTTTCCCCCCCTTTTAGTATATTTTCTTTTGACATAGATAAGCATGCGCGCAAAACATTTAAAAACAATTTAAGCTTTAGCCAAATAGAAGGTTCCCGTTAAGTACAACGGACGTGAGGGGTGCTAATACCTTCCCCTTGCGGAACCGACTCCCGAACCCGACAATGGTTGCGATGACCAGACCTTTTCCTCATCGTCAAGGGTTTTATTATCGTTTCCCTTCAAACAAAAAACTTAAGGGTTTATCAACGTTCCCTTTACACAAAAACTTTGGTGGCGACTTCACAAAGGCCCTCCGAGCGTTCGAGGACGTCCTCGGAGGATTTGCGCGTTTTTTAAACGAGGTGCGCACACAAAGGTCTTCCTTCAACTGGAGGAATAAGAATTGGAGGTTCTAGCAAATACTCCTTGATGCTGTCAAAGGCCTTTTGGCAGTCTTCTGTCCATACTACTTCTTGATTTTTGCGAAGTAACTTGAAAATAGGCCCACACGTGGCTGTCATATGAGATATGAATCTAGAGATGTAGTTCAAACGTCCTCTTACTTGCTTCTCAGTTTGCGGAGCAGGCATTTCTCTGATGGCTTTGACTTTGTCGGGATCTACTTCGATACCCTTTTGACTGACGATGAAACCTAGGAGTTTTCCAGACCTCACGCCAAATGTACATTTATTAGGATTTAAGCGAAGCCGATACTTTCTCTTTCGTTGGAACATCTTTAGTAAATACTCGACATGCTCCTCCTTAGTACCTGATTTGACAATCATGTCATCAACATAAACCTCAATTTCCTTGTGCATCATGTTGTGGAAGAGAGTGGTCATGCCTCTTTGGTAGGTAGCACCCGCATTCGTCAAACCAAAAGGCATCACTTGATAGCAAAAAGTACCCCAAGGCGTAATGAAAGATGTCTTTTCTCTGTCTTCGACAGCCATTTTAATCTGATTGTATCCAGAGAAACCATCCATGCAGGAGAATACTTTAGATTTGGCGGTACTGTTGACCAATATATCAATGTGAGGTAAAGGGAAGTCATCTTTTGGGCTAGCTTTGTTCAGATCTCTGTAATCAACGCACATCCTGACTTTACCATCCTTTTTGGGAACAGGCACTATGTTGGCCAACCATTCAGGATACTCTGATGTAATGAGAAAACCTGCATTAATCTACTTTTGCACTTCTTCTTTGATCTTGAGAGCCATGTCGGGGCGAGTCCTTCTCAATTTCTGCTTGACTGGAGGACATTAATGTTTCAGAGGTAGACGGTGTTCCACAATCTTAGGGTCCAATCCTGGCATATCCTGATACGACCATGCAAAGATGTCTACATATTCTTTAAGAAGCTTGATTATTCTTTCTTTGACAGACGCATCCAACAATGCCCCAATCTTGATCTCTTTCTTGTCCTCGTTGGAACCTAAGTTGATAACCTCCAATGCCTCTTCGTGAGGCTGAATGGTCTTTCTCTCTTGTTCTAACAAGCGTCTGATCTCGTCAGGAATCTCTTCATCCTCTTCCTCTTCAGCTTCGTAAACGGGAAACTCAAAGTTGGGAGAGAGCCTAGGGTTATGGTGTTCAACGGGTTTATTGACGTTTAGTCTGCATATGATGGATGATTGATTTTAGTAAAATGAGTGAAAAATGCAGACTTTTTGAAATTTATTGAAAAGAAAATATATTTATTATTATTTTTTTTTGTTTTTTGTATTACCATTTTTTCGGGAAAAATGACAATGAGTGAAAAACGACGACTTTCATTGATGATAACAGTACTTTAAAACAAAGCCCTTACATGAGTCACTCTTCGCTTTGGGCAAGACGAAGGGATTTTCTTGAAAAAGATAAACAAAACAAACACAATACTTTGAGGAATGAGTAATAGAAGGCACGTCAACAGCGACCCAATTACAGCAAACTCCTCCAGGCGTTACAAGAACAGGTTTCTTTTCTTCAGGTTTATCTTCGGTGATGGCATTAGCTTCTGTTGGGGAGTGAATGAACCCGGCACTGTGAAAAGCGTCCTTGACTGGTTCAATGATAGTGCTTGGCTTAGCAACTCTTGCAGACGGAGTAAACCTAAACCTTCTTTATGCTTGTGTTCCGGCATACTTATCAATTTTCCCCAATCCGGGAGCAAATCATTTTGCACCACATTTTGTGCACTTCTGAAAGAAGACATGGATGCCCCATTCTTCGTAGTATCCTCATCATCTAGGGAAAGACCTTGGAACGGCGTCCCATCGACATTATCAGCACTGATGAAAGAGAAAGCCAACAAATGGCTTACCAACAAAGATTCTTCTCCTCCCACGATTATTAGCTTCCCGTTCTTCACAAACTTTAACCTCTGATGCAGCGTAGACGTCACTGCCCCGGCCTCATGGATCCATGGTCGACCCAACAAACAATTGTATGCTGCTTGTATGTCCATTACTTGGAAAGTGATCTGAAATGTGTGCGGCCCGATTGTGATGGGCAGATCCACTTCTCCAATTTCTGATTTCCTTGAACCATCGAAAGCTTTCACCACTACTCCACTGCCTCTCATGGGTGCACCTTGATAAGAGAGTTAATCTAGGGTAGTTTTTGCCATTACATCAGGGATGATCCGGTGTCCACCAATACATTGGACAGAGCGTCTGTTTGGCAATTTACTGATATGTGTAATGCCAAGTTGTGGTGCCTTCCTTTTTCGGGGAGTTCTTCGTCACTAAAGCTCAGGTTGTTACAAACAGTGATGTTTCAACTATGCTTCCGAACTGACCAAGGGTTATGTCATGATCTACAAAAGCCTGGTCCAAAACCCTCATCAATGCTTCTCTATGGGCATCAGAATTTACTAATAAAGACAACATTGAGTTTTTTGAAGGAGTTTGCATTAGTTGGTCCACCACCTTGTACTTGCTTTTCTTAATCAGCTTTAGCACCTCATCAAGATCAGAATTGGCACTAGTCCCGCTGGGTTGACCCGCGTCTTTGCTTGTACTGGGGTCTTGTATTTGCTTTTGTTCAAACACCGGAGTACTGGTCTTCCCTTGAACTGACGTTGGGAGAATACGTCCACTCCTCAATACTTTGCTACTGTCCGTAATATTAACGACAGGGGCCGGAGGGGGTATAGGTACTTCTCGACCATCGCTCAACATGGTTGCATTATATTTGTAAGGAACTGCTTTATTAGAAGTGTATGGTATAAATCCTGGTAAACATATCACTAGTGGAGCGGCAACAGGCCTATGGCTGCTGAAAGTTAACTCCAAGTGCTCCGGGATATTGAATTCCGGGGTTATAACGCAAACACTTTTGTCTTTCTTGGTAACAACGAGCTCCTTTCTGTTCATCAATCCTTGTGTGTCATCTTGAACTTGTAGACATCCTTGAGGATTTTCAGAACATTCTTTGCAATGAGCGTGGTTATGGTTGAACATAGCTATCCTGCACATCTCGATGTGTATAGGAACCAAAGGTGTCCTGATATCTCAGGCGCTGGAGATAGGACTAGTTTCCTGATGTTCTTGAACCATATTGACGGAAGACCCATGGTTTGGTAGAGGGTTAGATTGGACATTTGGACCGGAGTCCTTGAAGGTTAGAAATTTAGGAAGGATCAATTTCTGAACCTCATTCTTGAGAGCATAGCAATGCTCGACATCATGACCCGGTGCCCCTTGATGGAAGGCACAGGTGAGGTCAGGACTATACCATACAGGCAATATATTTGGCACGGGAGAAGGTGCTCGAGTTTGAACAAGATTCCTTGCAATCAGAGCAGGGAGCAGATCCGCGTACTTCATGGGTATAGGGTCAAATGCCGTTTTCTAGCGATGTTGTTGAGTGAAGAGTTGTTGGGGAGTTTGAGGTCGATGTTGTTGTTGACCTTGTGGGTGAGGTTATTGACGATGTTGTTGTGGATTTTGTGGGTAATGTTGTTGATATGATGGTGGATAATGGGATAGAGGTCTTTGTGGAATTTGGATTTGATAGCTTGGATTTTGAGGTGTAGGGATGGATGGTGAAATGACGGCGACGTGCGGGTAGGCTGAGTACCCTTGGCAAGGTCTCCCGTGGACAATCATGACAATGTCTTGTTCCCTCTTCTTTGGGTAGCTGTTCCCAAACCTTTTTGTGCTACTGGTTGGGGCACTTTCCTTCACCAACCGTCCTTCCCGGACTGAATCCTCTAGGCGCATGCCCATATTCACCATTTCGGTGAAATCGCTGGGTGCGCTTGCAATCATCCGCTCATAATAAAATGTGAAGGTGAGAAAATCACACACAAGAAGGGGGGGGGGGGTTGAATTGTGTGACTCAAAAACTAGGTTCTTTTCCTTTTCAAAACTTAAGGTTAAGTTCAGAAGCTGATATGAATCAGTTCTGAAGTATTATCAAGAGTATTGCAGCGGTTTCAATAATGAAGAGACAAAGGTAAAGAGAGACACACAGAATTTATACTGGTTCCTTCTCAATGTGAGAAGTAGTCAGTCCCCTTGTTTTCCAACAAGAGAGTTCCACTATAATCAGAAGATTACACTTGCTCAACCACTAAGGAAGAGACTTCCAGTTGCTCAATCACAAAGAAAGAGGCTTCTAATGCTCAACCACAAAGGAAGAGGCTTCCAATGCTCAAGACACTAAGTCAAGAGACTCCCCAATGCTCAAGACACTAAGTCAAGAGACTTCTGACTCAGACCACAAAGGAATGAGGTTACAAATGCTCAGTATACAGAATGAGACTTTAGGGACAAAACTAGTTTACAAATAAAAGAGTTTGGGTTGAACACTTGATAAAATATCAGAGGTGTTCTCTTAATACAACACAGGTTAAGACTCTTAACCTTAAGAAATTCTAAGTTACAGAACTAAAAGAATTTCTAAGAGATTTCAACTTGACAGCAAAACAGAGCAAGGTTCAACAATTTGATTTCAAGAGTCTTAGTCAAATTTCTTCTTCAAATCTTCTTCATTTTATAGAGGAAATAGAGCTGTTGAAGATTTGCTTGATTTGAGGAAAGAGCCATTGCAAGTTGAGCTAGGATAGACTGAAAATGTGTGTTGAGCTTTTTGCAGAAAACAGAGCAGCAGCCATTTTTGAACTTGCCTACCTTAAAAGCTGGGGAATGTTTGAGTCAGGGAGACAACTGTTCCATTGGGTTGCTCTGACACATCCAGGAATTAAATGCGCATAGTAACACTTGCTTTCCATGCCACATCAGCTTCAGAAGCTTCTGTGTGAATAGTGCATCAGAAGCTGCCTTTGTACGGATCAGAAGCTGGTCTTCAGAAGTTGACTTTTGTTGACTTCTTCAGACGCTGACTTTTGTTGACTTCCTTCAGAAGCTGCCTTCAGACGCAGGCTTCAGACTCTCACTTCAGGAGCACCACTTCAGAAGCACTACATCAGGAGCACTTCTTCAGACCCAGTTTCCTTCTAGCTTTGCAACATTGCTTCTTAGCTTTCCCTAGTTGCTCTAAGCTTGTTCTTTCATAACCATTATCAATTTCCAATCATTAAACATGTGGTTCTGAAATCACTTGAACAAAGCATTAGCAAATAACCAATTTTCTATTTAATCACTTTGTTATCATCAAAACCATAAAGAGAGATATGTTTACACATAATGTTTCAACAATATCCTCCTTAATTCATAAGAGAGTTGTTAAACACATTTTGTTCCAACAATCTCCCCCTTTTTGATGATGACAAACATAAGTATTAAATCAGAAAATTGTTGTTAACTTAATTAACAAGTTAACTGCAGGGTGTGAGGTTTATAAGCTCCCCCTGAGTCTGATCCAGGTTAATTAAGTTCAGTTCAAAACACAAATGTGAATGTCATACCCCATTTTTTGACTTATATTTTTATGTGTGTTTCATCTTTTATTATTTTCATTATTTATTATTACTTTGTATTATTTCATTCTTGTTGTAGTATTTTTGTTTGCATTTTTATTAATATCATTACTAGCATTTCCATTAGCCTTAATATCATTAATATTGTCATAATATTATTATTATTACCTTTACTACTATTTATTTTAATTAATAAGTTTTATCCTTTTTTATCATTATTATTATTAAATATTATCATCTTTCATTATTAGTATTATCTACTATTTTCCTTATTATCATCATCATTTGCATTTCTTGCATTTTTTATCATCATTTTTTATCATTATATATATTTATTATTTTCCCCATTTTTACCTTTTATTTTAAATACAAAAAAACAAAAAAAGTGGAGTTCGCAGTGCGAATTCACCTTCGCACTGCGACCTCTGCGAAAATTTCTGCAGATTTTTATACATTTGTTTATCCTTTTTGCTTTCAACTGCAATTATTATTAGTAGCATTATTACTTGTATTCTTGCTATTTTGTGACTGATTTGGTGCAGCAAGGCAAGATTTAATGTGTGACATTAAAGGTAAAAGGAAAGAAGAATTTTCTTCCAACCTCTCATGTGATCAAACAAATTGGCTGCCCTTGGTCAGTTTTTGTCCCTCCAAATTGACCCCTCACCCAACCTAAACTTGCCAGCCAGCTGCTTGATCCCTTTCCTTCCCTTTTGCCCTGCCAAAACCAGTCAATCACAAGTGGTTTATGTTGCAAAAAAGCTGTTTGACATGCCCTGTTTTGAGCTGGATTTCTCCTCTCACTCATAAGCCCACATGCTAATTTTGATTCCCCCAATCTCCCTGTACATGGCAGTACACGTTTTGATTGTTTGACCTTCCAAGATTGCGAGGATTGATCCCAAGAATCATCCCTTTTGCAGCTGCCCTGTTTTACAGTTTTTACCATCATTACCTTCTAGAATCAATGGCATTTGTGGCTGAGATCAGTCAAGACCTTGCCCCTTGGCACAAGGCAAAGCAAGTTCTATCCATTAGCATTAAATGCAAAGTCTTCTAGCCTGAATTTAGTCCAAATCAGCTAGTGTTTTAGGATTTTATTCATCATTGTTCATCATTACAAAGATTTGCATTTATGCCTATAAAAGGAATGGCAAGGCCCAAGGAACACACACACTGAAACACATTGAAAACCAGCAAAAAACAGACCAATTCAGAGAGCCAATACACACGAAATCCACACAAAAATCCCTTGCATTGCAGCACAAAATCAGTCCATCCCAAACACTTTGAACTTTGTTCATAACCTCTCACA
This sequence comes from Medicago ruthenica, assembly GCA_018208015.1. Taxonomy (NCBI): domain Eukaryota; kingdom Viridiplantae; phylum Streptophyta; class Magnoliopsida; order Fabales; family Fabaceae; genus Medicago; species Medicago ruthenica. Next base: position 38,478,565 of record CM031376.1, read on the forward strand.
AAGCAAGCAAGCCACTTCCAATCTTGTTCAAGCATTGCTAGGAGTTCTGTAAGTCTCCTATAACCTTTCTTTTCTATTGTATTTGCTGTTTGCATATCTTGCTTTGTCCAATTTTATTTTGGTGAACCAAAACCTTCTTTGAACCTCAAGAAGGACCTCAAAGGGGCCAAGCTTTAAAACTGTGATTTTTTCCCCTTTTTTTCTTCCTTTTTGTCAAGTTTCTTAACCTCCTTTAGGTTCTGAATCTTGCTTAGAAGCAGTTTCTGAACTTCTGTTCAGAAACAGCTTCTGAATTGGAAATTCGCATACTTCGCAGAGCCAAGCCTTGCTCGCACTGCGAACACACCAGAACCTGACTTCGTAGAGCCAAGTTCTGGTTGCTCTGCGAAGTATGTGAAATTCAGAACATGAATCAGGCATTCAAATGTCAAATTTTTGGGATTCTAGCCCTTGATTCAGAACCTAAAGAGGGTAAAAACCATTTTGGTCCAAACCCAACTCATAATCATGCACGACTTTGAAGATTTCACAAGTTCGTACGACAAATTTCGAATAACTTGTGAAACAAGTTACGTTCTTAATATTTTCAAAAACCAAGTTTGAGCAACAAGCTAAGTTTGTCTATTTCAAAAACAAACTTGAACAACCATGTTGTCCATGATTTTCAATCCAAACGCGAACTTAAGCCGAGTTTGCTCATTCTTAAAACCAAGCTCGAATTGAGCCGAACTTGTGAACTTTCCAATTTTTGCATGTTTTATGATTGTGTTTGCCATTCAAACTTGAACCAAATTTGTTCTTGAGTTTCAATAGCTTTAAGCAACAAGTAACGTTCATGATTTTTAATAAAATCGAACAACAAATTTGTTCGTGTTGTTTTTCTTTTCTTTTACAAGTGTCCTTTTAAAAAGCTTTGGTTCCCTTTGAGGTCCCTCCGAGTTTCAAAACCAAACTTGAATGAAACGGGAATGGCTTGACGTATGTCTCCCCAAACCTCGATTGTACGAATGCGTGACGTATGTCTCGTCGCTCGGGCAATCGTCATTCCACCCTTTGACGTGTCTAGCACGCTCAACCTTCCCTTGGCCCCTTTGTGGCCATTTTTAACCTTTTCTTGGCCCTCGTGGTCAATCCGAACCTCTCGCGCCTTGCGCGTTTATTTTAATCTTTTACGCCTTGCGCGAATTTTTCGCCCCTGTGCGTTTGTCTTTTTATTTTTTTAAAAAACATTCACGCCTTGCGCGAGCTTATCGCCTAGCGTCCATCTTTCACCATTTTAAAACTTTGTACGTCTTCGTACGTTTTTAAAACCTTTGCTCAAGTCCGAGCGTAAAACTTTTTCATCAAATCATTTACTTTTATGCATTGTCGTCAGTGGCCAGCTCGGCAACAACCCGAGCAGCTGACTTTTATTTTCTTGTCGTCAATGGCCAGTTCGGCAGCAACCCGAACAGTTGACATTTACTTTCATTACATCTTTTTTCTTTTCAAACTTTTTCGCTCGGACGCGATCAAACTTTTTTTTTAACTAAAACGAACCAACATACAAACGTTTTCTACCAAAGAACTACGTACGCTTTGAATTCTCCGACTACCGGGAGATACGTAGGAGCAAGATCGACATCTTGTCAAGCCCATTAATAAAAAACCTGTTTTTCCCTTTTCGTTTGTTTTTATCTCTTTCTTCATCTCGCATTATGTTTTTTATATATTTCCTTTTATACATGTTTAAACACGCAAGTAAAACATCGAAGCATTTTAAGCCTAAGCCGACTGAGAGGTTCCCGTTGAGTACAACGGATGTGAGGGGTGCTAATACCTTCCCCTTGCATAATCGACTTTCGAACCTAAAATCTTTTCTCAAGGTAATTTAGAACTTTTTTCCTTTTTCCCCGAAAAATTAAAAGTTCAGTCGTAATTTAGAATTAGTGATTCAAAGCTTCCCCAATAGCTTGACATCCGAAATTCGACGCGACAGTGAAAATTTCAGAATTGTTATTAAGTTTAATTAACAATCTGACTTCAGGAGAGGTTTGTAAGCTCCCCCTAGGTCTGACAATCCTCACGGTTAGGTTTGTAAGCTCCCCTTGATTCTTATCTAAGTTAATTAAACTCAACTTAAAACAATTAAGTGAAATTAACACTTTAGAATTATAAATAGCTTGCTGACTTCAGGTTCTGAGGTTTGTAAGCTCTCCCGCTAAGTCTGATAATCCACAGGATGAGTTTTGTAAGCTCCCTGAGTCTTATCCAAGTTATTTTAAATTCATTTTAACTCACTAAGAGTTATGTATCTCACAGAAATTCAATTCAGAGGCTAAGAGTTGAAAACAGTTCTCATAAGTTAAATTCAATCAGTATCAGAGCTTTAACTTATGTTCAGAGCCTCAGGTCTTAATGCCTTTTTACTCCCCTTTCATAAGTTAATATATTGCCAGAATTTTAACTTATATTGTGAGCTCAGGTGCTTTAATACTTGTTTTACTTACTCCCCCTTTTGTCATCAACAAAAAGTTATAAAAGAGTTTGAAAACATCTGTATCAGAGCATTTTAATCTCCCCCTTTTTAAAAGAGTTTGAAAATATTTCAAAAACGTTCAGAACTGGGGGGTTGAAAAACATGTGAGATGTTTATGCAATCATATGGATAATCAAGCAGCAAAGATGAGCATCAGAGCATACTTGATTTTCAATGAGTATATGACATTGCATTGAAAATAGAACGTTGTTCAGAAGCAGAAAAAGTTCAATGCTTCTGATCAGAGCATTCTGTGTTCAGACATGACTTGTTCAGTAAAAAAAATGGTTCAGTATCAGAGCAAAAACACACAAGAAGGTATCAGAGCAGGTCTAACTCATTTTTAAAACAAAATAATTCAGATCATAGACCAACTGAAAGGTTATATCAGAGCCTGATACCAAAATACAGTTTTAATACTGCTGAGCTTGTATCAGAACCTGATACCAAAATGTGAAGGTTTATCTCAAAGTCTGATACCAAATTAAAACATTTCTAAAAACTGAACATGTCTGACACACTTTGAGCATTTGAAAAATGTGTCTGTGCTAAACAGTTTGAAAACAGACTGACACCAACTGAAAATTGTTTGTCAAGCAATTTTAACATTGAATATCAGAGCAGAAAATCACATTTTTAAATTGATGACTTTGGGAGGGATAGAGTATAAACTTTCAAAGCTTTAATCATCATTGCCCCAGGGTTATACTTATCAGATTCTGACCAAACATTAGATTCCTATCAGATTCAGAAGTCAGAAAATCCAGGTTCTGATCCTTCAGACTCTGAAGTTTTTTCAGGCTTAACTTTCTTCAGATTCTCAAAAACTGAGTATCTGATAAGTCTTAGCTTATGATAAACTCAGAATCAAAGATTTCATTCAGATTCAAGCACATTTTTAAGAGATAAAGTGCATGTTCAGATTCTTTTTAATAAAATTGAATCTTTCTTCTGTTAGGGGTTTTGTGAATATGTCAGCCCATTGATGATCAGTATCAATGAACTGAATATCCAAAACACCCTTCTGAACATAATCTCTTATAAAATGATGTTTTATTTCTATGTGCTTGGCTCTAGAATGCAGAATTGGATTTTTAGACAGACATATAGCAGCAGTATTATCACAATAAATTGGAATATTATCTGCATGAATCTGATAATCCTCTAATTGATGTTTCATCCAGAGCAGTTGTGTGCTACAACTTGCAGCTGAGATGTATTCTGCTTCTGTTGTTGACAAAGCAATGGTTGCTTGTCTCTTGCTGGCCCAGGATATCAGATTCTCACCAAGAAACTGACAGTTTCCACTGGTGGATTTTCTTTCAATCCTGTCCCCAGCATAGTCAGCATCACAGAATCCAACTAGCTTATAATTTAGAGATTTCTTATACAGAAGTCCCAAATTAGTTGTTCCTTTCAGATACCTAAAGATTCTCTTGACAACAGTCATATGAGATTCTCTAGGATCTGACTGGAATCTAGCACACAGACATACACTAAATAAAATATCTGGCCTAGAAGCAGTTAAGTATAGGAGAGAACCTATCATACCTCTGTACAGCTTCTGATCTACTTTAGAGCCACTGTCCTCTTTGCTTAAGGTGCAAGTGGGATGCATTGGTGTTGTCATCAGCTTGCAATCATCCATCTGGAACTTCTTCAGAAGCTCCTTAGTGTATTTGGACTGATGAACATAGACACCATCTTTGAATTGGTTGATTTGAATTCCCAAAAAGAATTTCAGCTCACCCATCATGCTCATTTCAAATTCATCCTGCATTAACTTTGAAAACTCTTTGCAAAGGGAGGCATTAGTAGAACCAAATATGATATCATCTACATATATTTGCACAATTAAGATTTCTTTCTTAATTGTTTTCCTGAAAAGTGTATTATCAGCTTGACCTCTTACAAAACCATTTTTAATTAAGAAGTTGCTTAGCCTTTCATACCAAGCTCTGGGAGCTTGGTTCAGACCATACAAAGACTTCTTAAGTTAAAAGACATGATTTGGATATTTAACATCTTCAAAACCAGGAGGTTGTTTTACATACACTTCTTCAGAAATTACACCATTTAAGAAAGCACTCTTAACATCCATTTGATATAAGATGATATCATGATTAACAGCATAAGAAAGAAGTAACCTGATTGCTTCCAGTCTTGCAACTGGAGCAAAAGTTTCTGTGTAGTCTATTCCTTCTTGCTGGCTGTACCCTTGAGCTACTAATCTAGCCTTGTTTCTGATCACTTCTCCTTGTTCATTGAGCTTGTTCCTGAACACCCATTTTGTTCCAATGATGTTCTTATGATCAGGTCTTGCAACTAGATCCCAGACATCATTCCTTTGAAACTGGTTCAGTTCTTCTTGCATTGCTACAATCCAGCCATCATCAGCAAGTGCTTCATCAGCAGTTGTGGGTTCAATCATGGATAGCAGGCCAAGCATAGACTCATTCTAACTGAATGCTGATCTTGTCTTCCTTGGACTGTTCTTGTTTCCAATGATAAACTCCTCAGGATGTGAAGACTTGTATTTGAATGAGGTTCTGGGTGGATTAGCTTCTGAAGAGCCATCAGGGATGTGTTCAGAACCATGCTGGTCTTGATTTGCTTCAGGAGTAGTGTCTTTATCAGAGAGTTTATCAGATTCTTCATTGTTTTCAGCTTCTGAACCTTCATCAGAACCAGAACTGGGTTCAGCTTCTGAAGGTTCTTCTGAGATTCTGACATCTGCAAAACTCTCAACCAGCTCTGGTATTTCATTACCAGGCTTCTTATCATCAAACCTAATATGTATAGCTTCTTCAACAACATGTCTTTCAGAATTATACACTCTGTATGCCTTAGATCTCTCTGAGTATCCTAAAAAGGTACCCTTTTGAGCCTTTACATCAAATTTCTTTAGGTAGATTTTATTGTTTAGTATGTAACATGTACAACCAAACTGATGAAAATAAGAAATACTTGGTTTTCTTCCTTTAAACAATTCATATGTTGTTTTATTCAGAATGGGTCTGATATAGATCCTGTTCTGAATATAACATGTTGTGTTTACAGCTTCTGCCCAAAAGTACTTAGCAACTTTGGATTCATGGATCATGGTTCTGGCCATTTCTTGTAGAGACCTGTTCTTTCTCTCTACAACTCCATTTTGTTGTGGAGTTCTAGGAGATGAGAACTCATGGAGAATTCCATGATCTTCACAAAAATTTTCAAAAGGTTCATTTTCAAATTCCACACCATGATCACTTCTGATTTTTAAAATTTTCAAATCAGTTTCAGTTTGTACTTGTTTGCAGAATTTGTAAAACACATCATATGTTTCATTTTTGGTTCTAAGGAATTTAACCCAAGTCCACCTACTGTAATCATCAACAATCACAAGTCGATACTTCTTCCCATTGATTGAAGCTATTCCAACAGGACCAAACAAATCAATGTGAAGGAGTTCTAGAGGTTTAGAGGTGGAAACAATGTTTTTAGGTTTAAAAGAAGTTTTAGAAAATTTTCCAATTTGGCATGCTGAACAAAGAGCATCTGAGTGATAATCAATGCTGGGTAAGCCTCTGACCAGCTGTAACTTGCTAAGCTTAGAGATGAGTCTCCAGTTAGCATGTCCCAGCCTTTTGTGCCAGACCCATTTCTCATCACTCACAGACAAAAGGCAAACTACCTTCTGCTGAACCAATTCAGAAAAATTTATTTTGTAAACATTGTTTTTCCTGCTGCCTCTGAACATTACATACTTATCTTTGTTATTGATTACAGTACATGTGTTCTTATTAAACAGGACTTCATAGTTACTATCACATAATTGACTTATGCTAAGTAAATTATGTCTAAGTCCATCTACCAGCCAAACATTATCAATGTACAGGGAAGAATTACCTATCTTACCAGTACCAATGATCTTTCCTTTCTGACTTCCTCCAAACCCCACAGTTCCTCCCTCTTTTAGAGTCAGGGTTTGGAACATAAACTTGTCCCCTGTCATATGATGCGAGCATCCACTATCCAGGTACCAGGACCTTTCCTTTTCTTTGGATGTTAAGCATATCTGCAATTGAAATTATCTCAGACTTAGGTACCCAGATTTTCATGGGTCCTTTGGGGTTAGTCCTGAAAGGTTTTGGCTTTTTCAACTTGTGTCTGAAGTTATGATATTCAGACTTGTTCTGATACTTAGGATATGAATCCTTATATCTTGAATAAGTCTGAGTTTCAGAACCTGAGTACTTCAAAACCTGAGTTCTCAAAGGTTTGGACTCAAATTTCTTTAGAACCTGAGACTTGAAGGTCTTTGGTTCTGAGTTGTTTGAAGTCTGACCCTTTGATTGCTTTGGTTCTGATTTCCTCAGAATTCTAACTCTGTTAGCTTCAGGCACAAGGCAAGCTTCAGTTTTGCCTTTCCTAAAACAATTAGAAGCTGAAAACTGATTGGTTTGCTTTTGCTTGCTTTGTTTAACATTCTGAGATTGGAAATGTTTTGTTTTGACTGGTTTAATAGATTTTCAAGTTTTAACAAACTCAGTAAACATAGGGGGTTTATTGTGTGACCTAGACTTTCTATCATCAGTACCATAGTCATATTGAACAGAAGTATGTCTAGGAGGAGGTGGAGGAGGAGGAGGTGAATCTTCATTATCAGACATGTTTTTCTCAGGATCAAGACTGACACACTGTTAAGTGTTAATATCAGAACCGGGGCTCTGATACCAACTGAAGGTGAGAAAAACACACACAAGAAGGGGGGGGGGGTTGAATTGTGTGACTCAAAAACTAGGTTCTTTTCCTTTTCAAAACTTAAGGTTAAGTTCAGAAGCTGATATGAATCAGTTCTGAACTATTATCAAGAGTATTGCAGCTGTTTCAATAATGAAGAGACAAAGGTAAAGAGAGACACACATAATTTATACTGGTTCCTTCTCAATGTGAGAAGTAGTCCAGTCCCCTTGTTTTCCAACAAGAGAGTTCCACTATAATCAGAAGATTACACTTGCTCAACAACTAAGGAAGAGACTTCCAGTTGCTCAATCACAAAGAAAGAGGCTTCTAATGCTCAACCACAAAGGAAGAGGCTTCCAATGCTCAAGACACTAAGTCAAGAGACTTCCCAATGCTCAAGACACTAAGTCAAGAGACTTCTGACTCAGACCACAAAGGAATGAAAATATTTTGTATTAACTGGTTTAATAGGTTTTGAAGTTTTAATAAACCCAGTCTTTGAAAAATTTGAATCAGATTTATTTAGATTCTGAGACTTACTAGTTCCAGGTTCTGAACACTTCAGATTCTGAACATTATTAGATTCAGAGTCTGATTTCCTCTTACTCTTAGGCTTGGGACCTTTTGGCTTAGATTTAGGCAGGGTTTTAACATCTGCCTTCATCTTACCTTTTGGTTTAGAAGCTTCAGAGTCTCAGTTGTTCAGAACTTCAGACTTAGTCTCAGATTCTGATACTTTCAACTTCTCAGAGTTATCAGAAGCAGGCACAAAGCATATACCATTGCCTTTTAAAATATCTTCAGAACATGAAGGTGAGTTTAATTCATTTGAAGGTTTAAATGAATCATAGCCAATGCCTTCACCTTTGTTTCTGATCATATTATACATCATAGAGGCAATTTTAGTTCTATTGAATCCAGTTAACATGAAATCCTGAAGAGCTATTTCCTGTTCATTAGGAACCTCTTCAGATTTCTTATGAGCCTCTTTTCTGAGTTCTTCAACTTCTTCATCATATTCAAAAATTTGATTCTGAAGTTTAAGATTTTCCTCAAATAGCAAGTTAGTTTGATTTTTCAAAGATTTAATTTCTTTTAACTTGCTTTTAAGATGACTCATAAGATCATTAACTGTTTCAATCAATTCAGATCTAGAGAGTTCAGAGTATACCTCATCTTCTTCATCAGAATCTGAGCATGATTCTGCATCAGAAGATGCAGTTGCCATCAGGGCCAGGTTTTCTTCTTCCTCATCAGATTCTAACTCATTGTCCAGATCATCCCTGTTGAGTCTGTTGGTGTTGGCTGCATTGTTTGGCAAAACCAAAGTATGGAATAGAAGCATTTCCTTATGTTGAACGTTTCTTCAGTTACAAGTTTTCTCATTTGAAGCCATTCAAAAGCTAAAATCTACATCAGAAGCTGAAATGCTCATCAGGAGCACTATAGCACTTCAGAAGCAGTTTCAGGTTCTGAAGCCAGCGTTGACTTCTGTTGACCACATCAGAAGCTGGGTTTGCTGGATTGTTTTTGCACGTATCTTGAGAGATTTAGCAAGGAATTATGGTTGTATAATTGCTTCTAGAATGCTGGGTAAATTGGAGAAGATATCTTTGAAGATTTGGTTCAAAATTATGAAAATTCGTATTTTCTGTTTTAAATCTTTCAAAGATTGAATGCAGTTTTATTTGTTACTTTATTGGAACAATCTTATTCCAGTAACAAATCAATTCAGAAGATTTGGAGCATAATTATGAGGCTTGCTGAAGATTATAAAAGGAGGAGCTTTGCTATTGAAGACTTACAATTTTAGAGAGTTTTAATTCAGAAAAAGAGTATGTGTTAGTTTTAAGCTTGTTAGCTTTGTTTTGTGCACCACTCATATGTTTTGAGTTGGTTTAGAGTTTTATAGAGTTGTAATTCATTCTAAGCCTTTAGGTACGAATGAAGTCTTTGTGTTTTTGAAGTTTTCTGAAAAACAGAGTGTTTTTGATTAAGGGTTTCAGTAACTGGGTTTAGTTACTTGAATAGGAAGATAGTGGATTCTATTACTCAGAGTTGGGTAGAAGTCTGACTAGGTGGAGGTTAATTGCTTGGGATAAGAACTGGGAGTCAGTGTCTGAGTCTTAAGGATTAAATCCAATAGTGGATTTCCTTCCTGGATTGGTATCCCCTAGAGTAGGAGGTGTTTACTCCGAACTGGGTTAACAAACTTCTGTGCCTTTTTACTTTCCTGCACTTTAATTTGCTGCGTGTGTGTGTTTTTGTTTGTGCTCTGTTTTGCAAACTATTGTGCTAAGTTCTGTTCAAAACCTGTTGGTTCAGAACCTGCGTTTGTCTCTTAAGTATTGCCTGGCCAGATTTTCAATTGGCATCAGAGCGGGCACCCTGCCAGAATATGATTGGGACTAAGTGGATATTCAAGAATAAAACAGATGAAAATGGTACTGTAGTCAGAAACAAGGCAAGGTTAGTTGCTCAGGGTTATACTCAAGTTGAGGGACTTGATTTTGATGAGACCTTTGCACCTGTGGCCAGACTAGAGTCCATAAGACTACTGTTGGGTGTATCCTGCATTCTCAAGTTCAAATTATTCCAGATGGATGTGAAGAGTGCATTTCTGAATGGATATTTGCAAGAAGAGGTATATGTTGAACAGCCTAAGGGTTTTGTGGATCCTAAGTTTCCAGAACACGTGTACAAGTTGAAGAAGGCCTTGTATGGATTGAAACAAGCACCAAGAGCATGGTATGATAGGCTGACTCAGTTTCTTGTGGCTCAAGGTTGCAGAAAAGGAGGTTTTGATAAGACTTTGTTTGTGAAAGATGAAAATGGAAATCTGATGATAGCTCAGATTTATGTGGATGACATAGTGTTTGGAGGGATGTCTCAGAAGATGGTCAAATTGTTTGTTCAGCAGATGCAGTCAGAATTTGAAATGAGCCTAGTTGGTGAGCTGACATACTTTCTTGGGTTACAAGTCAAACAAATGGAAGATACAATCTTCATTTCTCAAAGTAAGTATGCCAAGAACATAGTGAAGAAGTTTGGAATGGAGTCTGCTGCTCATAAGAGGACACCAGCTGCTACTCATCTGAAGCTAACCAAAGATGAACATGGAGTATCAGTTGATCAAAGTCAATACAGAAGCATGATTGGGAGCCTATTGTACTTGACTGCAAGCAGACCAGACATTACTTATGCTGTTGGAGTATGTGCAAGATATCAAGCTGATCCTAAGATGAGTCATCTGACTCAGGTGAAGAGGATTCTGAAGTATGTGAATAGCACAAGTGACTATGGAATCATGTATTCTCATAGTTCAAGTTCTGATTTGATGGGATTTTGTGATGCTGACTGGGCTGGTAGTGCTGATGACAGAAAGAGCACTTCAGGAGGTTGTTTCTTCTTAGGTAATAACTTGATTTCATGGTTCAGCAAGAAACAAAACTGTGTGGCATTATCAACTGCTGAGGCTGAGTATATTGCTGCTGGGAGTAGTTGTTCACAACTGGTTTGGATGAAACAGATGCTGGAGGAGTACAACATGAAACAAGGAACCATGACCTTATTTTGTGACAATTTGAGTGCCATCAACATTTCTAAGAATCCAATACAGCACAGCAGAACTAAACACATAGACATCAGACATCATTTTATCAGAAACCTTGTGGAGGATAAAGTCATTCAACTGGAACATGTAGCTACTGAAGAACAAGTTGCTGACATATTCACAAAGGCCTTGGATGCTAAACAGTTTGAGAATCTGAGAAGCAAGTTAGGAGTGTGCTTACATGAAGACTTATAGCAATTACTGCAAACTGGATGTGAGGAAGATAGAGTACCTGCCAGTTGTGCCTGTGCTAAATATGATCCTAACCTTAAGTTTGAGTCTAATATGTCTTCCAGGATCTGTGTTACATGTTTTAATTTTATTCCCTATTTGAAGTCTGAGATTTGTCAGAATTTTGTGGCTAAAAAGGGGGAGAAAATCTTAAGTATTGTGTTGGTTGTGTTGGCTCAGTTACCAAACATCTTAAGCAATGTGTTGCTGCTCAGAATTAGTTCAAATTTCAGATGTTCAGCTTTCAGTATTATTCAGAAGATGACTAGTTTTGCTCTGATACCAGCAACAAGATATGATTGCTCTGATACTAGCAACAAGATATGTCCAGATATGATTGAAGGGGAATATGTGTCTCAGGGGGAGTACATGAGTGTTAACATCCTGAGTAAAGAGCTGTCCTTGTTCTTGAAGAGTGGTCCTGAAGATCAAGTGTGCTCTGAAGTGTGCTCTGATACCATTTATCACTGCAGTTCAGTTGTAAGGGGGAGTTTGTATGAGAAGCTGAGTTGCAGGGGGAGTGTTGTGGAGATTCAGAAGTAAGGGGGAGTGTTTGTGATGATCAAGAGTTGATTAGTAGCTCAGATACCATGGTTGTGATCAGAAGTTGATCAGTACTTGGTTGATGTGTGCTTCAGTAGCTGTTATGATTTGTAGAACTGAAGCTGGTTTGGGTTATTCATAGCTGTGTCCACTGCTTATGTTTATGCTATGATATGTTGTTGTGGAGTTCTTCATTGCTGAGCTGATTATAATGAAGATTGAAGGACTTGGATGGTTTTAGCCAAAAATTTGCCAAAGGGGGAGATTGTTGAGTCTGTTGGTGTTGGCTGCATTGTTTGGCAAAACCAAAGTATGGAATAGAAGCATTTCCTTATGTTGAACGTTTCTTCAGTTACAAGTTTTCTCATTTGAAGCCATTCAGAAGCTAAAATATACATCAGAAGCTGAAATGCTCATCAGGAGCACTGTAGCACTTCAGAAGCAGTTTCAGGTTCTGAAGCCAGCGTTGACTTTTGTTGACCACATCAGAAGCTGGGTTTGCTGGATTGTTTTTGCACGTATCTTGGGAGATTTAGCAAGGAATTATTGTTGTATAATTGCTTCTAGATTGCTGGGTAAATTGGAGAAGATATCTTTGAAGATTTGGTTCAAAATTATGAAAATTCGTATTTTCTGTTTTAAATCTTTCAAAGATTGAATGCAGTTTTATTTGTTACTTTATTGGAACAATCTTATTCCAGTAACAAATCAATTCAGAAGATTTGGAGCATAATTAAGAGGCTTGCTGAAGATTATAAAAGGAGGAGCTTTGCTATTGAAGACTTACGATTTTAGAGAGTTTTAATTCAGAAAAAGAGTCTGTGTTAGTTTTAAGCTTGTTAGCTTTGTTTTGTGCACCACTCAGATGTTTTGAGTTGGTTTAGAGTTTTATAGAGTTGTAATTCATTCTAAGCCTTTAGGTACGAATGAAGTGTTTGTGTTTTTGAAGTTTTCTGAAAAACAGAGTGTTTTTGATTAAGGGTTTCAGTAACTGGGTTTAGTTACTTGAATAGGAAGATAGTGGATTCTATTACTCAGAGTTGGGTAGAAGTCTGACTAGGTGGAGGTTAATTGCTTGGGATAAGAACTGGGAGTTAGTGTCTGAGTCTTAAGGATTAAATCCAATAGTGGATTTCCTTCCTGGATTGGTATCCCCTAGAGTAGGAGGTGTTTACTCCGAACTGGGTTAACAAACTTCTGTGCCTTTTTACTTTCCTGCACTTTAATTTGCTGCCTGTGTGTGTTTTTGTTTGTGCTCTGTTTTGCAAACTATTGTGCTAAGTTCTGTTCAGAACCTGTTGGTTCAGAACCTGCGTTTGTCTCTTAAGTATTGCCTGGCCAGATTTTCAATCCCATGTTGCCATGAGACTCTTTTTAAGCTTGTTTCTGAAACTGCTGGACTATGAGCTGGACTTCTTTGCTTTTTCCTTTGATTTTTCCTTCTGAAGATCAGGACAGTCAGCAATGAAGCGGCCAGGCTTTTTGCAGTTGTAACAGCTTTCCTTCTGGATATCCCTCTTTGAACCTGAACTAGATCCTCTAATGTTACTGCTTCTGTTAGAGAATTTTTTCTTTCTATTCATCAGATACTGAAGCCTTTTAGAAAGCATTGCAAGCTCATCATCATCTGAATCTTCATCAGAATTTCCCTCAGGAAATTCTTCTTCAGATTCAATAGCTTTCAAAGCTTTAGCATGTTTTCTTTTAGACTTCAGAGCTAATGTTTTTGGTTCTCTAACAGACTCATCCTCATTGAGTCCCAGTTCATGCACCTTGAGGGAGCTTATCAGATCCTCAATACTCAAAGTATTCAGATCCTTAGCTTCCTCAATAGCAGTCACTTTAGGTCTCCATTTGGATGGCAGACTTCTCAAGAGTTTGTTCACATGGTCAGCTGTGGTATAACTCTTCTTCAGAATCTGAAGTCCAGAAACCAGAGTCTGAAATCTTGAGAACATAGTCTCAATATTTTCATCCTCTTTCATTCTGAACAATTCATATTGCTGAACAAGAATGTTTGCCTTAGCTTCTCTAACCTTCTTATTACCTTCATAGTTAGAGCAGAGGGATGTGAATATGGTTTTAGCAGTTGACTTGTCACTCAGCTTCCGATACTCAGAGTGAGGTAGTGAATCCACAATAATGCCTCTGACATTGTGGTGCTTTCTATAAATCTTCCTCTCAGCATCACTGAGTCCTCTTCTGTTGACAGCAACACCTTCTTCATCAACTGGAATGGTGATTCTATCTTCAATGATGTCCCATAATGAATCATCAATCCATATAATATGGCTATACATTTTGCTCTTCCACCAAGAAAATTTTTCTGGGTCACCAGTAAACATAGGAGGTTTATTGTGTGACCCAGCCTTCTTTTCTTCAGTACCATAGTCATATTGTACATTTCTTTGATTTCTGGGAGAAGGTGGAGGTGAACCACTAGTTGAGGTCATGTTTTTCTCAGGATCAAGACTGACACACTATTAAGTGTTAATATCAGAACCGGAGCTCTGATACCAACTGAAGGTGAGAAAAACACACACACAAGAAGGGGGGGTTGAATTGTGTGACTCAAAAACTAAGATCTTTTCTTTTCAAAACTTAAGGTTAAGTTCAGAAGCTGATATGAATCAGTTCTGAACTATTATCAAGAGTTATGCAGCGGTTCAAATAATGAAAAGACAAAGGTAAAGGGAGACACACAGAATTTATACTAGTTCCTTCTTAATGTGAGAAGTAGTCCAGTCCCCTTGTTTTCCAACAAGAGAGTTCCACTATAATCAGTTCTGATTACAAATGCTCAACCACTAAGGAAGAGACTTCCAGTTGCTCAATCACAAATAAAGAGGCTTCTATGCTCAACCACCAAGGAAGAGGCTTCCAATGCTCAAGACACTAAGTCAAGAGACTTCCCAATGCTCAAGACACTAAGTCAAGAGGCTTCTGACTCAGACCACAAAGGAATGAGGTTACAAATGCTCAGTATACAGACTGAGACTTTAAGGACCAAACTGGTTTACACATAAATGAGTTTGGGATGAACACTTGATAAAATATCAGAGGTGTTCTCTAAATACAACACAGGTTAAGACTCTTAACCTTAAGAAATTCTAAGTTACAAGACTGAAGAATTTCTAAGAGTTTTTGAACTTGACAGCAAAACAGAGTACTGGTTCAGCAATTTGATTTCAAGAGTCTTAGACAAATTTCTTCTTCAAATCTTCTTCCTTTTATAGATGAAATATAGCTGTTAAAGATTTACTTGATTTGAGGAAAGAGCCGTTGCAAATTGAGCTAGGATTTCTGCAAATGTGTGCTGCACTTTTTCAAACAAACCAGAGCAGCAGCCATTTTTGAAATGGCCTACCTTAAAAGCTGGAGAATGTCTGGGTCAGGGAGACAACTGTTCCATCGAGTTGTTCTGACACATCCAGGCATTAAATGCGTACAGTACTGGTCACTTTCCATGCCACATCAGCTTCAGAAGCTTCTTTGTGTGAACAGTGCATTAGAAGCTGCCTTGTACGGATCAGAAGCTGGCTTCAGGATCAGAAGCTGGTCTTCAGACGTTGACTCTGCGTTGACTTCTTCAGAAGCACCCAGACTTCAGAAGCTGGTCTTCAGACTCAGAAGCTACCTTCAGAAGCACCACTTCAGGACCACTTCAGAAGCACTTAGTTCAGGAGCATTACTTCAGGAGCACTACTTCAGAAGCACCTCTTCAGACCCAGTTTCCTTCTATCTTTGCAACATTGCTTCCTTGCTTTCCTTTCTTGCTCTAAGCTTGTTCTTCCAAAACCATTCTTAATAATCAATCATAAAATACATGGTTCTGAAATCACTTGAACAAAGCATTAGCAATTAACCAATTTTCTCTTTAACACTTTGTTATCATCAAAACCATAAAGAGAGATATGTTTACACATAAATGTTTCAACAATCTCCCCTTAATTCATAAGAGACTTGTTAAACACATTTTGTTCCAACAATCCCCCTCGGTGAGAGTTGTTATCCTTTGTGACCACTTAAGCTTGGCTCGGTTTTCCACAAAATCCCGATCTCTTGGCATGTGGGACATTAACCATGTTTGCACCAAAGGAGTACAGCAAGAAATCGTGCCTCCTCTCCCTTTTTCATGCCTAGCATAGAGGGAATGATAGAAATCCACTAGAAGTGTAGGCACAAGATTCTTTGTCATGAATACCCCAACAGCCGGAAGATCTATGAAGTCATCCATGTTAGGGAATAAGACTATCCCGTATATCAAAAGAGCTCGGATTGCATTAAACGCTTTCCCATCTTTGTTGGCCAACAAAACCCGAGCCTTGGTCTCCAAAAAACTCCTTGTAAATCCCTTAGTGCTTCCTCTCGTTTCCAAGTGAGGTGTTATCTCTTGGACACTAAGGTGTAAAGATTCGGCGATGCCTTTTAAAGTAGGGTCTTCTCTCGAGCCGAGGTAAGTCCCATGATCCTTCATACTACTTCCCAAAATCTTCTCTAATTCTTCTAAGGTAGGAGCTAACTGGAAGTCCTGGAATGTGAAGCATCGGAGAGGTGGGTCATAGAACTGGGCCAATGTAGTTAAAGCCATTGAATCCACTTCCACATGCAAGAGGACAACTAACAATCCATAATTGGTTTGGAAGTTACTCTTGTTGATCGAAGTGAGCTGATTACTCAAAATTAGTAGGCTTTCTACTTTGGGAGCTTTGACCTTGAAGGCAAGCGTGTTTCTCGTTCCGGAAGCCATATTTCTTTTGCTAATTACTGATTGCCTTTTTTTAATTCCCTATAAAGCAAAATGTATATGCAAAAATTATTTTCATGAATTCAAATGTTATGATATGTAGAGGTTTGGTATAGGAATGTTCAAAACTTCCCCCCATTCTCACATGTAGGCTCTAGAAAAACTTTCTAAAAGGTCCCTAGAGTCAGGATTCTACAAGGACTTATAATTGCTGTTGCAAATACTCACAATACAACCATACTTCCAAGAGAAACTACTCTAGGTGGGGTTCTCATGTCGGTTCCTACAAGACATACGTCAGGAGGGCCAACACTACACAAACCCATCTTATCTTAATTTTCTCTCAAAGCTCGGGTAGAGAGCTTCACACATTCGGCATTAACCCGAACAATGTGATAACACACAGTTGACATACCCAAATGAACATAAAGCATAATGAAGCCTATAAATATAGAGCGAGAGAAGAAAAACAGATAAAGATAATAAAGCAAAAGTATGCAAGCAAAACAAAAGACACTTAGCCTAAACGCTAACTAGGATTGACTTGACTCGCTAGTGAGGAAGTTATCATTATCCCCAGTGAAGTCGCCATTTTTGTCGCGTCGAATTTCGAAGATCAAGCTATTGATTAGCGTTGACTCACTAATTTTAAATCACGACTAAATTTTTAATTTTTCAAAAGAAAAGTGGAAAAAAGTTCTAAATTACCACAAAGTTAAAGATTTAGGGTTCGAGAGTCGATTATGCGAGGGGAAGGTATTAGCACCCCTCACATCCGTTGCACTC
Source organism: Medicago ruthenica (assembly GCA_018208015.1). NCBI lineage: Eukaryota > Viridiplantae > Streptophyta > Magnoliopsida > Fabales > Fabaceae > Medicago > Medicago ruthenica. The sequence goes on from CM031376.1 coordinate 38,495,731, forward strand.
AACGGGAACCTCCTAGTTAGTTAAGGCTAAAGTGTTTTTAAAGTTTTGCTTGCATGCTTAAATATATAAAGGGAATAAGGAAAAAGGGGAAAAAGATTATTTTTTATTATTGTGCTTGACAAGATGGGGTCTTGCTCCTACGTATCCCCTGGTGTGATGGGGAATTCAAAGCTACGTAGTTCTTTGTAGCAAAAGTTTGTGTGTTGATTGATTTTAATTACAAAAAAAAAAATTGATCGCACTTGGGCGAAAAAGTTTGCTTTAAAAGAGAAACATGGTCTACTATTGTTGTAATGATAGCTTAATGAAGACCGATAAAAAGTTTTACCTACTACCGTTATAAGGGTAGTGTAACACCCATACTAACTTTAACTAGTATATTAGCATGTGTGTTAAACTGATACTGGATACATTTAAAAATTTCAATAATAATAATAATACATCACAAATGAATGAATACAAGATTACTCGTTTGTACAAATAATCCAATGCTATTACAATACTTAGACAACATCCAATAAGCTCCTGAGCTGGTACACAACGAGCAACTGTACTCCATCCAGTATCTCTGCGAAGATCTCCCTCACGAACCTCTGACTTACCTGTAAACCTACACCAGAAGGAATGGGATAAGACATAATGTCTCAGTGACCTCCAGCCCAACCAACTGTTGGCAACCACAGGGAACCTAGGGTCGCCATGCCTACCTTGGCAATCTTGGGGATTTCCTATGATCGCCAAGTCTTTACCTTATCCTCAAAGGGTAATCATCTGCCTATGACTATGAATCTGTCTATAATTATATCTCTAACTATGACTATAACTGTAAACCGCCTATAACTGTAACTGTAACCTATCTGTAACTATAACTCAGTGATCAAGGGGAAACCTAGGACCACCTTCTGTTAACTGTCTATAACTATAACTATAACTGTGACTGTAACTGTAACTTTGACTTTAACTGTGAAACATAAAACATATAACAGTTCTATAGCAGTTTTATGTTAGCTGTTAGCGTTGAACAAACATTTAATCTGAGTTCATTTTACGGAGTGCTGCCCGGGTGGAGTAACCCCGAGGACAGCTCCCTATAAACCGGTGAAATTCCTATCATATCAGGCTAACACCGGACTCCCTATGAAACGTGTGGACAACCCTCTCGGAGAAGTCCCATCCGGCGAATCCCGGAGTCTGCTGAACACGCCCTATGACTGTGAAACGTGCAAGCACGCCATTATCTTTGATCTTTAATTCTTTAACTTTGATATATAAATATACATAACTGTTACTTTAAACATCTAATAGCAATCTAGTAACTCTTAACCTATAACTTATGAATCTTGGCTTATCGTTCTCTTAAGCCACCTATAATTGTTGGAGAACCAACACTATAAGCTTATCTGTAACTTCAAATGCCGAAGCATTCCTATTATTCTGGTATTCTAATCCGAATACATCTATAACCTTGTTCACCTAAAATAGGTTCTTGACTTATCCAAATCATATGTTTTCCCTTAAGAGTTAACAACTCTCAAGTAATGGAATCAATCCATTAAATTCCTATTCTCATACTCTGAAATCCTATTATCCTATCAAGGATTCGACATATCGTTGTCATATGCCGCTATTAGGGTTTACACATTCCTATAACCTTAGTTCTTACATTTCCCAAGCCTTGCCTAATCCTTGCTCCTACACTTTCACAACCTTTGGAAGCCTTTTGAATGAGTTAAAATGGTGGTTAAAGTTTCTAAAAAGTATTAGGAGAAAGCATTTGCAAAAAGCCATGCCCGCGCGCACCAGAACCCCCAGAACAGCTCAACTAGGTTGTGCTGTTCTGGCTTGGTCGCTACAAGCGCCAAGCTGGTCGCTACAAGCACCACTGGTCGCTATAAGCGCCAGTCTGGTCGCTACAAGCGCCAGCAGGCAGGGAAAAACCCTGTCTGGTCGCTACAAGCGACGGCTGGTCGCTACAGCGACCATGACAGCACCAGTCATGTATAAAAATGTGTTTTTCCACCATTTTTGCTCAATCCAAGTTACCCAAGCATCCAAAACATGCTAGGGATGATTTTCTATTACAATTCGATAGTTTAAAACATGTATGAGCAAGGAATTAGCAAGTATAGGAAATTAGGGTAAAAACCATAAAACTTGACACATGAAGATAATCACTATAAATCTCTCAAAGAGGGGTTCTAAAACCCCAAGGGAGCTCACCTCAATCTTGCTTTGGTGCTGGTTATGCTCAATCTTCAAAACCCTAGCTCAACTCTTTGATCTTTCTTGCTTTTCTCTTGTTCCAACTCCTTAAACCAAGCTTTCTAGCCAATAATCCACAAGATTGGATGATGATTAAGAGGTTGGTAGTGATGATGATGATGATGCACGAAAATTAGAGAGAGAGGGAGGAAGAAATCAGATTTTAGAGAGAGAGAGAGGATGAGGATAAATGAGAAAAATCTCACACTTCCCCTATTTAAATCCTTCCCTTCTTTAATTACCATTCTGCCATTGCCTTCGTTTAATTCCCGTAACACTGTTAAAAGTCACGCTTAAGTGGGATATTACACTCTACCCCCCTTAAAAGAAATTTCGTCCTCGAAATTTAGATAATCCTTATGAGATCCTGCAAAGATAAATTCTTTCTACCTCTTTCTCTACTATGAAAATTTCCAATTCTTTTTGCTTATTGGGATTCCATGGCAACTCTAATGTCTGACATGTAGATTAGTCATGCGTTTCGATAAAACCATACTGATTAAAACATTGTTCTTTAGCCATAATTCCCATCTCTGTAGGTCAAAAACATATGACAATCTCTTTCCAGCCGAAAGGTCTGATGCATGTTACATAATTCTCACATGTTAGGACTTATGGTTATCTGAACCAACATGTCCATCTATATGACTATGATCCCTGTTCGACATATTTCTTATAAATCCAATTTAAAATCATTAAGTCTTGGATTTCCCCTTACTGAATTTTATCCGTCCTTCATTCATTGACCGTTCAATCTTAACCTGAAGACGTCGAGTTGATCTGATTTCCTCAGTTATTCCAACTTTCCGAGGAATCTATTACATTACTTTTAGTTCAAAAGAATTCTTGTCTTTAACTTTCGTCTCGCAAGACGACCCTTTTACTGCTACATTCGTATCATTCTTCATATAAATTTATTCTTACACTGAAAGGCATCTGATATTGAGTAATCTCAAACGGAAATGAAGTCTATTACAACTACCTCCACGATTCAAATATAAGGTAGTGACTGAACTTAAGGTACAAGTTCCTTTCTTTCTGACATCCTGGTGTAACTGTTATCTCAACCATGTACATCGTTCACATTCCCACTGCGGGAAACCTTAAGGTTCAAGAAATCATATGAGCCACTCGTGCTCCGATTTAATTAATCAACAATAACGCGTAGCTAAAGGTCTTAGGAGCTTTATTCCTTCTAGGACTCTGACATTCTTGCATCATTCATGATAAATCCTTACTCATGGGATTAATATTTTCTTTACCAATCAACTCAACTTATGAAAGTCTAGTACAAGTGACGTGTGGCATAAGCCGTCTCACATATCATCATATAATGCAGTCCATAACACATAGCTCCTATGCATGATCGAGTACGTGTACACTATCATCAGATACACTGTACACCGCATCATCATTGTCCAACTAATGGGACACCATACTTAGTCAACATATACTTGAGACGATGCCACGTCAACCAAGGTCACCCTTCTTACTCTTAACTCATGCTTATGTCCCTTGAGTATCTACAATCCCATACATAACTATGATTACGTCCCATTGACGTTATAACTTATTTCATTCAAGAGCATTAACCGTTTCCGAAAAGAAAACTCTATTTTGTTCGCCATCAAAATAACACTCTTAAACTCTTAATCCTTTATTCCATAACTTTAATTCACGTAGTCTTTTACTATAAACTATGAGTAATCTTCTGATCTGTGTAAAACATTTCCTTCCTTTAACTGTGAACATTGAGCTCAAAAATTTCTGAACTCCTCAACTGAGATTTGTTCGGTAACAACAAACCTGTTCTGCTTAAGACTTTCCTGTTAAAACATTACCGACAGCGTACCACGATTACTAATACATGTCTCATGACTATAAAAATATGTTACACTACTATCTAAGTAGCATAAACTCTGCCTGATCAGTATACATAATACTAATCATAACCAGTTACACGCCTGTTACATGCGACATGCTAGCATAACGTGGGTACCATGCGGAATAACTGTATGCCACGACATAATTCCTCTTTGGTTAAACTTACTATTCAAGTTAACTTAAAGTTACTGAGCTAAACAGCTAGATCACCGTATTAGATGTGGCTTTCTTCGCTATGTACTTATTGTGCTAGAAACACATCCTTTAAATTTCTCAACCGCTTCGATTCCCTTATCTCATGAGTTTCGAGGTTTGAAACATTCCTCGACTGATCTATTAAAATTTCCTGTTAGAACTGATGATAAGTTCAAGTCATCACTACTTACAAATATTCTGTAGCTTGGGAATTAATCTCTGAATACCCTTCCTGTAATTCATCTGGCAAGGACTTCACAAACATCCTCATTCTCGGATTACTTCTCCGTTGTGCAACTCTGATTTAAACAATTCGCCTTGGAATAGAAGTAGTACACCACTATTATCGTATAAAATCTCCTTGGCCAATCCTTTGACTTTATAACTTCGTAGTTACCATATATGACCATCTTACATTAGAATTTCTCTTGTGGTTTAATTCACCTGTTAAACTTACTGATTGCTCGACGCTTGACATTGCGTTTCCTTTCGAACATAAACAAAATTCTTACTTTCACGAAATACGCCGAAACCTGTAAACAGTCTTTAACAATAAATACGAGCCCAACGATGCTCCTGTTAAAACAACTTAAGTTCATACATTATTTACTAGTAGCAACTTCTAGAAACATTCTATGACTTCCGGAAATTCTCGTCTTTCATATACTTAATCGATTAATAAATCGAGTCTCATCCTATAATTATCCGTAGGAATTTCACATCCACATCCTTTTTCCAAGACACTTAGGTCCACATAACTCTAACATAACTCTTGGTTACTCCTCGGGTTTCTCCTGTAAATTCAAACACATGATACACCTCTTCGAGTACCCGATTAATAAATCTGTGAGCTTCAATACTTAACATTTTCCATTGGATCCTTCCTATAACTTATTACTGTATTCACAATTCCATTCTAATCTTGTTATCTGAATAATAGTCCATATGTTTTCTCGACCGTTGCCCTCTTCATGGTTTCGAACAATCCAAGGTATGTATTTTCTACCATCTTAACACATACCAACATAATGTGATCTTTGTCGGCTTACCCGAAAACGTGTGTAAGGAGCCCATCGAAAGAGAATATAGAACTCTTTAACTTCAACCATAACTCTAACCATAACTTGTACGTTAGTGACGATCTTACTGCTTAATCCTCGTAACCAGTCTGCTATAATCCGTCAACATAAGATTCAATCTTTACTTCATACCCTTACAGGGGGTTTCCTTCACTTATCGCTAAGCTCGCGTTCCTCATACCAATAATCTTGATGACCCATAATAAAGGAAGGTAACCTGTTCCATCTGTTCACTATTTCGCTTAATCCATAAATGAGTCTCTTACCTGTCGGATATTAAAATCTCATCTAATCCAAGTGCACTAGTCCTTCCATCCTTACACACTATGTCCTCACTGGAAGTCCAGAACTTTCAATAATTAACTGATCATTCCTTATTCCAAGTCGCTGGGTTTGGTACCGTAATTCTTTACCTCTGTACCCGGAAATTAAAACTCTATTCAACCCTTTACTTTAACTTTCCAAATTACGGTTCTCGTTAGGATTCCAAATCATTCTTCAGAGTAATCTATAATTCTTTACTCTACACATCTCCTCGGAGAAGGCATCGCTCAAGGATGCGTCCAACTAGTTAAGGTACTTGACCTTACTCTTAAATGCCTCTTGTATTCCTGAAACTTTGCCATTAACAGGCTCAATTACATCACTGATAGAGATCCATCCTTTGGCATTAAATACCTTGCCAATTCCGTCTTACAATCTGACGCCTTAACCTTCACCCTTTGTACACTTCTTTCCTCCTTGGTCACATTCAGCTCTCGGATATTTGTCCTAACTGTCATATACTAGACTGAGTTGATCAGGCTCAACTAGATGTGACCCTTAGAACAATATCCAGAACCCAATGATTCCACTACTTTATATTGAATCTTAAATGACCCATGGCACAGTCTGAATCGACCTGCACTGATACCAATTGTAACACCCATACTAACTTTAACTAGTATATTAGCATGTGCGTTAAACTGATACTGGATACATTTAAAAATTTCAATAATAATAATAATAATACATCACAAATGAATGAATACAAGATTACTCGTTTGTACAAATAATCCAATGCTATTACAATACTTAGACAACATCCAATAAGCTCCTGAGCTGGTACACAACGAGCAACTGTACTCCATCCAGTATCTCTGCGAAGATCTCCCTCACGAACCTCTGACTTACCTGTAAACCTGCACCAGAAGGAATGGGATGAGACATAATGTCTCAGTGAGCTCCAGCCCAACCAACTGTTGGCAACCACAGGGAACCTAGGGTCGCCATGCCTACCTTGGCAATCTTGGGGATTTCCTATGATCGCCAAGTCTTTACCTTATCCTCAAAGGGTAATCATCTGCATATGACTATGAATCTGTCTATAATTATATCTCTAACTATGACTATAACTGTAAACCACCTATAACTGTAACTGTAACCTATCTGTAACTATAACTCAGTGATCAAGGGGAAACCTAGGACCACCTTCTGTTAACTGTCTATAACTATAACTATAACTGTGACTGTAACTGTAACTTTGACTTTAACTGTGAAACATAAAACATATAACAGTTCTATAGCAGTTTTATGTTAGCTGTTAGCGTTGAACAAACATTTAATCTGAGTTCATTTTACGGAGTGCGGCCCGGGTGGAGTAACCCCGAGGACAGCTCCCTATAAACCGGTGAAATTCCTATCATATCAGGCTAACACCGGACTCCCTATGAAACGTGTGGACAACCCTCTCGGAGAAGTCCCATCCGGCGAATCCCGGAGTCTGCTGAACACGCCCTATGACTGTGAAACGTGCAAGCACGCCATTATCTTTGATCTTTAATTCTTTAACTTTGATATATAAATATACATAACTGTTACTTTAAACATATAATAGCAATCTAGTAACTCTTAACCTATAACTTATGAATCTTGGCTTATCGTTCTCATAAGCCACCTATAATTGTTGGAGAACCAACACTATAAGCTTATCTTTAACTTCAAATGCCGAAGCATTCCTATTATTCTGGTATTCTAATCCGAATACATCTATAACCTTGTTCACCTAAAATAGGTTCTTGACTTATCCAAATCATATGCTTTCCCTTAAGAGTTAACAACTCTCAAGTAATGGAATCAATCCATTAAATTCCTATTCTCATACTCTGAAATCCTATTATCCTATCAAGGATTCGACATATCGTTGTCATATGCCGCTATTAGGGTTTACACATTCCTATAACCTTAGTTCTTACATTTCCCAAGCCTTGCCTAATCCTTGCTCCTACACTTTCACAACCTTTGGAAGCCTTTTGAATGAGTTAAAATGGTGGTTAAAGTTTCTAAAAAGTATTAGGAGAAAACATTTGCAAAAAGCCATGCCCGCGCGCACCAGAACCCCCAGAACAGCTCAACTAGGTTGTGCTGTTCTGGCTTGGTCGCTACAAGCGCCAAGCTGGTCGCTACAAGCGCCACTGGTCGCTATAAGCGCCAGTCTGGTCGCTACAAGCGCCAGCAGGCAGGGAAAAACCCTGTCTGGTCGCTACAAGCGACGGCTGGTCGCTACAGCGACCATGACAGCACCAGTCATGTATAAAAATGTGTTTTTCCACCATTTTTGCTCAATCCAAGTTACCCAAGCATCCAAAACATGCTAGGGATGATTTTCTATTACAATTCGATAGTTTAAAACATGTATGAGCAACGAATTAGCAAGTATAGGAAATTAGGGTAAAAACCATAAAACTTGACATATGAAGATAATCACTATAAATCTCTCAAAGAGGGGTTCTAAAACCCCAAGGGAGCTCACCTCAATCTTGCTTTGGTGCTGGTTATGCTCAAGCTTCAAAACCCTAGCTCAACTCTTTGATCTTTCTTGCTTTTCTCTTGTTCCAACTCCTTAAACCAAGCTTTCTAGCCAATAATCCACAAGATTGGATGATGATTAAGAGGTTGGTAGTGATGATGATGATGATGCACGAAAATTAGAGAGAGAGGGAGGAAGAAATCAGATTTTAGAGAGAGAGAGAGAGGATGAGGATAAATGAGAAAAATCTCACACTTCCCCTATTTAAATCCTTCCCTTCTTTAATTACCATTCTGCCATTGCCTTCGTTTAATTCCCGTAACACTGTTAAAAGTCACGCTTAAGTGGGATATTACACTCTACCCCCCTTAAAAGAAATTTCGTCCTCGAAATTTAGATAATCCTTATGAGATCCTGCAAAGATAAATTCTTTCTACCTCTTTCTCTACTATGAAAATTTCCAATTCTTTTTGCTTATTGGGATTCCATGGCAACTCTAATGTCTGACATGTAGATTAGTCATGCGTTTCGAAAAAACCATACTGATTAAAACATTGTTCTTTAGCCATAATTCCCATCTCTGTAGGTCAAAAACATATGACAATCTCTTTCCAGCCGAAAGGTCTGATGCATGTTACATAATTCTCACCTGTTAGGACTTATGGTTATCTGAACCAACATGTCCATCTATATGACTATGATCCCTGTTCGACATATTTCTTATAAATCCAATTTAAAATCATTAAGTCTTGGATTTCCCCTTACTGAATTTTATCCGTCCTTCATTCATTGACCGTTCAATCTTAACCTGAAGACGTCGAGTTGATCTGATTTCCTCAGTTATTCCAACTTTCCGAGGAATCTATTACATTACTTTTAGTTCAAAAGAATTCTTGTCTTTAACTTTTGTCTCGCAAGACGACCCTTTTACTGCTACATTCGTATCATTCTTCATATAAATTTATTCTTACACTGAAAGGCATCTGATATTGAGTAATCTCAAACGGAAATGAAGTCTATTACAACTACCTCCACGATTCAAATATAAGGTAGTGACTGAACTTAAGGTACAAGTTCCTTTCTTTCTGACATCCTGGTGTAACTGTTATCTCAACCATGTACATCGTTCACATTCCCACTGCGGGAAACCTTAAGGTTCAAGAAATCATATGAGCCACTCGTGCTCCGATTTAATTAATCAATAATAACGCGTAGCTAAAGGTCTTAGGAGCTTTATTCCTTCTAGGACTCTGACATTCTTGCATCATTCATGATAAATCCTTACTCATGGGATTAATATTTTCTTTACCAATCAACTCAACTTATGAAAGTCTAGTACAAGTGACGTGTGGCATAAGCCGTCTCACATATCATCATATAATGCAGTCCATAACACATAGCTCCTATGCATGATCGAGTACGTGTACACTATCATCAGATACACTGTACACCGCATCATCATTGTCCAACTAATGGGACACCATACTTAGTCAACATATACTTGAGACGATGCCACGTCAACCAAGGTCACCCTTCTTACTCTTAACTCATGCTTATATCCCTTGAGTATCTACAATCCCATACATAACTATGATTACGTCCCATTGACGTTATAACTTATTTCATTCAAGAGCATTAACCGTTTCCGAAAAGAAAACTCTATTCTGTTCGCCATCAAAATAACACTCTTAAACTCTTAATCCTTTATTCCATAACTTTAATTCACGTAGTCTTTTACTATAAACTATGAGTAATCTTCTGATCTGTGTAAAACATTTCCTTCCTTTAACTGTGAACATTGAGCTCAAAAATTTCTGAACTCCTCAACTGAGATTTGTTCGATAACAACAAACTTGTTCTGCTTAAGACTTTCCTGTTAAAACATTACCGACAGCGTACCACGATTACTAATACATGTCTCATGACTATAAAAATATGTTACACTACTATCTAAGTAGCATAAACTCTGCCTGATCAGTATACATAATACTAATCATAACCAGTTACACGCCTGTTACATGCGACATGCTAGCATAACATGGGTACCATGCGGAATAATTGTATGCCACGGCATAATTCCTCTTTGGTTAAACTTACTATTCAAGTTAACTTAAAGTTACTGAGCTAAACAGCTAGATCACCGTATTAGATGTGGCTTTCTTCGCTATGTACTTATTGTGCTAGAAACACATCCTTTAAATTTCTCAACCGCTTCGATTCCCTTATCTCATGAGTTTCGAGGTCTGAAACATTCCTCGACTGATCTATTAAAATTTCCTGTTAGAACTGATGATAAGTTCAAGTCATCACTACTTACAAATATTCTGTAGCTTGGGAATTAATCTCTGAATACCCTTCCTGTAATTCATCTGGCAAGGACTTCACAAACATCCTCATTCTTGGATTACTTCTCCGTTGCGCAACTCTGATTTAAACAATTCGCCTTGGAATAGAAGTAGTACACCACTATTATCGTATAAAATCTCCTTGGCCAATCCTTTGACTTTATAACTTCGTAGTTACCATATATGACCATCTTACATTAGAATTTCTCTTGTGGTTTAATTCACCTGTTAAACTTACTGATTGCTTGACGCTTGACTTTGCGTTTCCTTTCGAACATAAACAAAATTCTTACTTTCACGAAATACGCCGAAACCTGTAAACAGTCTTTAACAATAAATACGAGCCCAACGATGCTCCTGTTAAAACAACTTAAGTTCATACATTATTTACTAGTAGCAACTTCTAGAAACATTCTATGACTTCCGGAAATTCTCGTCTTTCATATACTTAATCGATTAATAAATCGAGTCTCATCCTATAATTATCCGTAGGAATTTCACATCCACATCCTTTTTCCAAGACACTTAGGTCCACATAACTCTAACATAACTCTTGGTTACTCCTCGGGTTTCTCCTATAAATTCAAACACATGATACACCTCTTCGAGTACCCGATTAATAAATCTGTGAGCTTCAATACTTAACATTTTCCATTGGATCCTTCCTATAACTTATTACTGTATTCACAATTCCATTCTAATCTTGTTATCTGAATAATAGTCCATATGTTTTCTCGACCGTTGCCCTCTTCATGGTTTCGAACAATCCAAGGTATGTATTTTCTACCATCTTAACACATACCAACATAATGTGATCTTTGTCGGCTTACCCGTAAACGTGTGTAAGGAGCCCATCGAAAGAGAATATAGAACTCTTTAACTTCAACCATAACTTTAACCATAACTTGTACGTTAGTGAAGATCTTACTGCTTAATCCTCGTAACCAGTCTGCTATAATCCGTCAACATAAGATTCAATCTTTACTTCATACCCTTACAGGGGGTTTCCTTCACTTATCGCTAAGCTCGCGTTCCTCATACCAAGAATCTTGATGACCCATAATAAAGGAAGGTAACCTGTTCCATCTGTTCACTATTTCGCTTAATCCATAAATGAGTCTCTTACCTGTCGGATATTAAAATCTCATCTAATCCAAGTGCGCTAGTCCTTCCATCCTTACACACTATGTCCTCACTGGAAGTCCAAAACTTTCAATAATTAACTGATCATTCCTTATTCCAAGTCGCTGGGTTTGGTACCGTAATTCTTTACCTCTGTACCCGGAAATTAAAACTCTATTCAACCCTTTACTTTAACTTTCCAAATTACGGTTCCCGTTAGGATTCCAAATCATTCTTCAGAGTATTCTATAATTCTTTACTCTACACATCTCCTCGGAGAAGGCATCGCTCAAGGATGCGTCCAACTAGTTAAGGTACTTGACCTTACTCTTAAATGCCTCTTGTATTCCTGAAACTTTGCCATTAACAGGATCAATTACATCACTGATAGAGATCCATCCTTTGGCATTAAATACCTTGTCAATTCCGTCTTACAATCTGACGCCTTAACCTTCACCCTTTGTACACTTCTTTCCTCCTTGGTCACATTCAGCTCTCGGATATTTGTCCTAACTGTCATATACTAGACTGAGTTGATCAGGCTCAACTAGATGTGACCCTTAGAACAATATCCAGAACCCAATGATTCCACTACTTTATATTGAATCTTAAATGACCCATGGCACAGTCTGAATCGACCTGCTCTGATACCAATTGTAACACCCATACTAACTTTAACTAGTATATTAGCATGTGCGTTAAACTGATACTGGATACATTTAAAAATTTCAATAATAATAATAATACATCACAAATGAATGAATATAAGATTACTCGTTTGTACAAATAATCCAATGCTATTACAATACTTAGACAACATCCAATAAGCTCTTGAGCTGGTACACAACGAGCAACTGTACTCCATCCAGTATCTCTACGAAGATCTCCCTCACGAACCTCTGACTTACCTGTAAACCTACACCAGAAGGAATGGGATGAGACATAATGTCTCAGTGAGCTCCAGCCCAACCAACTGTTGGCAACCACAGGGAAGCTAGGGTCGCCATGCCTACCTTGGCAATCTTGGGGATTTCCTATGATCGCCAAGTCTTTACCTTATCCTCAAAGGGTAATCATCTGCCTATGACTATGAATCTGTCTATAATTATATCTCTAACTATGACTATAACTGTAAACCGCCTATAACTGTAACTGTAACCTATCTGTAACTATAACTCAGTGATCAAGGGGAAACCTAGGACCACCTTCTGTTAACTGTCTATAACTATAACTATAACTGTGACTGTAACTGTAACTTTGACTTTAACTGTGAAACATAAAACATATAACAGTTCTATAGCAGTTTTATGTTAGCTGTTAGCGTTGAACAAACATTTAATCTGAGTTCATTTTACGGAGTGCGGCCCGGGTGGAGTAACCCCGAGGACAGCTCCCTATAAACCGGTGAAATTCCTATCATATCAGGCTAACACCGGACTCCCTATGAAACGTGTGGACAACCCTCTCGGAGAAGTCCCATCCGGCGAATCCCGGAGTCTGCTGAACACGCCCTATGACTGTGAAACGTGCAAGCACGCCATTATCTTTGATCTTTAATTCTTTAACTTTGATATATAAATATACATAACTGTTACTTTAAACATATAATAGCAATCTAGTAACTCTTAACCTATAACTTATGAATCTTGGCTTATCGTTCTCATAAGCCACCTATAATTGTTGGAGAACCAACACTATAAGCTTATCTGTAACTTCAAATGCCGAAGCATTCCTATTATTCTGGTATTCTAATCCGAATACATCTATAACCTTGTTCACCTAAAATAGGTTCTTGACTTATCCAAATCATATGCTTTCCCTTAAGAGTTAACAACTCTCAAGTAATGGAATCAATCCATTAAATTCCTATTCTCATACTCTGAAATCCTATTATCCTATCAAGGATTCGACATATCGTTGTCATATGCCGCTATTAGGGTTTACACATTCCTATAACCTTAGTTCTTACATTTCCCAAGCCTTGCCTAATCCTTGCTCCTACACTTTCACAACCTTTGGAAGCCTTTTGAATGAGTTAAAATGGTGGTTAAAGTTTCTAAAAAGTATTAGGAGAAAACATTTGCAAAAAGCCATGCCCGCGCGCACCAGAACCTCCAGAACAGCTCAACTAGGTTGTGCTGTTCTGGCTTGGTCGCTACAAGCGCCAAGCTGGTCGCTACAAGCGCCACTGGTCTCTATAAGCGCCAGTCTGGTCGCTACAAGCGCTAGTAGGCAGGGAAAAACCCTGTCTGGTCGCTACAAGCGACGGCTGGTCGCTACAGCGACCATGACAGCACCAGTCATGTATAAAAATGTGTTTTTCCACCATTTTTGCTCAATCCAAGTTACCCAAGCATCCAAAACATGCTAGGGATGATTTTCTATTACAATTCGATAGTTTAAAACATGTATGAGCAAGGAATTAGCAAGTATAGGAAATTAGGGTAAAAACCAAAAAACTTGACATATGAAGATAATCACTATAAATCTCTCAAAGAGGGGTTCTAAAACCCCAAGGGAGCTCACCTCAATCTTGCTTTGGTGCTGGTTATGCTCAAGCTTCAAAACCCTAGCTCAACTCTTTGATCTTTCTTGCTTTTCTCTTGTTCCAACTCCTTAAACCAAGCTTTCTAGCCAATAATCCACAAGATTGGATGATGATTAAGAGGTTTGTAACACCCATACTAAATTATCTAGAATATTTAGCATGTGTATTAATCTGATACTGGGTACATTAAAATTTTCAATAATAAATACAATAATACATACAACTGAATGAGTACAAATTTGCTCGTTATACAATTATCCAAATATAATAACATACACTTCTATATGCATATACAATCTGTCAGCCTCCTGAGCGTGTCCTTGACGAGCAACTGCACTCCATCCAGCATCTTTATGAAGATCTCCATCTGAAAACCACTTGGCTACCTGAAAACCTGCACCAGAAGGATAGGGATGAGACATAATGTCTCAGTGAGCTCCTACCCTACCTACTGTTGGCAACCACAGGGAACCTAGGGTCGCCGTGCCTACCTCGGCAATCTTGGGGATACCTATGATCGCCAAGTTTTAACCTTACTCATAGAGGGTTACCTGTCTGTTCCTGCTAAACTGTGTAGTCATAAACTGGACTACTTCCTACTAAACTAGTGATCAAGGGGAAACCTAGGATCACTATCTGAGTCTGATACTGAATAGTCCTGAGATCTAGACTATATCCTGATAACTGGGTGATCGAGGGGAAACCTAGGATCACCGCCTGATAACTGATACCTGAATCTGATACCTGTCTGATAATTTTTCTCTGTCTGATAACATGAATAAGTATTAACTGTTACATGTCTTTAAGTTAGCTGTTAGCGTTGAACAAACAATATTATCTGAGTTCATTTTACGGAATGCCCCCGGGTGGAGTAACCCCGAAGCACATTCCCCTGATAACCGGTGAAAATTCCTATCATATCAGGCTAACACCGGACTCCTCTTGTCGTCGTGCGGTCATCCTTGCGGAATAACACGTCCCACTGGCGTGAACCTCCTGTATCCCACTGGCGTGAATAGCAGAAGACACGACTTAACTTACGCGTATACCCCCCGTGTCCCACTGGCGTGAACGACGGAAGACGCGAATTAATTAATATATATTTCATTATTAGTCTTAACTTATACATGAACCTTTCGTGTCCCACTGGCGTGAACAACGAAAGTCACGGCTTAATATTAATCTTAACTGATGCGTATACCTCCCGTGTCCCACTGGCGTGAACAACGGAAGACGCGAATAAATAGTATTAATCTTAGTCTTTACTCTACGTGAACCATTCGTGTCCCACTGGCGTGAACAACGAAGGCCACGACTTAAACTTACTAATTCTGAACTCTTAACCTATATAAGGTTCTAAACTTGAAACTTGGTAACATTCTTATTGACCTATCAAGGTGCTTGACCCATCGTTCTCATGAACCATTCCTAGGGCTTACTTAAGCTCTCAACTTAATTTCATGAATTTCCGAGCTTTGCATAACCTTTGCTCAAGTCAAAACTTAATCTTTAGAAGCCTTGGTATGAACTAAAATGGTGGTTTATATTTCTAAAATATGTTATAGGAAAACAGTTCCAAAAAGCCATGCCCGCGCGAACCAGGACCCCCAGAACAGCTCAACTAGGTTGGGCTATCCAGGGCTGGTCGCTACAGCGCCCTTCTGGTCGCTACAAGCGCCAGTAGACAGAACCTGGTCGCTACAAGCGCCCAGTTCCTCGCTACAAGCGCCAGCCGTCGCTACAAGCGCCAGTGCGGTCGCTACAAGCGCGGCTAGGCAGGGAAAAACCCAGTCTGGTCGCTACAAGCGACAGTCCGTCGCTACAGCGACCGTATCAGTAAAAACCTGTGTAAAAACGTGATTTCCACCATTTTTGCCCATTTAATGGTACCCATGCTTCTTAAACATGATAAATATGATTTTCTTTCATAATTAACAAATATAAACACTCATGAGCAAAGATTAAACAAGCAAGGAAATTAGGGTAATCTTGTAAACTTTCTAAAACTTATAAAACTTATCAAAGACACTCTAAATAGGTTCTAAAATCTGAAATGAGCTCACCTTAGACTTGGTTTATTGCTAGCTAATCCTTCACTTGACCCCTTGTTCTATCCCTTGCTTTTCCTTTAACTTTCTTGTTCCAAATTTCTGCAGATTTGCAGTTTCGGACCCCTGACTTCAAACTCGTCCCCAGACTTCAATACTCGGCCAAACTACACGAAATTGGTACCAAAACGTACATAATTTTGTTAGCTTTCCATAGCATCAAAAACCACTGAAATCGGAGTTACATGGAGAGAGTTCTGACCATTTCAATAGAGCCCTGTCCCAAATACGGGTTTCTCCAATTCAACTCCAAAACTCTACCCATAACTTCTTCTTCTTTAGGAATCATCATGCAAGATGAATTAGAGGTTTAGGCTCAAAGAATAGGCTCGAAAATTGAAGTGAGAAAGGGAGATTAAAGTGATTCTTACCTTTTCTTGTTCTAGCTTTACCAAATACAAGCTTACTTGCTATACCTTCTTCTTACAAGAGTTTGGATTAAGAGTTGATGGATGGTTGGGGAGGGTGAGGAGGCGTGAGAGTAGAGAGAAGAGGGAGGGAGATGGCTGGTTTTTGGAGGAGTGTGGAAGTGTGTAGAACATGAGAGAAAATAGTAAGACATATATCTTACCTCTCTTTTCTTATAATTCCTTCCTTTTAAAATATTTACACATTTGCCATTCCGCTTATTTACTAAAATGCCATGCTTGCTTCATAAGTTTCTAACACTAATAATCGATACTTATAAGTGGGATATCACGCTTACCATATAAATAAGCCCATTAACTGACAATTTACCAAATTGTCCTTTGCTCCAACATTTCTGACACATCGTCTCAATATTAATAAATATTCGAATCTTAGGCGGGATATTACAAGGTTGGTAGTGATGATGATGATGATGCACGAAAATTAGAGAGAGAGGGAGGAAGAAATCAGATTTTAGAGAGAGAGAGAGGATGAGGATAAATGAGAAAAATCTCACACTTCCCCTATTTAAATCCTTCCCTTCTTTAATTACCATTCTGCCATTGCCTTCGTTTAATTCCCGTAACACTGTTAAAAGTCACGCTTAAGTGGGATATTACACTCTACCCCCCTTAAAAGAAATTTCATCCTCGAAATTTAGATAATCCTTATGAGATCCTGCAAAGATAAATTCTTTCTACCTCTTTCTCTACTATGAAAATTTCCAATTCTTTTTGCTTATTGGGATTCCATGGCAACTCTAATGTCTGACATGTAGATTAGTCATGCGTTTCGAAAAAACCATACTGATTAAAACATTGTTCTTTAGCCATAATTCCCATCTTTGTAGGTCAAAAACATATGACAATCTCTTTCCAGCCGAAAGGTCTGATGCATGTTACATAATTCTCACATGTTAGGACTTATGGTTATCTGAACCAACATGTCCATCTATATGACTATGATCCCTGTTCGACATATTTCTTATAAATCCAATTTAAAATCATTAAGTCTTGGATTTCCCCTTACTGAATTTTATCCGTCCTTCATTCATTGACCGTTCAATCTTAACCTGAAGACGTCGAGTTGATCTGATTTCCTCAGTTATTCCAACTTTCCGAGGAATCTATTACATTACTTTTAGTTCAAAAGATTTCTTGTCTTTAACTTTCGTCTCGCAAGACGACCCTTTTACTGCTACATTCGTATCATTCTTCATATAAATTTATTCTTACACTGAAAGGCATCTGATATTGAGTAATCTCAAACGGAAATGAAGTCTATTACAACTACCTCCACGATTCAAATATAAGGTAGTGACTGAACTTAAGGTACAAGTTCCTTTCTTTCTGACATCCTGGTGTAACTGTTATCTCAACCATGTACATCGTTCACATTCCCACTGCGGGAAACCTTAAGGTTCAAGAAATCATATGAGCCACTCGTGCTCCGATTTAATTAATCAACAATAACGCGTAGCTAAAGGTCTTAGGAGCTTTATTCCTTCTAGGACTCTGACATTCTTGCATTATTCATGATAAATCCTTACTCATGGGATTAATATTTTCTTTACCAATCAACTCAACTTATGAAAGTCTAGTACAAGTGACGTGTGGCATAAGCCGTCTCACATATCATCATATAATGCAGTCCATAACACATAGCTCCTATGCATGATCGAGTACGTGTACACTATCATCAGATACACTGTACATCGCATCATCATTGTCCAACTAATGGGACACCATACTTAGTCAACATATACTTGAGACGATGCCACGTCAACCAAGGTCACCCTTCTTACTCTTAACTCATGCTTATATCCCTTGAGTATCTACAATCCCATACATAACTATGATTACGTCCCATTGACGTTATAACTTATTTCATTCAAGAGCATTAACCGTTTCCGAAAAGAAAACTCTATTCTGTTCGCCATCAAAATAACACTCTTAAACTCTTAATCCTTTATTCCATAACTTTAATTCACGTAGTCTTTTACTATAAACTATGAGTAATCTTCTGATCTGTGTAAAACATTTCCTTCCTTTAACTGTGAACATTGAGCTCAAAAATTTCTGAACTCCTCAACTGAGATTTGTTCGGTAACAACAAACTTGTTCTGCTTAAGACTTTCCTGTTAAAACATTACCGACAGCGTACCACGATTACTAATACATGTCTCATGACTATAAAAATATGTTACACTACTATCTAAGTAGCATAAACTCTGCCTGATCAGTATACATAATACTAATCATAACCAGTTACACGCCTGTTACATGCGACATGCTAGCATAACGTGGGTACCATGCGGAATAACTGTATGCCACGGCATAATTCCTCTTTGGTTAAACTTACTATTCAAGTTAACTTAAAGTTACTGAGCTAAACAGCTAGATCACCGTATTAGATGTGGCTTTCTTCGCTATGTACTTATTGTGCTAGAAACACATCCTTTAAATTTCTCAACCACTTCGATTCCCTTATCTCATGAGTTTCGAGGTCTGAAACATTCCTCGACTGATCTATTAAAATTTCCTGTTAGAACTGATGATAAGTTCAAGTCATCACTACTTACAAATATTCTGTAGCTTGGGAATTAATCTCCGAATACCCTTCCTGTAATTCATCTGGCAAGGACTTCACAAACATCCTCATTCTCGGATTACTTCTCCGTTGCGCAACTCTGATTTAAACAATTCGCCTTGGAATAGAAGTAGTACACCACTATTATCGTATAAAATCTCCTTGGCCAATCCCGTAACACTGTTAAAAGTCACGCTTAAGTGGGATATTACAGGTAGCTTAATGAAGGTAAAAAGGACAGACTCGCACTTGGGAGATCGTATCCGTTTGAAAACACGCACGGGCGTAAAAGGTTTGAATTGACCACGGGGGATCAAGGAAAGGTTTGAATTGGTCACGGGGGACCAAGAAAGGGTTCAATTGACTACGGGGAGTCAATAATAGGGTTTAATTGACCACGGGGGACCGAGAATTGATTCAATTGGTCACGGGGGACCAAGAAAGGGTTCAATTGGTCACGGGGGACCAAGAAAAGGTTTGGTTTAGTTTTACGCTTTGAAAATAGAATGACGATTGTCCGAACAACGAGACATACGTCAAGTATTCGTGCAACCAGGAAATGGAGAGACATACGTCAAACCACTCCTTTTTCATTCAAGTTTAATGATGAAACTTAAAATGTATTTTTTCTTGGTGAAGTTTGAAAAGAATGACGATTGTTCAAACAACGAGACATACGTCAAGTATTTGTTCAATCGGGGAATGGAAAGACATACGTCAAACCAATCCTTTTTCATTCAAGTTTGTTATTAAAACTTAAAGGAATCCCAAAGTAATCAAAACACTTGGTTAAAAAACCTATGAACAAGCTTGTTGTTCAAGTTTTATGTTGAAATTTATCGAAAAAATGAACAAGTTTATGAAAGATGTTCAAGTTTATGAAAAATGAACAAGTATTTGGTTGAAAAATGAACAAGTGTTGTTCAAATGTATTGTAAAAAAATGAACAAGTGTGATTGGAAAATGCACAAGTTTGGTTCAAGTTCAAGTTTGTAAAATGAAACTTATGTTGTTCAAGTTTGTAAAATGAACAAGTTTGGAAAATGAACAAGTTTGGTTTAAGTTCAAGTTTGAGTTTGAAACTTAATGAACAATGCTTGTTGCTCAAATATGTTTGAAACTTAATGAACAAGTTATTGTTCAAATGTGTTTGAAACTTAATGAACAAGTTATTGTTCAAATGTTTTGTTCAAACTTATGAAATTTTAACATAAAAGCCAAAAAACTTGTAATACTTTGAACCAAATGAGTTTTAATCTTTTTCAACAAAAGTTCAAAAGGAAAGTCAAGTTCTGAACCTTAGCAATATGCCCAGAAGTGCTTCTGAACCTTAAAAATGCCCAGAAGTGATTCAGAAGCTGAATTTCAGCTTCTGAGTGAACAGTGCTTCAGAAGCTGAATTTCAGAGTCTGAAGTACTGTTCAGACGCACTGTTCATGGGTTGACTTTTGTTGACCCTCAGAAGCACTGTTCATAGGTTGACTTTTGTTGACCTTCAGACTTTGAACTTCAAAGTCTGAAGCACTGTTCAGACTCTGATTTCAGAACCTCAAAATAGGGTGAAAAACTTCTAATTCAGTTAGAAAAAGCTGTAAACCACTTCTGTTTTGGTGTTTCTCAAACTTTGGGATTCCTTTGAAGTTTTAAAAGATGTTTTCAATTCAAAATGAGTTAAAAAACACTTAAGAATGCAGAAAACTGGTATTGAAACAATCAGGAACCAAAACAAATGTAAACAGAATGCAAATGCAAGATAAGGAGTGCAAAATGACTTACAGATTCCTAAGCTGGCTTGGGATGCAAGAAAACTGAGAAAGGCTTTGAATGATTGTGATTTCTTGGAATGGAAGTAATGAAGAAATAAGAACATCAATAACATATGAAGTTTTGCTGGTATTCTTTCTTCTGGATGTGATATTTATGGAGATTTAAATGCTGGTTTGATTGCTGGATTACTTAGTGATGGTTTGTAATGGTTTGTGATGGAAGAAACAGAAAAACAGAGCTTCTGTTTTTTCAAAGGGGGCTATGTAAACTGGTTGTTCAAATTGGTTCTGAGTTGTTCTAAATCTCTAAACAAACTGCTCAAAGATCAGGTTTGAATTGGGTTAACAAAAAGTGTTTTAACTGTGTGTTAAAACTGTGTATTTTGTTCTTGAGATTGTGTGGAAATTTTGTCTGAATGGTATTCAAAACTGTGTGAATTGTGTATCAAAGAACTGTCTGAATTTTTAAGCAAAGAAAATGTGTTCAATCCTTCAGCACTGCATTCCTTATATAGGCAAATTAGGATCAAATGTAATCATGAAAATCTTTAACAACAGGGCAGTTTTGTGGGCTATGATCAGGACCTTTGGCTAGCATTTAATGCAAAAGGAAGGAGGTGACCTTGCCTTGTGATCATGGCCAAGACTTTGGCTAAATTCAGAACAATTGGGGGCTGATTGTGACAGGATTTGCTGGAAACAATGAAACAGAGCGCTGACTTATGCTTTTGGGATTGACATTTGGGGATTTGAGAAGATAAACAGGAAAGTAATGTGCTGCATTGTGCAGCGTTTGGGGAGAAACAAATGAAAACGTGTTGAATTGCAGAAGAAAGAAGGAATGCTGAAACAGGGTCAGCATCTTCAGAATCTGGGCAAGCTGCTTTTGCAGCTATCCTTGACTGGCTTTGGTGAAAGAGATGGGAGAAATTGGCAAGGTGCTTGCTGGAAAGCTGGGTCAGATTGCAGGAAATTTGGGGAAGAAGAAGTGCTGCCCAGGGTCAGCACAACTTGAGTCTGGAAGCAGCTGCCTGGCACGTGCTCCCTGGCTGGGTTTTCTTTCTTCTTCTGAGTCTGAAGAGACGTGCTAGGCACGTGCTCTCTTCTTTCTTCTTTTTTCTTCTTTGTTTCTGAAGAAGTGGGCTGGGCCCGTGTCTTTCTTTCTTTGTTCTTCTTTCCCCTCCTCTTTTTCCTTTGTTTCTTTTCTTTTTGTTTCCTTTCTTTTGAAATAAACTTAAATAATATATAAAAGTAATAATAATAATATAAGTAATAATGAAATAATAATAATAATAATAATGACAATAATTGATAAGGGTGATAATAATAATAATAATAATAATGAAAAAAAATAATAATAATAGTAGTGATAATAATAATAATAATAAAAAGATAATAATAGTGATAATAGTAATAATGAGATAATAATAATAATGATAATAATGATAAATATGATAATAATAATAATAATAATAATAGTGACAAAAATGAATAATAATAAAAATAGTAATAATATTAAAAAGAAAATAATGATAATAATAATAATATGATAATAATAATGATGAAAAGATAAAAAGAAAACAAGAAATAATAAAATGATAAAAAATGAGAAAAACAAAAGAAAAAAAAAATTGAGTCAAAAAATGGGGTATGACAGACGTGTAGGGCCATAAACGCACGGGCTTAAGAATACACCTTATGAAAAGGTTTGTGTGTGGGTTCTATGTCTGAGATAGAGTTCAATGTTGTAGGCAACTCTTGTTAAATCGGAATAGTATCTGCTATGCAAAGGTTCAAGTTGTAGGCGACACCTTTGTTTACTAGCAACCTTACTGAGACATCTTTGGCGTTATTTCTCGAAACCATTTTTAAATTCAAGTGGGGGATTGTTGGAACACTAGTGAATTTGAGTGGAAGTTGGAAAGAATGAACACATGTCCCTTAGGAAATAACTAGTGTTGGTATGAATTGAAAAATGTCTCACATTGGATAGGACATACCCACTAGTAGTGTTTATATAAGTGGGGGGTGACCTCCAAGGGTGTGCCCTTGGGGTACCCACTTTTACGAACGGGTGATCGCTTACTAAAATATATATATATATATATATATATATATATATATATATATATATATCACGCGTGACGACGCCGCCGTCCGGCCGGGCTAGGCTGGGCTTGGGTCCGGGTCAAAAATGAATATATTTTTTGGTCACCTGAAATTGTTAAATTAATTTTTTTTGTTAATTTAGTAATTATCTGAAAGCCCTTTACGGATAAGGATAAGCTCCATTCCGATCCGATCTGATCCAACAAAATATCCGGAAGTTTTTCCGGATATATCCACTCGTTGATCCAATCTGTGTGTGCTTAAAGATTAAATTAATCCGCTTAACTTAATCCCAAAAATCACGCCGGATTTGTTACGAACTCTTCCTATAAAAGGAGAGCTCGGCCTCACTTATTCCTCACTCCGAAAATCACAGTTGATGCTTCCTGTGCTTTTCCTCTCTTCTCCCTCCTTCGACTTGTGTTGACGAGTCCTTCTTTTTTTTCTACTCCTTTCTGTCCCTTCGGTTTCGAGTGGTCTTCGTCCCATACAGAGTGGTTTAATATCACAACAAAATTTGGCTGCATATCAACAGCTATAGTAATTGTCTTTGACTCTTGGGAAGAACTTTCCAGACAGTTAATTGGCCATTTCACAGTTATCTTCGAAAAATTAACCACTTCTTGACTACATTGAATGATTCAATAAAGAAGCGGTGCAGGTTCGAGGAACCAATGAAAGAATGAGGATGTACTTTAGGGAAAAAGGACTATGCCGTGAAAGTGACTTCGACAAGGCAATATGCTTTTGAAGGCCTACATCCAAATACGAAGAAAAACTAGGAAGTTGTATAATCATAAGAATATTGTTAATCACCTAGGAAGTTGTTACACTTATAAGGAGTATCTACCTATTCATAATTCTACCACTCCTTCTTATGTTAGAGCATACATGACTTATGCACAAAGCTTGTTATAAGTGCTCTAAGGGACTTAGTAAATATGTCAGTCAATTGCTCATTCGAACTAACAAAATTTGTAATGATTTCCCCTGAAAGAATCTTATCTCTTACAAAGTGACAATCGGTCTCTAAGTGCTTAGTTCTTTCATGGAAAATTGGTTTGAAATCGATATGTAGTGCTTCTTGGTGGTCACAAATTAGTTTCATTGCTTTGACATCTCCTAATTTGAGTTGTTGTAGTAATTGTCTTAGCCATGTGAGTTCACAAGTTGTTATTGCCATAGCACGATATTCGACTTCTGCGCTAGACCTTGCCACTATGTTTTGTTTACTAGTGAACCTGCCCAATCAGCATTAGGATAGCCTACAACTTCAGTGTTATTCTTGTTTTCATATGGTAATCCTTTACCCGACACATTCTTTATATACTTAAGAATACGGATCACAACATTCATCACATGGATCATTTAGAAATTGGCTAATCATACTAACAACAAACATAATGTCTGGTCTTGTTACTGTAAGGTAATTAAGTTTGTCGACTAGACATCGATATCTGCCAGGGTTTTTCAGTGCTCCCATTGACCTAGTAGTAACATGACGTTGGGATCTAGAGTAGTGTCACTAGGTTGGCATTTATATTCTTTTAATAATTGATTAGTGTCATCTAAGTGGGGAAAATTATTATAATTTAATCAATTATTATAAATTAATGTTAATATAAATTATGGTTTATTGAGTTAGGCATTAATTAGTTGATAAATATGTCTAATTGAGCTTTTGTTTCTGAATGGACTGTGTGATGAGACAAAATATGATATGCGATTCACTATTTGTTATGATAATGAAATGTTAAAATTTGTATCTAGTGATCCATGAATAACCGTTAGAAATTCCAACATAAGACAATAAATATGTTTGCTTGCTTTAAAGTTTTATTTTTATAAAGATACTTTAATAAAGTTTGTAATTCTGCTTTATTGAAATTGTCATTGTCTTCATGATGGCTCACGACCTTATCACGCAAATCATGTTTAGTGGAGACAGCAGACTTTCCAAAGTCTTTGCTGTATTTGTAGTGCTGCTTCTTTTGTTTTCTTCTTCATATTAATAATTATTGGAGGGGCAGTGTTTCAATAATTTATAAAGATATTTTTTTGTTATAAATAAAGAATTTTATATATATAAAAAATTACAATTAAGTGGAAGACAAACGGACAACAAAGTATGCCGTTAAACCTTTTAAGATGGCAAAACCATTTTCGTAAAGATAATTGTTAGTATTTTTTAATTTTGTATATAGGGTTTTTTTTATCAAGTTTTTTATTTTATTTATACTGCTTTTTTAAATCGTCATTGTTTTTATGGTGACATGTTTTTCAAGAATAATTCATATATGGTCGCTTTCAAGAATAATTCATAAATTCTCATCAATACATTAATACATCACGACTCATACTTATGCAATGTTCCTAAACAACTCTATATGTTTTACGGTACCGCCACCGATGAACTCCCCAAGATCTAAAACCCCACAATGAATTCACCATACAATCACCGATGAAATCCCCGAGTCTTAAACCCCGCCATGAAATCACCATACCATCTCCGGACTGACTTATGAATCCATGGACCCACATAGAGACTCGACAATGTTCACCAAATATGCTCATCATTTGTTATATGATTCACACCGTCATATAACATATCATCACCAAAACATCAAGTCAAATACTCAAACATCGTCACTTAATACATAACATGTATCATCATCATTTACTCAAACATCGTCAATAGCATCATTAATAGCATCATCAATATCATCATCAATAACATCATCAATATCAACATAAATATCACCATTAATAGCATCATCGATATCATCATCAATAAAATCATCAATAACATCATCAATATCAACATAAATATCACCATCAATAGCATCATCAATATCATCAATCACATGTTGACTCATCTTCGTTACATCAACCCTAACTCATTAATTGTTTACTAAGTTAATGGGTTCATCCTAACTCAATTTCAAGACAATTCACACATCCAATTGTAATTAATTAACCTTTAAGTCTTCTTATACTTACATCCAAGTTAATCAATCACAAACATCTTCATTACACTCTTGCTAATCAAGTTTAAAGATTTGGGAACAATTTAGGGTCATTGGATACCTCAAAAAGTCATAAAAATAGGGTTTCGGAATTTAATTTGGAATTTAATTTTGATGTTGGTTTAAATGATATGATAATGACTTGAAAGTTTTGAAAATTATTCCGCTGCGACATTTTTAATTTAATTGAAGTATTATTATTTGATGAAGTCGTATGACACCCTTGCGTGTATGATTATTTATTGTATTTTTATTAGAAAAATAAAATGTGGGGTTTAGGGTGTTATAAGTTGGTATCAGAGCAGGTCGGTCCAGTCAGGCCAAAACTTTTTTTTAATCCCTATGTATGCGACATGTACGTAAGTACTGTCAATACTTGTTTCGTTCTATTGTGTGGGTCTGAGCAAAGTGGGGGTGAAGCAAGGTGCTTCAAAGTGTCAGTAAGACGGTTTTCTTTAGACAATTTTCGAGGATGAAAATTCTTTAAGTGGGGGAGAGTTGTAACACCTCGATTTTTAATATTAATTTTAGTATTATTAGTATTATTAGGAATTGTTTGCTTGGTGTTTTCAATATAAATTGTTGGATTGTGGATATTGAGCGAATGGATTAGTTAGTTAGTGGTGGAAAAATAAGAAATTATGAGAAATTAAGGAAAAAATGATATTTTTAGTGAACATGAGAATAAATGTGTATTAATAAAAGGGAGGTTTAAGTAAGTAGTTAAGTAGTGTTTTAATAAAATAAGATAGAAGGAGGTGTAAATAGTGGAGAGTAAACCTGTTAGAAAGTGATTTCTTAGTCCTCAAGTTTTGCTAATATATTTTTGGAATGCAATCTAAAATATTTTTATGCACAATCTAATATATTTTGGTTCGTGATCTGAAATATATTTTAATACTCAATAATATATTTTAATAATGAAGAGTAAACTCGTTAAATAGTTATGAGAGAAAGCTAGCCCAGTTAAAATGTTATAAATAGAGGAGAATTAGGGTTACAACAAACAGTGTAAAGATTAGAGATCAAACGAAAACTAGGGTTGTGGAGAGAAGAGGGAAGGAGACATTACGAGAAGAACCTGGAGAGTGATTTCACCGTAGGAATTCATTCAAATTCTGCAAACCAGAGGTAAGGGGGGAATATCTATTCACCATAAGGTTTGTATGAGCATATGAGTAGTGAAGGGTTTTTTGTTTATTTTCATGATCTTTTAATGAATTCATGCTAAATTCGTGCTCTAATTTGTTGTTGTAGTTTTGGGTATGCTCTTAGTTTTAAATTCATTATGTTGATGTGCTAAATTTTGTGATTCAATTGTGATTCATGTAAACATTGGATTTTCGTCAATATCATGATGCAAATGTAAATCGGCATATAAAAGTGAATAATGTTTACATTTAATTTTGCTTTCTGTTTTATTGTTGCTGCGTGCCCTCTTATTTGGATCAACTTGGCTTTGCAATTAGAATTTGGATACAGTTTTTCCGATTATTGATATTTTGATTTGTTACAAATTTTTATAGACATTGTTGGTTACTAAAGTTTAATTTGTTAAATGATAAGTAATATGGATATCAATTTTGTGGTGTTATTAATTGTAATATTCAAAGGAGGATGACAATTTTACATGCAGAAAAGCACTATTGGCTCTTGGCTTCCTTATGTTTTATGGTAACCTGATGGGAATTATTAATAAGTAAAACATCTATATAAGTTATTAGCGTGTGGCAATGTCCATGTAGAAACAATCAATTGTGATATAAAATTAGGCTAAATAGCTACCTGGGAAATTATTCTCCTTTTCTTTTTCCTAATTTCTGAACATGTTAGGTTCATAAGGTTACAAAGCTTAAGGTTATGTCTTACTACTATATTAGTTAAATAATGTATTCTAGTTTCAATGTGATTTTTTATCAGGATGATATTAATAATGAAATTATTTTTACTATTATTTAAATGTGTTTGAAATAATAAGTTTCAGATGACGAATTGAATTGATTAGATATTAATTGATAAGCAAAGATGAATTATCATATAGAGATGTGTTATTTGAAGATGTGTGATTTAATGATACGTTATATAAAGATATGTGATTTAAAGATGTGTTATATAAAGATATGTGATTTAAAGATGTGTTATATAAAGATGTGTTATTTGAAGATGTGTTATTTGAAGATGCGTGATTTAAATATATGTTATATAAAGATGTGTTATTTGAGGATGTACGATTTAAAGATGTGTTAGTTAAACATGTGTAATTATTGTTGTGATTTTGGGTATATTCTTATCTCTAAATTTATGATTTTGATGAACTAAATTCTTGATTAAATTGTGATGTTTTTCTTATTGAATATGATTGAAATTGGTTAGAATTGATGTTTGAATTTTGAATTAATTGTTTATGATTAATTGAATATATTGATTCTTGATACCGTAAGTATATTGAATATGAATAATTACTTTCATATTAATCCTTTCGATGCATGATTAGTAATTGAAATTTTACTGATACTGTCTTCGATTAATTTTTCACTAAGATTGGTCTATAGTATCAAGAAACTATCAGGGCTTTTTCTAATAACCATTAATTTTAATTTAAAAATTAATTGAATGCATTGATATTAAAATTATTTGACTCCGCAAAATATGCAATTGTGTATTGGAATTAATACACCATGTATTTGTTTACTTGTTTTATTCAAATTATGATTTGAATTGATTAATTTAAAATTTAATTATGTTCTGGGCGACAACATGGGTTTGGAGAGACTTTTCAATTGTTCTGTTTTCCATTCATAATACTCATATTATATATGTTAATTAATGTGCTACAGCTTGAAGATGTATTCCTACTTTCCTAGTTTCTTACGGCTAGTGACTAGTGGTAGGCTACTAGCATTTTAATATTTAGACTTGGTGGATAGAGATAATACAAAAAGCAACTTTAAGATGTTAGTGTTAGGATTCTAGTAGTTTTATTTTAATAGATAATACCTAACTAATGGCTAATTAATAGTATCTAGATATATCGTAATAAATTTGTGTGTCGAGAGATGAGTATTTCTAATTATTTGATGATTTTGATATGTTATTTAATGTGTAATTGAAGTGATATTTAAAGATATGTAATTTTATGTATTATTTGAAGATGTGCAATGATCTATTATTTTAAGATATGTGATTTAATCATCTGCTATATAACGATGTGTGATTTAAAAATGTGTTATATAAAGATATGTGATTTAAAGATGTGTGATTTAAAGATGTGTTATATAAAATTGTGTTATTTGAAGATGCGTGATTTAAAGATGTGTTATATAAAGATGATGTTTATCTGAAGATGCGTAATTTAAAGATGTGATATTTAAAGATGTGGAATTGTTGAGTCATATAAAAATGCGCATGGTTGAGTCATTATTTGATGTTCATGCATTCATGGTCAGTCTGATTTAAAGATGTGATTTAAAGATGGGGGATAAATCAGTAACATATCTCTGATATCCAAAACCGGTACCACATGCATATAGAGTCGAGTTAGGGGCATTGCATACAGAGTTGCAAGTCTATTTGAAGATGTGTAATTAATAGATGTGTTATTTTAATATGTGTAACAATTTAAAGATGTGATATTCAATGATGTGCTTCTATATGATTATGTGTGAATGATCAATGTTTTTGTTAAAGTCTACTTAATGTTATTACTTGTTTTTGAAGCTTACTTGTTATTATAAGATGTTGAATTGATGCCTATTGATTGTATTTTAATGTGTATAGGTTATAAATGTGAATATTACCTGACTGTAATGCATACATGCCTAACTGTAGTTAATGATTTATTTTATCTAAATCTATACATGTATTTGTATCTCTCTTGTGTTGGATATATTCTCACCCTCTTAAATTGGGTTGTACTCTCGTCGGATACAAATTCGCAGGAAGAAGAATCTTAGTAGCAGTGAGTCTCGGAGGATGGCGTTGGAGCCTTCTCTTTTTTATCACTTTTAGGAGTTTTATTGAGTCGATGCTCTGATTAGTAGCACTAGGGATTGGGAGCTTAATTTTATTTAAGACTTTGTTTTAGAATTCACTTTGGAATTTAATTTTGATGTTGATTTAAATGATATGATAATGACTTGAAAGTTTTGAAAATTATTCCGCTGCGACATTTTTAATTTAATTGAAGTATTATTATTTGATGAAGTCGTGTGACACCCTTGCGTGTATGATTATTTATTGTATTGTTACAAGGTCCATCTAGTAGAGCTTTAATCTCTTCAGCAGATCTGACCAACGAAGCGTCCAACTCGATCGATCCTTTAGTACTGTACTGACCAAAGATCAAGAACATGATTCTCACGTCGTCGTCGTCATTCAAAAGCTTCATCTGGCTGAACCGCACAGTTCCAGCTGAGTCGATCGATGGATGTCGATACTCAACACCGTCCTCCCTCCTTGTGTCTCTGTGGTTGAGTTGACGATTGATTTGATCCAGCTGATCCTTCAACCCGGAGAGTGTGACATCAGTGCAAATCTTGAACAAATGGGGTGGTTTTCCCCCGTTGTAGTAAACTGCAGCTAGCATGGTGTTTGGATCAATGACAGAAATTTCCATTTTTATTTTTTGGTGTGGTTTGCTGGTTATGAAAACAGAGACACCTATTTATAGAATTTTTTGGACGACGTGGACCACACAAATTGTCGTTGCAATGTGGACCATTCAAAAAAATCCTGTACATATTATTTTCAGATTATATAACCCGAACCATCCCTCACCCTACAAAGTACGAAGTTTCTCTCATTTTTCACCCAGAATTGAAGCATTTTGGATTATATAACCCGAAAAGCTTTAATATACTCCGGATTATATAATCCGGACCAAGTCAGAGTTCTGGACGGTGTTTAGCAACTCATGAAACACATTTTTCAAAGGTTTTTACCAGTTTTAATGGCTGGTAAAACCATTTGAACATATTTTTTGACTCACCATTATGAGTCGTTACACTCTATGTGTAACACCCTAACCCTTAACCGCCGATTATTAACTTTAATAAAAGAAAACGTTAAGGCCATAGGAAGTTACAACATTAAGAAACTCATTTTCATAAAACATCACCTGAAATCAAAAACATATTTGATTTACAAACACAGCAGCGGAAAACAACAAACCAAATGCTTATAATCAAGCATGCATATATTACACAAAAAAATATATACATAATATTTTCAAAAGAGGCAATTCTACAACAAGCCATTGCCAAATTCATACATACGAGTTCAGATACCCCCAAGATAGTGTTACAAATATCAGAGCACTAGACTCTAACTAGGATACTGTAATATCCCGCCTAAGATTCGAATATTTATTAATATTGAGACAGTGTATCAGAAATGTTGAGCAAAGGACAATTTGGTAAATTGTCAGTTAATGGGTTTATTTAGTGTGTTATCCCGCTCATAAGTATCAGTTATTAGTGTTGGAAACTTGTTTAGCAAGCATGGCAAACTTGTAATAAGTGGAATGGCTTTTTGGTAAATAATGGGAATGTGGAGAATGTTTTAAAAATGAGTAGTAAGATTTTCTTACCACTTTTTCTCCCATTTCTACACTCTTCTACACTTTTCCATTGCCTTTCCATTTTCAGCTCTCCCTCTCCACCTCTTCTCCCTACTCTCACGCCCCCTCACCCTCTCCAACCATTCATCAACTCTTAATCCAAACTCTTGTAAGAAGAAGGTATAGCAAGTAAGCTTGTTTTTGGTAAAGCTAGAACAAGAAAAGGTAAGAATCACTTTAATCTCCCTTTCTCACTTCAATTTTCGAGCCTATTCTTTGAGCCTAAACCTCTAATTCATCTTGCATGATGATTCCTAAAGAAGAAGAAGTTATGGATAGAGATTTGGAGGAAGTTGGAGAAACCCGTATTTGGGACAGGGCTCCATTTAAATGGTAATAACTCTCTCTCTATAACTCCGAATCAAGTGGTCTTTGATGCTATGGAAAGCTAACGAAATTATCTACGTTTTGGTACCAATTTTGTGAGGTTTGGCTGAGTATTGAAGTCTGGGGACGAGTTTGAAGTCAGGGGTCCGAAACTGCAAATCTGCAGGATTTGGAACAAGAAAGTTAAAGGAAAAGCAAGGGATAGAACAAGGGGTCAAGTGAAGGATTAGCTAGCAACAAACCAAGTCTAAGGTGAGCTCCTAGGGGTTTTAGAACCCCCTTTGTGAGTTTTGATAAGTTTTATGTTTTATGAGCAAAGTTGGTAATTTGTACCTTAATTCCTTTTGCTTGCTAATCCCTATTCAATCTTGTGTTGATCATTCAATTTATAGTTGTAATTCATTCCTTATACTATTATGATGTTTGGGTATGCCTTAATATGTCAAAAATGGTGATAAAAGCAAGTTTTGAACCATTCCTGTGCTGACAAGTTCGCAGTGCGAACTCAGAGTTACTGTTTGGCGAGGCCTCACTGCCTACCTTCGCAAAGCGAAGTAGACTTCGCAGAGCGAAGTTGAACAGACATTTCATGTCTGTTCTGCTTCGTTCTGTGTACTGTTTACGCGTCAGGCCAGGCTTTTAATAACTGTTTTCAATGAAAACCTTATTTTCCAAGATAAACACCATTCTTGACATGTTCAAAGGGTTATTCAACATTTAAGGAATGAATGATCGGATAAGGAATTTGGCGAAAGCATTAGGAATGCAAGTAAAGTTATTTAAATTATGGAATATTTCAATAACCAAGCGACGGCTTATGAGAACGATAAGCCTATGACATAATGATGAAGCTTAGAACCTTTATAGGTTAAGTACTAGAGATTCATTACTTTAAAGAATGAGAATTACGAGAGAGATTTAATACTCTAAGACTAGAACCTTATATAGGTTAAGAGTTCAAGAATTAGCAAGAGTAAGCCGTGGCCTTCGATGTTCACGCCAGTGGGACACGAATGGTACACGTAGAGTTAAGATTAAGATTATTACCTTTAAGTCGTGACTTTCATCGTTCACGCCAGTGGGACATGAAAAGTTCACGCATCAGTTTACAGGATATTTATTTGCGTCTTCCGTTGTTCACGCCAGTGGGACACGGGAGGTATACGCATCAGTTAAGATTAATTTTAAGCCGTGACTTTCGTTGTTCACGCCAGTGGGACACGAAAGGTTCATGTATAAGTTAAGACTAATAATGAAATATAATAATTCGCGTCTTCCGTCGTTCACGCCAGTGGGACACGGGGGGGTATACGCGTAAGTTAAGTCGTGTCTTCTGCTATTCACGCCAGTGGGATACAGGAGGTTCACGCCAGTGGGACGTGTTATTCCGCAAGGATGACCGCACGACGACAAGAGGAGTCCGGTGTTAGCCTGATATGATAGGAATTTTCACCGGTTATCAGGGGAATGTGCTTCGGGGTTACTCCACCCGGGGGCATTCCGTAAAATGAACCCAGATAATAATGTTTGTTCAACGCTAACAGCTAACATAAGACATTTATCAGTTAATTATTTATTATGTTATCAGACAGTGAATAGTTATCAGATAAGTATCAGATTCAGGTATCAGTTATCAGGCGGTGATCTTAGATTCCCCTCGATCACCCAGTTATCAGGATATAGTCTAGATCTCGGGACTATTCAGTATCAGATTCAGACAGTGATCCTAGGTTTCCCCTTGATCACTAGTTTAGCAGGAACAGTCAGGTAACCCTCTATGGGTAAGGTTAAGACTTGGCGATCATAGGTATCCCCAAGATTGCCGAGGTAGGCACGGCGACCCTAGGTTCCCTGTGGTTGCCAACAGTAGGTAGGGTAGGAGCTCACTGAGACATTATGTCTCATCCCTATCCTTCTGGTGCAGGTTTTCAGGTAGCCAGTAGTTTGCAGATGAAGATCTTCATGATGATGCTGGATGGAGTGCAGTTGCTCGTCAAGGACACGCTCAGGAGGCTGACAGATTGTATATGTATATAGAAGTGTATGTTATGATATTTGGATAATTGTATAACGAGCAAATTTGTACTCATTCAGTTGTATGTATTATTGTTATTATTATTGAAAATTTTAATGTACCCAGTATCAGATTAATACACATGCTAAATATTCTAGATAATTTAGTATGGGTGTTACAATTGGTATCAGAGCAGGTCGATTCAGACCGTGCCTTGGGTCATTAGAATTTCAATACAAGTAGTGGAACCATTGGGTTCCGGATGTTGTTCTAAATGTCACATCTAGTTGAGCCTGATCAACTCAATCTAGTATATGACAGTTAGGATAAATGTCCGAGAGCTGAATGTGACCAAGGAGGAATGAAGTGTGTGAAGGGTGAAGATTAAGGTGATAGAATTTTAAGACGGAGTTGGCGAAGAAGTATTCAACGCCAAATGGTGGCCATCAAACCGTATAGTGACTAAGCCTATTTAGGGCAGAGTTTAGGAATGTCAAAAATATTTAAGGATAAGGTGAAGCACCTCAACCCAGTTGGACACGTCGTTGGACGATACCTCGTCTGCGGAAGACATACGGATTAAGAAATTGTGGAATACTCTAAGGAGTGACGTGGAACCTTAACGGGAACCGCAGTTCGAGAAGTTAAAGTGAAGAGAGGAATTATCGGTCGGTTTTTGAAACCTTTAGACTCCCAGCAAGAATAGAGTGTGTAAGAATCGGAGGACTCGCACACTCGAACCGGATAAGATTTTAGCCCAAACAGTTAAGAGATTTAGAATGGTCAGTCATCGGGATTTAGTGAACTGATGGACGAATAAAGTTGAATTTCCTTGATTGGGGTGAAGAAGGCAAGATCAAGATGACACAAGATTATAGTAGACCAGTTTTGAAGGATAATCGGAAATTTTAGCCAAGAAATTATATTGAGACCGTATTATACGAAAGGTTAAGATTGTGGTTAATGCCAGTGAGTTTTAAGTTTTCAACTGATGAGTTTTCTTCCACAGTTATTCTAGAAGCTTAAAGAGGTCACCTCGTGTTAATAAGTTCCGAGGGCGGTAATAAGGTATAGATTTCGGATTGTTCCGCTATATGCAGAATTATTCAAGTGCTAAGATCAAGATTTGAATTGTGAATGCAATAACGAGTTGTTGAATGAAACAAAAGGTAATGATGAGGTTTTGAAGCTCAAGATCAGTTAACTGGAGGGATTCGAAGGTAACCTAAGAGGTATGGTAAAACCATAGAGACCATAATTGTCTCGGAAGAATTATGGGTATGAAATCCTTATGGATGGAGATAGAACGATTAGTAATGGGACTCAAACCCTCAATAGATTCAGTATATGTAAAAGATGTGAACCTCCAGGAGCCATAGGTCGTTTTAGAAGTTGACACAAGTGTTCGTGTGTGTGAATTTAAGTTGTCTCAAGCAAGCTTTCAGTCGGGTTGCGCAATGTTTTAATGATTATACATAAAGAGCTGGCCAAGAGATGGTTACGGAATTCAGGATATGGAAAGTAAAGTTAGAACCAGAGTATAAACTATTTGATAGGAACATTGTTGAACTCTTGACAATCGTTGGAAACCGTTTACGAGTTCTGACGTTTTTATCGTGAAAGTAAGTGAGTATATGGTTCATGTCAGAAAGGAAGTACAGTGTCAGATGACGATCAATCAGTAAGTTAAACAGGTAGTTTAAGCCACAAGAGAATCAACGAACGTAAGATGATTTTGCTGTGATAGCTATAAGTCAGTCAGAGGATTTGATAAGGGTGTATTATTCCTACTCCAAAGTGTTTTGTTTAGATCAGAGTTGCGCAGCGAAAAGTAATTCAAGGATGCTTGTGTAGTCCTTTTCAGATGAACCACAGGAAGGCAATAAGCGCCCAATTATTGAACCACATAATAGCAGTAAGCAGTGACGACTCGAACTTGTTATAAGTTCTAGGAGGAAATTTTAAACGTTAAGCCGAGGGATATTTCGAACCTCGAAATACAAGAGAAACGGAAATCGAAATAGTTTAGG
This sequence comes from Medicago ruthenica, assembly GCA_018208015.1. NCBI lineage: Eukaryota > Viridiplantae > Streptophyta > Magnoliopsida > Fabales > Fabaceae > Medicago > Medicago ruthenica. The sequence goes on from CM031376.1 coordinate 38,531,948, forward strand.
ATTATGTGATAAGAATGAGAAGAATATGTTCCTAGCACAATAAGTCTAGAGCAAGGAAAGTCACCGCTAATACGGTAAACTAGCTAATTTAGCCCAGTAACTTTAGGTGGACTTGAAGAGTAATGTTTAAGTATGAAGGTTTTTACCGGAACAGAATCGTTGATATTACCATAGCTTAGTAGAAGAGTTCGGAAATGATTGTACTTAATGTTCACTAGTAAAGAAAGAAGGACTTTTATGCAGATTAAAAGTCACTCGTAATCTACAGTAAAGAGGCTACGTAAGTTCAGGTTTTGATTAAAGGATTTAAAGTGTGCTATTTTGGTAGTACTCAAGTGGGGCTTTCTTTGAAAACAAGGATCTTGAAATTCAGCGTCTAGATTGAGAAAATAAGTTTGCGATGCCGATAGAATGTAATAATAATTTACGAGTTGATGTATACTCAAGTGATAAATACGAGTAACATTGGCGGGGCAAACCTGGCAAGCCAGTTGAAAGGCAAATCCCGGATGTTACAAGATGAGTTAAAAGAAGAAAGATTCCTAATCGATGAAGTAGTACCTCAAATATGTTAAGATTAAGAATGATGTCCCGTTAGTCGGACAAAGATGAGGTGATGTATTGTGTACCCGTCAGTAGTGTACACGTGCTCGCTTATATATGCAAACTATATGCTACGAATTATACTATGTGATAAAATGTAAGACGACTTATACCACTCATCACTTGGGCTAGACTCCTATGAGTCCTGGACTATCGCTGCAGAAATATTTACGCTACGGCTAAAACTCGAGATAGTTAATGATTATGATAAGAAGCACATCGGGATGTTAGAAAGAAAGGAACAGGTGTTAGAGGTGAAACTTCCTGCTTATACTTGGAATATTAAACAAAGTTAGAATACTTCTTACATTTGTATGTGCGGGTATTATATCAGATGTTTTCGGTGTAAGGATGATTCTATATGGATTGGTGATAAAAGTCTATAAGTAAATTGTCGTCGTATGAGACGAAAGTTAAAGATAATAATTCATGGGAATTAGATGCAGTGCAGCGAACCCCTTAAAAGTGAAAATATTTGAGAAGGATAAGATTATCCGGTATAGTATTTGAGATTTAGTGACCTTAAGTTGGTTTGCAAGAAGTATTTGAACCAGGATCAAAGTCAAGCGAGTTGGATATGATGGTTCAGATAACCTAACATCCTACTACGTAAGAATTATGCAAATTCGCCATGAACATTTTAGTTAAGGGAAAAGTTGTCGAGTATATTCGACGTATAAAGTTGGAAATCCAAGTGGATTCCGATAAGCAAGTCAAGCTGGAGTTTCGAGCAAGTAGAGGATGTAGTGCGAGAGATTCATTCATGTATGATAATGGATTCTAAATTTCGAGGACGAAATTTCTTTAAGGAGGGTGGATTGTAATATCCCGCCTAAGATTCGAATATTTATTAATATTGAGACAGTGTATCAGAAATGTTGAGCAAAGGACAATTTGGTAAATTGTCAGTTAATGGGTTTATTTAGTGTGTTATCCCGCTCATAAGTATCAGTTATTAGTGTTGGAAACTTGTTTAGCAAGCATGGCAAACTTGTAATAAGTGGAATGGCTTTTTGGTAAATAATGGGAATGTGGAGAATGTTTTAAAAATGAGTAGTAAGATTTTCTTACCACTTTTTCTCCCATTTCTACACTCTTCTACACTTTTCCATTGCCTTTCCATTTTCAGCTCTCCCTCTCCACCTCTTCTCCCTACTCTCACGCCCCCTCACCCTCTCCAACCATTCATCAACTCTTAATCCAAACTCTTGTAAGAAGAAGGTATAGCAAGTAAGCTTGTTTTTGGTAAAGCTAGAACAAGAAAAGGTAAGAATCACTTTAATCTCCCTTTCTCACTTCAATTTTCGAGCCTATTCTTTGAGCCTAAACCTCTAATTCATCTTGCATGATGATTCCTAAAGAAGAAGAAGTTATGGATAGAGATTTGGAGGAAGTTGGAGAAACCCGTATTTGGGACAGGGCTCCATTTAAATGGTAATAACTCTCTCTCTATAACTCCGAATCAAGTGGTCTTTGATGCTATGGAAAGCTAACGAAATTATCTACGTTTTGGTACCAATTTTGTGAGGTTTGGCTGAGTATTGAAGTCTGGGGACGAGTTTGAAGTCAGGGGTCCGAAACTGCAAATCTGCAGGATTTGGAACAAGAAAGTTAAAGGAAAAGCAAGGGATAGAACAAGGGGTCAAGTGAAGGATTAGCTAGCAACAAACCAAGTCTAAGGTGAGCTCCTAGGGGTTTTAGAACCCCCTTTGTGAGTTTTGATAAGTTTTATGTTTTATGAGCAAAGTTGGTAATTTGTACCTTAATTCCTTTTGCTTGCTAATCCCTATTCAATCTTGTGTTGATCATTCAATTTATAGTTGTAATTCATTCCTTATACTATTATGATGTTTGGGTATGCCTTAATATGTCAAAAATGGTGATAAAAGCAAGTTTTGAACCATTCCTGTGCTGACAAGTTCGCAGTGCGAACTCAGAGTTACTGTTTGGCGAGGCCTCACTGCCTACCTTCGCAAAGCGAAGTAGACTTCGCAGAGCGAAGTTGAACAGACATTTCATGTCTGTTCTGCTTCGTTCTGTGTACTGTTTACGCGTCAGGCCAGGCTTTTAATAACTGTTTTCAATGAAAACCTTATTTTCCAAGATAAACACCATTCTTGACATGTTCAAAGGGTTATTCAACATTTAAGGAATGAATGATCGGATAAGGAATTTGGCGAAAGCATTAGGAATGCAAGTAAAGTTATTTAAATTATGGAATATTTCAATAACCAAGCGACGGCTTATGAGAACGATAAGCCTATGACATAATGATGAAGCTTAGAACCTTTATAGGTTAAGTACTAGAGATTCATTACTTTAAAGAATGAGAATTACGAGAGAGATTTAATACTCTAAGACTAGAACCTTATATAGGTTAAGAGTTCAAGAATTAGCAAGAGTAAGCCGTGGCCTTCGATGTTCACGCCAGTGGGACACGAATGGTACACGTAGAGTTAAGATTAAGATTATTACCTTTAAGTCGTGACTTTCATCGTTCACGCCAGTGGGACATGAAAAGTTCACGCATCAGTTTACAGGATATTTATTTGCGTCTTCCGTTGTTCACGCCAGTGGGACACGGGAGGTATACGCATCAGTTAAGATTAATTTTAAGCCGTGACTTTCGTTGTTCACGCCAGTGGGACACGAAAGGTTCATGTATAAGTTAAGACTAATAATGAAATATAATAATTCGCGTCTTCCGTCGTTCACGCCAGTGGGACACGGGGGGGTATACGCGTAAGTTAAGTCGTGTCTTCTGCTATTCACGCCAGTGGGATACAGGAGGTTCACGCCAGTGGGACGTGTTATTCCGCAAGGATGACCGCACGACGACAAGAGGAGTCCGGTGTTAGCCTGATATGATAGGAATTTTCACCGGTTATCAGGGGAATGTGCTTCGGGGTTACTCCACCCGGGGGCATTCCGTAAAATGAACCCAGATAATAATGTTTGTTCAACGCTAACAGCTAACATAAGACATTTATCAGTTAATTATTTATTATGTTATCAGACAGTGAATAGTTATCAGATAAGTATCAGATTCAGGTATCAGTTATCAGGCGGTGATCTTAGATTCCCCTCGATCACCCAGTTATCAGGATATAGTCTAGATCTCGGGACTATTCAGTATCAGATTCAGACAGTGATCCTAGGTTTCCCCTTGATCACTAGTTTAGCAGGAACAGTCAGGTAACCCTCTATGGGTAAGGTTAAGACTTGGCGATCATAGGTATCCCCAAGATTGCCGAGGTAGGCACGGCGACCCTAGGTTCCCTGTGGTTGCCAACAGTAGGTAGGGTAGGAGCTCACTGAGACATTATGTCTCATCCCTATCCTTCTGGTGCAGGTTTTCAGGTAGCCAGTAGTTTGCAGATGAAGATCTTCATGATGATGCTGGATGGAGTGCAGTTGCTCGTCAAGGACACGCTCAGGAGGCTGACAGATTGTATATGTATATAGAAGTGTATGTTATGATATTTGGATAATTGTATAACGAGCAAATTTGTACTCATTCAGTTGTATGTATTATTGTTATTATTATTGAAAATTTTAATGTACCCAGTATCAGATTAATACACATGCTAAATATTCTAGATAATTTAGTATGGGTGTTACAGATACAACACCTAGTACCAAAAATGTAAGGATAGCTAAGCTATGCCCTTACCACTACAAAAGCTCCTAACAGCAAAGGGCTATTCCTCAACGATAGCCTCGCCAACCTGATAATCTGGATCCCCAATGATCCAGCACACAACACAAAACAGAGAGTGTTAGTATCACAAAACAATAAACATGTATTAATAACTCATTATTATACATATCAAACACAAAGCACAAAGGCTCATCAATAACTAAAATACAACAATGTAATTGTCAATACACACACTCATCAATAACAATTACCACATAACAACCATTATGCACACATAATGTCACAAAAGATGCATGCCTCATAATGCATTCACTAATGCATGTGGTACCAAATCATTTTGGATAAACTTATATCCTTATCAAGCACTCTTGATAATATCAAGCACTCTTGATAACCAAGCACTCTTGGATTTCTTATCCGCACTCGGATATCATACAATCATGAAATGCATGATGATTCAACAAACACGAACACTAGATTATCAGCACTCTGATAAACACAACTAATTATCAGCACTCTGATAAACACAACTAAATTATCAGCACTCTGATAATTATCACAACAACAACAACAAAACACAACACTAGGCACTCATGGCCATATCACAAGACATAACATGTATTACTCAACCATGTTTAACAATCTCAAATAAACCAATCAAATCACATCAAAGTCTCACACAATAGGGATTTCAAAAGGAAACCCACACACTTTGATAACCCACACACACGTTAGGGTTTTTACTCCAAAACTTTCTTGAAACAAATAATCTTTAGAAAAACATTAAGAATGGATTAAAATGGTGGGCAAGGTTTCCAAAAATGTATTATAAAAAATACAGTAATAAAAAGACATCTCCGCGCGCACCAGGACCTCCAGAACAACTCAACAAAGAAGGCCTGTTCAGGGTTGGTCGCTACAAGCGAGCTCTTGGTCGCTACAAGCGAGCATAGGCAGGGAATCATCCTGCTTGGTCGCTACAAGCGAACCTTCGGTCGCTACAAGCGAGCCTGGTCGCTACAAGCGTCCGCGTGGTCGCTTCAAGCGCAGATAGGCAGGGAATAATCCTGCCTGGTCGCTACAAGCGAGGTTCTGTCGCTACAAGCGACCGTATCAGTACAGTCATGTAAAAATGTGATTTTTCCACCATTTTAGCCCATCTATGGTTACCCAAGTTCCAGAACTTGTTAAAAACAACTTTCCATCATAAAACATCATTTATAAACCATCACAAGCAAAGATTACATCAAGCATAGAAATTAGGGTTCAAGACAATAACTTTTCATAAACTTTTCTTATGAACTCCAACACAATAACTCCAACAAATCATGCTAACAATCATCACTTAGCATTCAATCAAACAAAACATAATCATTTACAACTTTGAACCATAAAAACTTTCTAACAAAACCTAGACAAAGTGAGGAGAAGTTTGGGATGGAGAAATAGACATTCTCCCCTTCTCAATCACTTGTAATAATGCAATACTAACTCTCTTACCTTCTCAAATTCTCTAGCAAATCAAGCTTCAAAGCACAAGCCCTAGCTCTCCTCTTGTTCTCCTCCTCTTCTTCTTCTCTCACGTTTTTCTTCACAAAGAAAAGGAAATGGCACTATTCACTCTCACAAAATATCTTATATTCCTAACAATAGATCCTAGCCATCCATCTTTACTAGCCATCATGGACCAATCCTAGCCATACAAATCTAATCCAAGCTTACTACATTCATCCACATAGGATTATTACTACTCATAAACTTAAAAGCCCAACACTATTCACCCTCTTGGCCCAATTCGCCCAGAACTCTAAAAACTCGGTTACGAACTTATCTTCGCGCTAAAATAATTATTCCTCGATTACTAGAAAATATTTATAAATACCAAACCATAAAATAAAATATATAAAAATATAATATACGAAAATAGGGTCGTTACAACTCTACCCCCCTAAAAAGAATTTTCGCCCTCGAAAATACCTGAAAACAACTCTGGATAGGAGTCCCGCATCTTGCTCTCGAGCTCCCACGTCGCATATTCACCGGCTGGGCCTCCCCAAACGACTTTCACCGATGAAATCTCTTTATTCCTGAGCTTCTTCATCTCCTGTCCTTCAATCCTTAAGGGTACCGTTGTAACCGTCAAATTCTCTCTCACTTGTATCTCGTCCGACTCAATCACATGTGACGGATCCGATACGTATTTCCTTAATTGCGACACGTGAAAAACATCATGTAAATTCGACAACGACGGCGGTAACGCAATCCTATACGCCACCTTCCCAATCCTCTTCAAAATCTGATATGGACCAATGAACCTCGATGCTAACTTCTTCGATTTCAAAGCCCTTCCAATACCCGTAGTCGATGTAACTCTTAAAAACACATGATCTCCTTCTTGAAATTCTATATCCTTTCTTCTCTTGTCAGCATAGCTCTTCTGGCGACTCTGCGACGCTCTCATCTTTTCTTGGATCATCTTGATCTTCTCGGTCGTTTGTTGCACAATCTCTGGTCCAAGCACCACACTTTCCCCCGACTCAAACCAACACAAAGGTGTTCTACATCTTCTCCCATACAACGCTTCAAAAGGTGCCATACCAATGCTCGAATGAAAACTGTTGTTATACGTAAACTCAATCAATGGTAAGCAAGCTTCCCAACTCACCCCTTGTTCCAAAATACACGATCTTAACAAATCCTCCAATGATTGAATCGTCCTCTCCGACTGACCATCCGTCTGCGGGTGATAAGCAGAACTCATCCGCAACTTAGTCCCCAACGCTTCTTGCAAACTTTCCCAAAACCTTGAAGTAAAACGGGGATCTCGATCTGATACAATACTCGACGGTATTCCATGCAATCTCACGATTTGCTCAACATAAATCTCAGCCAACTTTGGTACTAGCATACCGGTCTTGATAGCTATGAAATGAGCAGACTTTGTTAACCTGTCGACAACTACCCAAATCATATTGTTACCTTTCGACGTCTTCGGCAAACCGCTCACAAAATCCATCGCGATACTATCCCATTTCCACTCTGGAATAAACATAGGTTGCAATAGCCCCGACGGCTTCTGATGCTCCACCTTGGACTTCTGACAAGTCAAACAAGCGAAAACAAACTCGGCGATCTCTTTCTTCATCCCCGGCCACCAAAACATTTTCCTCAGATCTTGATACATCTTAGTAACACCAGGATGAATACTTAAGTTGCTTCTGTGACCTTCCTCCAAGATCATCCGCTTCAATTCAGGCACATCAGGTACACATAACCTTCCTTGACACCTCATCACGCCTTTCTCATCGATCTCAACATTTACCTTTTTCCCTTGCTCGATGAGCGTCTTAAGTTTCATCAATCTCACATCATACTTTTGCTTTTCCACAACCTCTTCAAGAAAATCATTCGTCAACTTCAACATTCCTAGCTTCACGCTTCTGGTTGTCCTTTCAAAAACTAAACTGAGGTCTCTAAACTCTTCAATCAATCTCAGTTCCTTCGCCATCAGAGACGACATATGCAAAGACTTCCTACTCAACGCATCGGCTACCACATTAGCCTTACCCGGATGATAACTCAACTCAAAATCATAATCCTTAAGAAATTCTAACCATCTTCTTTGCCTCATGTTGAGCTCCTTCTGATCAAACAAGTACTTCAGACTCTTGTGATCGCTGAAAACCTCAAACCTTGACCCATACAAGTAGTGCCTCCAAATCTTGAGAACAAACACAACAGCAGCTAGTTCCAAATCATGCGTAGGATAGTTCCTCTCATGAACCTTCAGCTGTCTTGATGCATAAGCAACAACTTGTCCCCTCTGCATCAACACACCACCTAGACCCATCTTCGACGCATCACAATAAACCACGAACGGTTCCTTCGGATGTGGCAGAATTAGCACAGGTGCAGATGTCAACCTTCTCTTCAGCTCTTGGAAACTCTGCTCACACTTGTCATCCCAAATGAAAGCTTGACCCTTCCTAGTCAACTGCGTCAACGGCAACGCCAACTTTGAAAATCCTTCGATGAACCTCCGATAGTAACCGGCCAAACCAAGAAAACTTCGGATCTCAGTAACAGACTCCGGCGTTCCCCAATCTTGCACGGCTTCTACCTTAGCAGGATCCACTGCTATACCACCACTTGAAATAACGTGACCCAAAAAGCTAACTTCATGCAACCAAAATTCACACTTAGAAAATTTTGCATAAAGCTTCTTCTCGCGCAACACCCCCATCACAATCCTCAAATGCTCGGCATGTTCCTCTTCCGTCTTCGAGTATACCAAAATATCGTCTATGAAGACCACCACGAATCGATCCAAAAAGGAATGAAATATACGATTCATATATTCCATAAACACTCCAGGTGCATTAGTAACTCCAAAAGGCATAACGGCGTACTCGTAATGACCATACCTTGTCCTGAAAGCAGTCTTTGGTATATCCTCCGCCTTAACTCTTATCTGGTGATATCCCGATCTCAAATCAATCTTGCTGAACACACAGGCTCCCACTAACTGATCCATCAAATCATCTATCCTCGGAAGTGGATACTTATTCTTGATAGTTGCTTTATTCAACTGCCGATAATCGATGCACAGACGCATACTACCATCCTTCTTCTTTACCAACAGAACCGGCGCACCCCACGGCGATACACTCGGTCTTACAAACTTCTTCTCTAACAATTCTTCCAATTGTTCCTTCAACTTTTCTAGTTCAGCAGCTGACATACGATACGGCGCCATTGATATTGGACTAGTGCCAGGTACGATGTCAATTGCGAATTCAACCTCTCTCTCGGGTGGTAAATCCAAAATGTCATCTGGAAAAACGTCTGGGAAATCACGCACCACCGGCAACGCATCAACCTCCATCTTCTCTTCCACCCTCAACGAAGCAAACATCGCAAACACATCCTCTTGAGCCTTCACTGATCTTACCACTTCTCGACAACACATGAGCTTCGAACACAACTCTGGCTCCGGTCTTGGAAATGTAACCGTCCTCTCACCGCAGTTGATATGAACCCGATTAAATTCTAACCAGTTCATACCAAAGATAACATCTATTCCGCTCAACGGAATGCAGACTAAATCCATACCAAAGAGTCGATCATACATAATGACTGAACAATCAACACAAACTAGAGTAGTCGATACAGAACCACTCGCAGGCGTTTCAATAACCATGCGTCCCATCATATTCTCTACTTTAAGACCCAACCTCTTAACACAATCCATAGAAATAAATGAATGGGTAGCACCCGTATCAATAATAGCAGACAAAGGAGTATTATTGATAAAGCATGTACCTCTGATCAAGTTGTCCGCCTTCGCATCACCACCATCTAAAGCAAACACTTTTCCTCCAGCCGCTCTAGGCTTCTTACACACGTTGCTCTTATGACCCTCTTCTTTGCAATTGAAGCATACAACACCTTTCTTGCACTGATCAGCTTTGTGGTTAGGATCACCACACTTGAAACATCTCCCATCATTCTTCGGGCACTCAAACATACGATGTCCCGGTTGTCCACACTTAAAGCAATTCCTATTACCTCCAAACTTGTTACCACTACTCCCACCTTCATCAGGTTTCTTTCCACCTCTACCATATGGTTTACCTCTAGCCATGTCTTTTCCCCTCTTCTCATTCGCAGCTTTGTAGTAATTAGCCTTAGCTTTACCATCCTTATCACATATCCGGCTCTTATTCACCAACATCGGAAAATTTCTGATCTCGCTAAACCCAATCAACTGCTTGATATCCGGCCTCAGCCCATTTTCAAATTTCACACACTTGTCTTCCTCAGCTTCCACTGTGTTGTAATGAGGAGCAAAACGACACAAATCTTCAAACTTGGCCGCATATTCAGAAACAGATAAACTTCCTTGCTTGAGCTCCATGAACTCAATCACCTTACGGTTCCTCTCGTCTGCCGGAAAATACTTGGTTAAAAACTCCCTCCGGAAACGAGCCCAAGTAACTAAAGCTCCACCAGCTCCCAACCTCTGACTAGCGTTTCCCCACCAATGATCAGCCTCATCATGGAGAACATACGCTCCTAGTAACACCTTATGCGCATCCAGACAACGCATAGCCCCAAAAATTCTCTCAATTCCTTCCAACCAAGTCTGAGCTCCATCTGGATCGTATCCTCCCTTGAAGATAGGCGGTTTGTTGTTCATAAACCTCTCGAGTCTCAACTCATCTTCTCCGCCTCCTCTAGCTTGTTGTGCGGCTCTATCCGCAGTCCTACTAGCAGCATCTTGAGCCATGGCATCCGCCATCCGCTCCATCGCGTCCGCAAGTGCTCGTTGCGCCATATCCACACTACCAAACATCACATAACACAAGTGAGAACAAAGTGTTTAAGAAAACACATGTTACACAAAGGGTATACTAAACTTAATTGATCCAATGGATCGACCTGCTCTGATACCAACTATTGTAACACCCTAACCCTTAACCGCCGATTATTAACTTTAATAAAAGAAAACGTTAAGGCCATAGGAAGTTACAACATTAAGAAACTCATTTTCATAAAACATCACCTGAAATCAAAAACATATTTGATTTACAAACACAGCAGCGGAAAACAACAAACCAAATGCTTATAATCAAGCATGCATATATTACACAAAAAAATATATACATAATATTTTCAAAAGAGGCAATTCTACAACAAGCCATTGCCAAATTCATACATACGAGTTCAGATACCCCCAAGATAGTGTTACAAATATCAGAGCACTAGACTCTAACTAGGATACAACACCTAGTACCAAAAATGTAAGGATAGCTAAGCTATGCCCTTACCACTACAAAAGCTCCTAACAACAAAGGGCTATTCCTCAACGATAGCCTCGCCAACCTGATAATCTGGATCCCCAATGATCCAGCACACAACACAAAACAGAGAGTGTTAGTATCACAAAACAATAAACATGTATTAATAACTCATTATTATACATATCAAACACAAAGCACAAAGGCTCATCAATAACTAAAATACAACAATGTAATTGTCAATACACACACTCATCAATAACAATTACCACATAACAACCATTATGCACACATAATGTCACAAAAGATGCATGCCTCATAATGCATTCACTAATGCATGTGGTACCAAATCATTTTGGATAAACTTATATCCTTATCAAGCACTCTTGATAATATCAAGCACTCTTGATAACCAAGCACTCTTGGATTTCTTATCCGCACTCGGATATCATACAATCATGAAATGCATGATGATTCAACAAACACGAACACTAGATTATCAGCACTCTGATAAACACAACTAATTATCAGCACTCTGATAAACACAACTAAATTATCAGCACTCTGATAATTATCACAACAACAACAACAAAACACAACACTAGGCACTCATGGCCATATCACAAGACATAACATGTATTACTCAACCATGTTTAACAATCTCAAATAAACCAATCAAATCACATCAAAGTCTCACACAATAGGGATTTCAAAAGGAAACCCACACACTTTGATAACCCACACACACGTTAGGGTTTTTACTCCAAAACTTTCTTGAAACAAATAATCTTTAGAAAAACATTAAGAATGGATTAAAATGGTGGGCAAGGTTTCCAAAAATGTATTATAAAAAATACAGTAATAAAAAGACATCTCCGCGCGCACCAGGACCTCCAGAACAACTCAACAAAGAAGGCCTGTTCAGGGTTGGTCGCTACAAGCGAGCTCTTGGTCGCTACAAGCGAGCATAGGCAGGGAATCATCCTGCTTGGTCGCTACAAGCGAACCTTCGGTCGCTACAAGCGAGCCTGGTCGCTACAAGCGTCCGCGTGGTCGCTTCAAGCGCAGATAGGCAGGGAATAATCCTGCCTGGTCGCTACAAGCGAGGTTCTGTCGCTACAAGCGACCGTATCAGTACAGTCATGTAAAAATGTGATTTTTCCACCATTTTAGCCCATCTATGGTTACCCAAGTTCCAGAACTTGTTAAAAACAACTTTCCATCATAAAACATCATTTATAAACCATCACAAGCAAAGATTACATCAAGCATAGAAATTAGGGTTCAAGACAATAACTTTTCATAAACTTTTCTTATGAACTCCAACACAATAACTCCAACAAATCATGCTAACAATCATCACTTAGCATTCAATCAAACAAAACATAATCATTTACAACTTTGAACCATAAAAACTTTCTAACAAAACCTAGACAAAGTGAGGAGAAGTTTGGGATGGAGAAATAGACATTCTCCCCTTCTCAATCACTTGTAATAATGCAATACTAACTCTCTTACCTTCTCAAATTCTCTAGCAAATCAAGCTTCAAAGCACAAGCCCTAGCTCTCCTCTTGTTCTCCTCCTCTTCTTCTTCTCTCACGTTTTTCTTCACAAAGAAAAGGAAATGGCACTATTCACTCTCACAAAATATCTTATATTCCTAACAATAGATCCTAGCCATCCATCTTTACTAGCCATCATGGACCAATCCTAGCCATACAAATCTAATCCAAGCTTACTACATTCATCCACATAGGATTATTACTACTCATAAACTTAAAAGCCCAACACTATTCACCCTCTTGGCCCAATTCGCCCAGAACTCTAAAAACTCGGTTACGAACTTATCTTCGCGCTAAAATAATTATTCCTCGATTACTAGAAAATATTTATAAATACCAAACCATAAAATAAAATATATAAAAATATAATATACGAAAATAGGGTCGTTACACTATGCACCCATTCCCCCTATATATACCCTTCAAACCTTCACCATTTCTCACACCTTCATCTCACACTCTCCTCCTCTTCCTTCTACAACAATGTGTTTTCATCGCTGGCCTTTCATAAAAAGAGGTTACTTTGGAAATGCAGGGTTTGTATGAACGGCCAATGAGGATGGTGACGCGCTGCAAAGAAGCACAATCAATGGGGATGGTGACGCGCTGCAAAAAAGAGGTTACTTGAGGTTGACCATTAAGGTCACTTTCGCCCTAGAGAGGAAACAAACCTCACCACAGCCACCTCCCCCCCCCCCCCCCCCCCCCCCACCATCTCTTTCCCCCCTCCCCCCTCTATCAGCTTGCACCATTGGTTTAGCTTTAGGTTTTTAATAGTCTAGCACTAGGTTCGAATATTTTATGTAATAGGTTTTAAACTTAAGCTTTATTTTATTGTAAATATATTGATATATTAATAAAATGAGTTTTTATTTGTATCATTTTGTCCTTTTAATTTTGTTTATATTTATATTTATTTTATATTTTTGTCATTGAAATAATATAAATAAAATTTTTTAAAATTCTGGGCAAAGTTGTTTTCGGATTTTATAACCCGAAAACCCTAACAATTTGGTTCGTATTATATAATCCGGACAAAAAGTATTTTTGGAAAAAAAAAATAGGGCGCGTGAGAAACACTTAAGGTGGGAAAGGTAATAGCCTAACAAAAATGACAATTAAAATGCGACAGAGGGAGTAGTTTTCCTCGAAAGTATTCACCTAAAAACTTAAGCTTTCATTTTTGCTTTCGAGACGGTTAGTTTATGGGAAGACTGATATGCACAACTCCCTCCGTCTCATTATAATTATCTTTTTAGGATTGTGTGCGGTTAATAAAAAATTATTAGTTGAATGAATTTTAATAGTAAAATTAATATCATTTACTAAAATATTCTATTAATTGTAATTAGTGAATTAGTTAAGTAAAATAATTCAATAAGTAAAGGTAGATCAGTAAAAAAAAATGTTGCAATGAATTTGGAAGTAGGAATTATTTTGAGAAAAAAAATGCTAAAAAGAAAACTAAAATGAAACCGAGGTAGTAACCACTGACCAATTTCTATGATAAAAAAATAAGGACAATGATTAATTTCTGAGTGCCCGAAGACCGGAGAATTTCCAAGTCGTTGTTTTCTAACTTTCCTTATTTTCATCATGACATAATTTTGAAATGCTATATCTCGTGAGAAAAAATCCAGCAATGTATATAAAGTCAACAATAATTACTAACAAGCATTTGTCTTGAACATGATAAAAAAGAAAAAGGATTGTCAGTTTAAGAAAATAGACTCAGAATTTTCCAAGTCACCTTATTTTATTTTTTATGAAAGACTCTCTTTCGTTTTTCTCCTTATGGTTCATGGCTACAATATGTTATAAATTCAGCTATTGACAATGTAAGAAGACACAACAAATACAATCAATCCAATTACATACATATCTTCATACATAACATAACTTAACTTGTCAATGATGAATCTATTTTGTTTGAAATTGATTCAAATCATATTTCTCATGTGTTTGGTGTTGCAAGCAGACCAGCTTGTTTGTTCAAAAGAGGTTGTTAGATGCATACAAAGTGAGAGGCAGGCACTTCTGCAGTTCAAGTCTGGCCTTGTTGATGAATTTGACATGTTGTCATCTTGGACGACAGAAGATTGCTGCCAATGGTATGGAATTGGTTGCAGCAACATCACTGGTCATGTACTTATGCTCGACCTTCATGGTAATTATGATGACTCATATTCAATGATAAGAACCCTAAGAGGTGATATCCACAAGTCACTGATGGAGTTGCAACAATTACAATATCTGAACCTCAGCAGAAATAATTTTGAAGGCAATTATATCCCAGGTTTCTTAGGATCTCTAAGAAACCTAAGATACCTTGATCTTTCTAATTGCAATTTTGAAGGACAAATTCCTATTCCATTGGAGTCACTTTCACATTTGAAATACTTGAATCTTTCCTGGAATTATCTCCATGGTTTGATTCCTCATCAACTTGGAAATCTCTCCAACTTGCAATATCTGGATCTCGGTGGATATTATTTAATAGGAAAAATACCATCTCAACTTGGAAATCTCTCCAACTTGAAATTTCTTGATCTCAGCTACAATATTTTGGAAGGAAGCATTCCATCTCAACTTGGAAAGCTTACGAACCTACAAGAGCTTTATCTTGGAGGAGGATATGGAGATAATGTTCTGACAATTGACAACAAAGATCACAGTGGAGGTCAGTGGTTGTCTAATCTAACTTCTTTAACCCATCTTCACATGTTGTCGATGTCTAATCTTGATCAATTTAATAGTTGGTTTCAAATGGTTGGTAAGTTACCAAAATTGAGAGAACTAAGTTTAAGTAATTGTGGCCTTTCTGATCATTTTATCCATTCCTTGAGTCAACCCAAGTTCAACTTTTCCAATTCTCTTTCTATCCTTGATCTCTCTTGGAACAACTTTGCCTCATCCTTGATATTCCAGTGGGTGTCAAACATAAGTTCCAATCTTGTTGAGCTTGACCTATCAGGTAATAGATTGAAGGGTGAGGTGTTTAAATCCTTCATGAATGTATGTACCTTACGTTCTTTATGGCTGGGTGGTAACAATTTCACCGAAGACCTTCAATCAATTCTTCACAATATGTCTAGTGGTTGTGTTAGAAACTCACTTCAAATGTTAGACCTCAGTTATAGTGGAATCACTGGAACTATACCTGACCTTTCTATATTCACATCATTGAAAACATTGTATCTTTCTGATAATAAGCTCAGTGGAAAGATTCTTGAAGGTGGTAGCTTGCCATTTCTATTGGAACAGTTATCCATTGCATCAAATTTTTTAGAAGGAGTAATTCCAAAATCATTTTGGATGAATTCATGTAAGTTGAAATCGTTGGACCTGTCCAATAACAGATTCAGTGGTGAGCTTCAAGTAATAATCCATCACTTATCTACATGTGCCAGATACTCACTCCAACAATTAGATCTAAGCATTAATCAAATCAATGGCACACTACCTGATCTCTCAATATTCTCGTTTTTGGAAATATTTGATATTTCTGAAAATAGGCTAAATGGGAAGGTAGTTGAAGATATTCGATTTCCAAATAAACTAAGCACACTGAGGATGTATTCAAACTCTTTAAGTGGTGTGATCTCTGACTTCCATTTTTCTGGTATGTCAATGTTAGAGGATTTATACTTGTCTGGCAATTCATTAGCATTGAGATTTACCGAAAACTGGGTCCCGCCTTTTCAACTGCGCTATATAGGATTGAGATCATGCAAACTTGGTCTTACATTTCCTAAATGGATTCAGACACAAAAATATTTGGAGGATCTTGATATTTCTAATGCTGGAATTTCAGATAATGTTCCAGAGTGGTTTTGGGGTAAACTATCAACAAAAGAGTGCTCTAGGATCAACATTTCACACAACAATCTCAAGGGATTAATTCCAAATCTTCAAGTAAAAAATCAATGTTCTATTTTATCTCTTTCATCAAACCAATTTGAAGGGCCCATTCCACCATTTCTACAAGGTTCTACACTTATTGATTTGTCCAGAAACAAATTCTCTGATTGTCTTCCATTCCTATGTACAAATGGTATAGATGCAATGTTAGGCCAGTTAGACATTTCGAATAATCAATTGTCTGGACGAATTCCAGACTGTTGGAGCAATTTCACATCATTAGCTTATGTAGATTTAAGCCACAACAACTTTTCAGGGAAGATTCCAACTTCAATGGGATCACTTATAGAACTGCAAGCATTACTATTGAGGAACAACACCTTAACAGAGGAGATCCCTTCCTCCTTAATGAACTGCACAAAGTTAGTAATGCTTGATTTGAGAGAAAATAGATTAAAGGGACTCATCCCTTATTGGATTGGAAGCAAATTAAAAGAGTTGCAAGTTTTAAGCTTACAAAGGAATCACTTCTTTGGAAGTTTACCATTTGAACTTTGCTATCTACAAAACATTCAAATCTTTGATCTCTCATTCAACAATCTATCTGGACGGATTCCAAAATGCATTAAAAATTTCACTTCAATGACTCAAAAAGCTTCATCACAAGATTTAAGCAGTCATCAGTATGTTGTCAACCTAGGATTATACTACATTAGTAAGACATATGAATTGAGTGAATTCTTGACATGGAAAGGTGTAGAACAATTGTTCAACAACAATGGCTTGTTTCTTCTAAAAATCATAGATCTCTCAAGCAATCACTTGACAGAAGAGATTCCACTGGGAATAGCAAATTTGATTCAATTGGTCTCATTGAATTTATCAAGAAACAACTTGACAGGGAAAATTCCTTCAAATATTGGAAAACTAACATCACTTGACTTTCTTGATTTGTCACGAAATAACTTGCTTGGTTTAATTCCTTCTAGTCTTTCCCAAATAGATCGAATTGGTGTGTTAGATTTGTCTCATAATCAATTATCTGGAGAAATTCCAAAGAGTACACAACTACAAAGTTTCAATGCCTCATCTTATGAAGATAATTTTGATCTTTGTGGACCACCACTTGTAAAATTATGTGTTGAAGGGAAACCACCACGTGAACCAAAAGTTGAAATTCAAGACGATGAAGATTTGCTTCTCAATCGTGGATTTTACATCAGTTTGACATTCGGATTTATTATAGGCTTTTGGGGAGTGTTTGGCTCAATCTTAATAAAGCGTTCTTGGAGACATGCTTATTTCAAGTTCATGAACAATTTATTGGATAATATTTACATCAAATGCAGATGGGGGCTCAAAGATTAACTGGTAATAATACTTTGACTTTAGACATCTCATATATACTTACATTTAACATCAAATAGTCATCATAATATATCAGTATAGTATCTAAAAATATATTTTTTACGTACAATTTCAATTGCGATGTTCATCTTTAGTCTCCACAGTTTCTTAAATAATGTGTTCTTAGCAATTTTGAAGAGTTTAAAGAAATTTTTTCTTACTTCCATTAAAATAAGCATATGTTTTTATACAATACTTTTATCTTTCTATCTTTGATGATAGTGTAAGCCATATATGTTCAAAAGTTATCTTTCACGATATTGTGTTTGAAGGTACAAGTTTTCTAAAAATTTATATTTTAGACTTTATATATAAAGTGGTTAACACTTAAACTATTATATAGGGGGAATCTTCACTAAAGGGTACTCGATAGTGCATTGGTGGTGAATCAGATTAAAGCTTGCAGTCAAAGACTTACTCTACGAAGATGAATGGTTTCTTTTCTTTTATGAATGGTTTGTGAATTATTTGCATTGTAAATCTAGGAACATGATTTCTCCTCGCTCCCAACATGTCTCAAAACACTCGATTTGTCTTGATCATACAATCCAGACGAGCAAAAGTCTCCTTGTTTTACACATCCGGATTGTGTAATCCGGACAAATTGATTGTTAAGAGAGATTTTGATGGCCAAGGAGAAACTACCTTCTAGGAAATAGATTGTTGGGGCGTCTCTTTGTAATATATGGTTATGTCATTTATCTCTTGTGCACTAGTCTCTTGTTGAGTTGGGTGTTGCAACTTGTAATACCTTTTGTATTCTGTGTAATATATCTATGCAATAAACATATTAATGAAGTATTCTACAAGTAAAAAAATACATATGTCATTTTCCCACGCGTTCTACTCACAAGTATTTTAATTTATTTATTACATTGATTTTGGCATATTCTGTGAAATTGAAGTCACAAGTTCTCAATGACTGTGGCATATTCTATGCAATTTGAAGTCACAATTTCTCAATGTACATCCATATCAGAAAAACACCGTCCTAATAGTTTTCGCAGGAGCGCATGATATTAACTGTCGAACCAAGCTAGCTTCCGGTTGAAGTAATTGCTGCTTGGATTCTGGTGAGAGCTGAAATTTACATATAATTTCTCATTGACACAAAGTACTTATAATTTCTCATAAAACAAATTAAAATCATAAATTCATTTACCATTTCAGGTTTCATATCTTTATTATCTAATTGTTATCCTTAATGGGAGGATTTTTGCAGTGTAATTAGTTTCCTTTTTCCCAAGCTTCTCAGGCTAGTTAGCTTAAAAAAATGAACTAAACTGTGAACTGCGCTTGAACCAAACTGAAAATAACCAAATTGTTGTCATAGGTTGCCAAACGGAATTGATGTGACATGGTTCAATAACTGAATCCTTTCAGCAGTTCATTTTGATACCCGACTAACTGAGGGTCGGAAAAGAATGAGTAATGACAATGACGTGGATTGGTCGGAAGAAATAACTTGGTTTTTCTTATCTTTTTTAATCATGTCAGACATTGACTTCAAATAACTGAATCCTTTCATGTATACTCACATTGTGACCTCAAAGAAAAAAATCACGAGATTAGGAGGCATAAGGATCACTGCCTATGTCATTCTTTGTTTTCGAGTTGGTTTAGCATCGCACTGAAGTTTATAATCAGTTTATTTTGGTTCTTATAAATTTTAAACAGTTAGGTTCAGTTCATCAAACTATTTCATAAGTTCAATTTGGATTAGCAGTGCACCGAACTGAACCACGACCAGGACTATATTTTACTTCTGTTTTCATACCAGTGGGATTTACTTTGTTCTCAAAGAATGAAGTGACATATATTTTGAAACATGAGAAATGCTAACTAAATACTCTTTTGAACTGAACCGTTAATCTCGTAGATAATCACTTCCCCTTGTCCCAAGACTCGTACTTGTTGGGCTGTGAACCGTCAACTCATAATTAAGGGCACATCGCCCTCTAGAAGGGCCAAAAGAATCCTAGGCGAGCCCCGCTAAGGGCACCGCCTCAAATAGCTTCTAGAAGTATCTAGGCTCTAAACAGGACTTTGGACCCAAGTTACTTGGGGTCTAAGTCATGGAAAACCAAACCCAAGAAAGACTATAAATAACCCCATTGATGTCACGACCCAATCTCAGGTTATGACCGACGCACAGGCTAACACTAACTCATCATATAATTAGCCTGACAAGCCTAACAACTATAGTAGATACACATTTCTAAAATATTGAAATAAAAGAAAAAGAAGAGTCACAATAAGTCAATGAGAGCATGATAAACAAAGTGGATAAGAAGAGTGGATGAGAATTTCAAGGGTTTTTATTTACAAAATTTTCTTTTAAACTAAAAATCTCATTGTTTGAAAACTCATTTATGCTTGTAAAAATACAACATCAAAGAGAACACTTTTCGACAAAAATCATTAATATGAACCAATGGTTAGTCGTACTCAAAGTTCTACAACACATCCAGAATCGAAAATAATATTAATAAAATCAACGTATCTCATATTATTTATCATTTATTTCCTTCCACCATGTACACATAGACCACATTATCTCTTCGTTGTGGTGAACGGAGATAGACCACATTATCTCTTCGTTGTTGTGAAAGGAAATAGACCACATTATCTCTTCGTTGTGGTGAACGGACTCTTCATAGGCCGTATTATCTCTTCGTTACGGCGAACGGTTTAACTTAGGCTACATTATCTCTTCGTTACGGCAAACGGTGTCTCTAAGGCTACGAGCACTTGACACGTAGACTGCATTATCTCTTCGTTGCAGTAAACGGTATCCATTTCAAAATACTATGAGTACTTGACTCATAGGCTGCATTCTCTCTTCGTTGCAGCTTGTAACTCATAGGCTGCATTATCTCTTCGTGGCAACGAACGGTACCAAACTTCATGATAAAATGTGAAAAGATGAATTTAAAATAACCAAGTAACGCCATAAAAATATCACAGCCTTTATTGATCATAATACTTTCAATTAGTGTTCTTTAACGATATATACACTTTAATCAAAATCTAATAAGACTTCCTATTATCATAGATGTATTTGACCCAAATCCTCAATTTTCCTAAAACCCTAACATGAAAGCTTCAATAAGCAAAGAGAAGAGAGATTGCTTGCCTTAAAGAATAGGTCTTTGATTCTTTTCCTCTGAACTATTCTCGTCTTTCAATTTGCCCCCTTTTGTGCTTTTCGCTTTCTCCTCTACCCTGTTTCCATCTCTTTTCTTTCCATACCTTTTTTTTTCGGTGCCTTCCTATTATGTTGGTGGTGGGATGATGGTTTCAACGAGAACCATCTATAATAAGTCATTTTTATATATGTTCTTATTATTAATATAAAAATACAACTCTAACCTCTTCTTTTTTTTATTCTTATACATTGTTATTGTTTAATATTAGATATAAAAAAAATTGAAGTTTTGTTCTATAATAAATATATAAAAATTCTATGACCCTAAAGTAAGTAATTTAATTTAGTTCCTAAACCATATTTTAGAAATATGGGATATTACATTTCACCCCCTTAATGAAATTCGGTCCCCGAATTTATAGAAATATCTGGAGCCATTTGAAGTTTCTCACCATAGCAGCTGTTTCACTTGCTTTGATACCAACTTTGTAACGACCCAATCTCAGGTCATGACCGGCGCACAGGCTAACACTGACTCATCATATAATTAGACTGGCAAGCCTAACAACTATAGTAGATACACATTTCTAAAATATTGAAATAAAAGAAAAAGAAGAGTCACAATAAGTCAATGAGAGCATGATAAACAAAGTGGATAAGAAGAGTGGATGAGAATTTCAAGGGTTTTTATTTACAAAATTTTCTTTTAAACTAAAAATCTCATTGTTTGAAAACTCATTTATGCTTGTAAAAATACAACATCAAAGAGAACACTTTTCGACAAAAATCATTAATATGAACCAATGGTTAGTCGTACTCAAAGTTCTACAAAACATCCAGAATCGAAAATAATATTAATAAACTCATATTATTTATCATTTATTTCCTTCCACCATGTACACAAAGACTTATCATTTATTTCCTTCCACCATGTACACAAAGACCACACTATCTCTTCGTTGTGGTGAACGGAGATAGACCACATTATCTCTTCGTTGTGGTGAACGGACTCTTCATAGGCCGTATTATCTCTTCGTTACGACAAACGGTCTAACTTAGGCTACATTATCTCTTCGTTGTAGCGAACAGACTTCACATTGGCCGTACTATCTCTTCGTTACGGCAAACGGTGTCTCTAAGGCTACGAGCACTGGCACGTAGAATGCATTATCTCTTCGTTGCAGTAAACGGTATCCATTTCAAAATACTATGACTACTTGACTCATAGGCTGCATTCTCTCTTCGTTGCAGCTAACACTAATCATAATTACTATGAGCTTGTAACTCATAGGCTGCATTATCTCTTCGTGGCAGCGAACGGTACCACAGTTCATGATAAAATGTGAAAACATGAATTGAAAATAAACCAAGTAAAGCCATAAAAATATCACAGCCTTTATTGATCATAATACTTTCAATTAGTGTTCCTTAACAATATATACACTTTAATCAAAATCTAATAAGACTTCCTATTATCATAGATGAATTTCACCCAAATCCTCAATTTTCCTAAAACCCTAACATGAAAGTTTCAATAAGCTATTATCATAGATGAATTTGACCCAAATCATTAATTTTCCTAAAACCCTAACATGAAAGTTTCAATAAGCAAAGAGAAGAGAGATTGCTTGCCTAAAAGAATAGGTCTTCGATGTTTTTCCTATGAGCTATTCTCGTCTTTCAATTTGCCCCCTTTTGTGCTTTTCGCTTTCTCCTCTCCCCTGTTTCCATCTCTTTTCTTTCCATACCTTTTTTTTCGATGCCTTCCTTTTAGGTTGGTGGTGGGCTGATGGTTTCAACGAGAACCATCTATAATAAGTCATTTATTATATATGTTCTTATTATTAATTTAAAAATACAACTCTAACCTCTTTTTTTTTTCTTATACATTGTTATTGTTTAATATTAGATATAAAAAAAATTGAAGTTTTGTTTTTAATAAATATATAAAAATTCTATGACCCTAACACTAGCACAAAAAACATTTATTAACACAAATATTTTAAGTGGGTTGTGATCCACCTGACTTAAAAACTCATGTGGAGGAAATGATTTTGAGGTCAATAGATATTAAGTCGAGTAACCCCATTTAAAAATCATTTAATATTAAAATTAAAATAAAACAAACATTCACTGCAAGATCTCCTTCCCACAACTCAAAACCCTGATTTTATTCCTCAATCTCTCACTCATTTTCACTTTCTCCCAATCTGAACTCTAAATCTCCATCACTCTCACCCTCAATCTCACTATCACCATCGCTCACCACCCAGTTGTTCACCACCTGTTCTGCTGATCTCACCACTCACTCGTTCGTTTGAGCAATCTCACTCAATCGCAGAACTTCAATCGTTCGTTCGCTTCACCACCAGCCATTCGCAGAACTTCAATCGTTCATCTCAGTTCCAACAATCTCACTCTCAATCATACCCTCACCTATCACTACCCCATCTGTTCGTTTTACCCTCGCATATCACTCTCAATCGCAGAACTTTAATCAACTTCTATTTTACTGGTTAATTTCTTAATTTCTTGATTTGAGTATTTTTTTGTTAATTTCTTGATATTTTTAACTCTTTGTAATTTCTTATTTCAGCTTTGCGATCTCTGTTCTGTGCAATTGGGTTTCGTAGTCGGGTTTCGCCGTCTTTTGTAGTTCTTCAGCTGTCCTACTTTACATTTTCAAAGTAAAATTTATTCATTTCAACCTTTTTTTTTGGTATGGAAAGAATCAAAACATTATTTGAAATAGAAAGGGGATTTTTGTTGACCCTTTGGTATGCTTTACTCCATGATGCACATATAATTATTTTATTAGGTTTGTCTCGGTATCGGATATGTATCGTGTCCGACACGACACCGACACATATGATTACATTGATTTATGTCATTTTTTGCAAATTATTAATAGTGTGTCCGGTGTCCGTCTATGAGTTTGTGCTACATAGGCTATATATTATAATGCTCTACTTAAGATTTTACTTATTGATTCTCTGATTAATAATGCTCTAGTTTGGGTTTTTTGTACTTGCTTTTGCTTATTTGTACAATAGCCGTTATTCTAAGACATTGTTGGTTGTCTTGACAAGGTTTGAAGATATTAAATACCGTCTAGTTCATACGTACAATAATTTTATTTATGTTTTGGGTCCTACCATTTATTGTTGAATTCTGTTGTGTTCTTTGCCTCATGAAGGATTAATGTTTTTTCTTTTTATTTTGGTTTGGGGCTGTTCATTTGAGAGTGCTTAATTCTTATTGATACCGGAAATTGCTGGTATATGATTGTATTTTGGACAAATTACCACCCTTTGGTTTTTAAAATTGCAGATTTTTTCTATTAGATTTGTTGGTTGAGACAAGAGATTTGTTTTTTTTATCATTATCTACATATATAGTGTGAAATTTTCCAAAACAATAAAATAAAATGTTATATAAACAAGATTGAAAAAAAAAAAACATAAGTTACCATGGGACTGGTTTCTTATGTTTCCTTTTGGTCTTGATAGCATGACTGCAGTTATAAGTTTTTTGTGTGTGTTTGTTTGATTTTGTTTTCTAACTTGGTTTCTTATGTGAATTTTGTTGCTTTTGCAGTCTTATGCAGTAGATCTGAAGATGTCAGCAATTTTGTGGATGTTGAATCCTTCTTTGGCCCGGTATTTTGTTCTTCCATTTTATACTTGTTGTAGTTTTGTTCCTTCTGCTTCATAATTTTTATATCCTAATTAACATTAATGAGACATTGAAATTAAAAAAAAAAGTTGTTGTGATTAGGGATTTCTCTTGCCATTGTTTCTCGATACTGCTTTTTTGGTAAAAAGATTTTGTTATTGTCTTATCATGGCATGTGGTTGAAAAGAGCTAGAACTAAGTTACCATGAACTTCTTTTCAAACTAAGAAGTTAGAATTTGGAAGAATGACTAATGCGGGGCGTGTGCTTTATTGAGATTTAGTGGCATGCTTTAAACCTACTGCTGATCTCATATCTCAAATATAGAAGTTTTCTTATTTTGATAGCCAACTAGTGTTGGTGTTACTTTGTTAATTTATTTTAACAATCATATGCTTTTTCATAGCAATAATATTAATTCATTCTTATACATCTGAAGAATGGAAGATATAAATTCGTTTGTTGTATTATACTTCAGGATGCTCGCCTTGTCTACAAACACTTTGCAACTCTATACTTCGTGTTCATATTTGATGGTTCTAAGAATGAGCTTGCTATGCTTGATTTGATACAAGGTAGATTCCAGGTCAACTTTAGTTTTTTTTTTTTTGCATTGCATTAAGTGTCAAAATCCAAATTGTGTCTTTCTTTATTTGAATAATTTTACATTGTAATGGGTTAATTGCAACCCCTTGGTGTTCTTGGGCTTCAGACTGTTTCTGTCTTGAGATGTTTCTCACAGATATTACAAACTTTTGACAGGCAACTAAATGCCAACATAAACCGACAATATTATATGGGAGTAGGGATATTTTGACTGCATAGATTTTTAATTGACTGTGGATAGAAATCTGTAAGTTTGTTAGGTTTAGAAGTGTCGTAGCATTGTTTAAAGCGATTGCAAAGGAAACCCTGAGAAAAGTACAAAAATTTGAAAATCTGCTGCATATCATCTATAATCTGTCAGTTAGATAGGTTTAGAAGTGTCGTAACCTATGAAGCACAGACACGATACGGGGTATAGGATACGATACGTATCTGATACGGTGATACGTCAGTCATTGAAAAATATAGGATAGGATACGTTTAAGATACGTATATAAAAATTAAAATAAAGGTGAAAACATTAGTTAAAAAATTTAAACTAAAATCAGAACACAAACTCATGAGAAGTGGTGAATTTCATACTAAACTCAAAACTTTGGCTGATTATAATAAAATGGAAATTACGAATCATTGTCTTACCTAAACCAAACTCAGAAGTCAGAGCACAATCTCGAAAAATAAACAAATCTTGAAAAATTCTAATAAATTAAATGGGTGCATCAAAATTTACATGCATCAAAATTTACATACATCATAATAATGGTTTCTTTTTGAAAGTTTGATAAAGGTTTGCATGGGAAGGAATTTATTAGGCATATGGCAGAAAAGTCATTCAAAACAAGTTTGATATTTGTCTGTGGCCATACATGTTTGATATATATTTTAATAATTATGTTTATTGCACAATTTAGTGACATTAAGTAGTGACATTCTGCAGGATAAGGAGGAATCGAAGAATGAGAAAGACTACTCATCTACAAGCAATTGTTGACATTAAAAGGTAAAATTGAACCTTATTTGTTACCTTAGTCCAATATTATTAATTGTAACCTGTGAAAAAGTAAGTGTATTTTTTGACCCTTTTTAACCTTTTTTAAATGGATTAACCCGATTTAATTAGAAGCTTTTAAATGGGGTGAACCGACTTAATAAAAGATTTTAAATCGGTTGAACCAACCTAAATTATGTTTATTAAATGGGATGAGTGACCCGACTTAAAAAACTGATTATTTTTTTACCCTTTTTAACCTTTTTTAAATGGGTTAACCCGATTTAATTAGAAGATTTTAAATGGGGTGAACCGACTTAATAAAAGATTTTAAATCGGGTAAGGGGGAAGACTTAAAATCAAAACAATTTTTTAAGTCGGCCACCTATAAATCGGACCCAGAACCGATTTAAAAAGTCATTTTCACCCGATTTAAAAAGTGTTTTTTGTACTAGTGTAAAGTAAGTAATTTAATTTAGTTCCTAAACCATATTTTAGAAATATGGGATATTACATTTCACCCCCTTAATGATATTCGGTCCCCGAATTTATAGAATTATCAGGAGCCATTTGAAGTTTGTCACCATAGCAGCTGTTTAACTTGCTATGATACCAACTTTGTCACGACCCAATCTCAGGTCATGACTGGCGCACAAGCTAACACTGACTCATCATATAATTAGCTTGGCAAGCCTAACAACTATAGTAGATACACATTTCTAAAATATTGAAATAAAAGAAAAAGGAGAGTCACAATAAGTCAATGAGAGCATGATAAATAAAGTGGACAAGAAGAATGGATGAGAATTTCATGGGTTTTTATTTACAAAATTTTCTTTTAAACTAAAAATCTCATCGTTTGAAAACTCATTTACGCTTGTAAAAATAAAACATCCAAGATAAGACTTTTCTACAAAAATCATTAATATGAACCAATGGTTGGTCGTACTCAAAGTTCTACAACACATCCAGAATCGAAAATAATATTAATAAATTCAACGTATCTCATATTATTTATCATTTATTTCCTTCCACCATGTACACATAGACCACATTATCTCTTCGTTGTGGTGAATGGAGATAGACCACATTACCTCTTCGTTGTTGTGAACAGAAATAAACCACATTATCTCTTCGTTGTGGTGAACGGACTCTTCATAGGTCGTATTATCTCTTCATTACGGCGAACGATCTAACTTAGGCTACATTATCTCTTCGTTGTAGCGAACGGACTTCACATTGGCCGTATTATCTCTTCGTTACGGCAAACGGTGTCTCTAAGGCTATGAGCACTTGGCACGTAGACTGCATTATCTCTTCGTTGTAGTTAACGGTATCCATTTCAAAATACTATGAGTACTTGACTCATAGGCTGCATTCTCTCTTCGTTGCAGCTAACAGTAATCATAATTACTATGAGCTTGTAACTCATAGGCTGCATTTTCTCTTCGTGGCAGCGAACAGTACCATAGTTCAGGATAAAATGTGAAAACATGAATTTAAAATTAACCAAGTAACGCCATAAAAGTATCACAGCTTTTATTTATCATAATACTTTTTAGAGGGCTTTTGGAACGAGGCTAAAGATGAGTATGTCCCATCATCCTCAGACAGATGGTCAATCTGAAAGAACTATTCAGACGTTGGAGGATATGCTACGTGCGTGCATCTTAGAAGATGGAGGAAGTTGGAATGATCACTTGCCTTTGATTGAGTTCGCTTACAACAATAGTTACCATTCCAGTATAGGGATGGTGTAAAGCCCCAATCCCCGAGAACATAAATATAAAGATAAATCATGCATTTATCCTACATTGGAACTTTACTAATTCAACATATGTCTCATATCAAATATTTATGATAAAAACTTCATCAATTAAATCACATCGCAACGGAATAAAACATAATTAACATCAAAGCAATTGTCATGTCTCGATCATAAAATAACATATCATCTCAACAAGGTTCGATCCAAAGATCTCATAGTATAACATAAATAAACTCTTAGTCCTAATCAGAGCTCCTAAGCTAGACTCCAAAGCAGATAAAATCGAGTAGGCAAACACCATCCTCTACATGTTCACAAAAAACTATTCCTCAACCTGCAAGTCTACATCCATGAGGGATTCACCCAAAGATGAGGCGACAATAAAGCCACTGGAGGGTAAGATATATGCTAAACATAAGGGAATAATAAACGCATGTATGTCAGGCAAGCCACATCAACAATTATCACATATACATTTAAAAAAATAGTTCTGGTTACATAATTCAACATTCATATCACGTTCATATTCAATTATAATCTCAATCACAATTTTCAATCATATATCAAACACTCAAGATTCATCATGTATCATCAATTCATTTACAATTCAAGCACAATCACAAGAACTCATCAATTAAACATTTACCACCTTAATGCACAAATTCACGCCAAAACATTACCAAACACGACTTCTATGAATGTAATGAACCTAACACGACTCTATATGTTTTACGGTACCGCCACCGATGAACTCCTCAAGATCTAAAACCCCGCAATGAATTCACCATACAATCATTAATGAAATCCCCGAGATCTAAAACCCCGCAATGAAATCACCGTACACCACACCGGACTGACTTATGAATGCATGGACCCACAAAAAGACTCGACAATGCTCACCAAATACACTCTACATTTGTTATACAATTCACTCCATCATATAACATATCATCACCTAACGCATTATCAAATCAATAAGGCCACACATCAAGTCAAGTAATTAAACATCATCATCATTTACTCAAACATCGTCACTTAACACATAACATGTATCATTATTACACATCATTCAATATCATCAATAGCATAATCAATATCATCATCAATATCATCATCAATATCATGTGTAAATAGCAACACATCACAACCATCACAACATCAAGTATTTACAATCTTCAACATTCTCATAATTTAAGTTTCATGATTTAATCACACAAACTACACCAAACATCATTAAAGATCACAACTTCATAAATACCTACTCATTTATTAACTCTAAATGATTCCTTAGACTCGTCATTAATTTTAAGGATGTTTAAAGATTCATTGAAAAAGAATGCGGAAGTTTCACGAAAAATGTGTCATGAGCTATGTGTAGTATTTTGATCATAACTCAAGTTCTACAAATCTAAATTAAGTCCAACCAACGGCAATTGAAAGATAACATCCATATATACAGCTTTCATCTTTACACCGAAACTCAATTCAAAACATAAACTAGTGAAAAAAGGAACAGAAAAGCAAAACTGTTTTTGTCAATCGAAAAATGTGTCATGACCTATGTCTAGTATTTTGATCATAACTCAAGTTATAAAATCTAAATGAAGTCCAACCAACGGCATTTGAAAGCTAAAATCCATATCTACAACATTCATGTTTACTCCAAAACCAAGTTCAAAACAGAAACTAGTGATAAAAAGGACGCAACAGAAAAAGTTGTTGCTGTCAGTGGTTGCTACGGCAACGGAATCACTTAAAACTCGCCCAAAAATCACATTTTTGATCCCCATCAACCCAAAATCAATTTACAGATATTAACCATGATCAATACACTCAAATTGAACAATGCTTACACAACAAAACATTTTGATATGAATTTCACATGATTTTCGGTTAATTTTCAAAGTTCGTCTCAAAAACCCATTTTTTTTCCCAAAACAACTTAAAATCCCAAACAGATTTGTACAGCAACAATTCCAACTTTCTAATCACATCAACATGTCCATAAGCACATAATTAACAACATAAATCAACTTAAAATCAATTATGTCAATAATTCATTCAAATTCACCAATTTAAGCAATTTTCACATAAACAATAACAACCATAATCCCAACTTAACCCAAACAATATAACCTCATAATTTCATAACTCAAATACATAATCATACTCAAATTCAATTCAATTAATCATAAACAACACCAATTATCATGTTATTCATTAATTTCACCAAATTTCACAAAGTTCATAATTAACAAAATCAAACATGAGTTTTGACGAAGTAAAAACATAAAATCAACAACTTAACACATATTCAATTCAGTCATCAACAAAGAGCACGAAAATCAACACAATTAATCATAATTCATAAAATTAAGCTATAATCTAAAAGCTCCCAAACACACAAATACTTCTTAAACCCATATGTTAATCATAATCTCTCCTCTTACCTTAGTTTCCTCGCTATTCTTGCTATTCTTAGTGCAATCCTCTCATTCCCATTTGATTCTCTAGCTTTCCTCTTCTCCAAGCCTCTTCTCTCTATTTCGCTCTCTTGCCTCTCAAAAGTTTTCTGAATAATGAATAACATAATTCACTCACCAGTAACTAGTGTATTTATAATAGGTTTCTAGGGTTTGTTACGATTTCAAATATATCTTTTAAAACAAATTTTGTTACCTTCTAAAATAAAATAAGGTTTGTTACGATTTCAAATATATCTTTTAAAACAAAGTTTGTTACCTTTTAAAATAAAATAAGGTTTGTTACGATTAACTCATAATATTTTTCTCTACACTTTTACTTCACTTAAACCCCCCTATTACTTATACACCACTATTTTCAAATATTCAAATTTTGAACTTCTAACATATTTCAAATATGTCACTAGCTCTCAAATTACCGAAATACCATTCAGCTCCCAAAATTCAATAAATAACCGAAATAAACAATTAAACAGACATAAACAATTAACTAAATAAATCCTAAAAATTTGGATGTTACAACTCTACCCCCCTAAAAGAATTTACGTCCTCGGAAATTACCTGAAGGAAACAACTCCGAATATGACTCCTTCATCTTACTCTCCAACTCCCAAGTTATGCTCTCTCCCGTAGGATCTCCCCAAATCACTTTTACCAAAACCATCTCTTTTCCACGCAACTGCTTAACCTCTCGTCCCTCGATATTCATCAGCATTGTCTCCACAGTCAAATTCTCTCTTACTTCCAAATCATCCATTTGGATCACATGCGACGGATCATACACATACTTCCGCAACTGAGACACATAAAACACATCATGAAGATTCGACAACGACGGCAGTAACACAATCTAATACGCTCACTACACCATTTATCCTCTCTAGCAACAATTAAAAAATGTTGCCAGAACTATGCAAAACGTTGCCTAAAAGTATAGGGGACGTTTTCCAGGCGTCTCCTGTTCGAGCGTTGCCTATTGTCTATGGGGACGTTTTTTCATGCTCTTTGGGCACACTTTTTGAAAACGTTGCCTAAAATACTGGAAAAGGGGACGCTTTGAAAACGTTGCCTAAAATACTAGAAAAGGGGACACTTTGAAAACGTTGCCTAAAATACTGGAAAGGGGACACTTTTTTATGTCATTTTGAACAACGTTTTTAAATGTTGCCATAGGCTACTACGGTTATTAATTGTTGCCTTAGAGTGAAATAGTAAAAAAAGTGAAATTGCAGCTACAGCTTATAGGAGACATTTTTTTTAAAGTACTCAGAAAAGATTTTACAATAATAGTATAAATATATTCAATTATAAGTCGTATAAAATTAAATTTAACCACATTCACAAAGGTTGTGTTACAATAAACATGAGTTAAAATATTCATTATTGATACATGAGTTAACACATAATAATAAAGAAAATGTTTAACATTATTTGATACCTAACAAAATACATGGTTCAGTCAATTTTAATGCTTTTAAGTGGAAGTCTAAATAAAAAATCATCCAATTCATTCAACTTTGTCTTGAAATTCACCCACATCTATGTCGTCATCTTGAAATTCATCATCTTGAAATTCATCATCTACGTTGTCTTTTTCATCATCTTCATTGATACCTTGATGCAAAAAAGAGTAAAACAAAATTACATCAACCATAGATAGTGTCGATTCAATGGACAATTGGAAAGTCATCAAGAGGTATACATAACACAAATAAAAACTAAGACAGTTAGTAAAACACACCCAAAGTATTACCATAAACAAGAAAACCTCTTTAACAAGAGTAATTTCCTACAACATCAAAGTCATAAAATAGTCAGCATAACAACACTAGAATAATTCCACAATCTCTCAAATGAATCAACCCTACACTAAATAAATTCTCTAATAAGTTTGCTAATATTCTACAACCTTTTAGTAACTACAAACAATGCCAAAGACAACATGCCTAAACAAAATATTTATCCCAATCCTATTTGATGTCAAGTATAGCAACATTACTCAACAACTAATTCATCAAATACTCAAACTATTCTTATCCTCACATAATAAAATCTCTAACACTAGTTTGGGATTCAAATCTTATTGATACTTGAGTCAAACTCATCAACACTAGTAACTTTTACAACTTGAAACCATGGAGTAGCCACCAATATTTACTACAAGAAAATTTACAAGTTGTCAAATAACTCGATATCAACTAAAACCTCTAATAACTTTGTTAATACTCTCAAACTTTTTCTCAACCATCAACAATTCCAAAGTACCCAACTTAAACACAAAATAGAAATCATTTAGTCTAAAGAAATACCTTGTAAAAATCAAATTTCAGAATTAAGAGAAAGAAGAAAAATTAGAGCTTAATAAAGTAAGAACAAGAATCAAATCAAAATCCTAGTAACCAAAATTTTACCAAACATGAGCCAAATTCGGATTTGAGGGAAAAGAATATTAGGGTTTTAAAAAATTTGATATTTTAAGTTTTCAAAGCTTAAATTAAAAAAGTTATGAAAGGAGAACACTCACCTTGGAAAAATGAAGTTAATGGCAGCCTCAGGAACCTTAACACAGTGATAGGACACTTTTAGTATTCCTAGAATGAACTTACTTGTTAATGCAATTGATATCAATAAGTCCTGGTGTTGTCGGTAGTCTTGCTTATTTGCTGCAATGTAGCATTGCTAAATAGAAACAACAACTTATCAGATGTTTTTATCTAGATAAATATATATATATTGATACTTGGATAAAGCTAAAGTGGAATTCTCTCACATTATTAACTAGAACTAACTAATCCCATGAGGCACAATACAAGCCGCTTCTATTTACAGCAGCAAACTCTTGAGATTACGACTCAAATACTCACACATACATGAAATACAACAATTATGTTAAGTTTCAATTTGAAGCCATATTGCTTAATATTCTGGATTACTTTGAAGGTTTTTTGGTGGCTAACAACATTTTAAACACATAGTAAAACAAAATTGAAAAATCTAGCCAAATGTACCTGCTTGAAAATCATTTTAAAATCTGGTTCAGTTCAGCCTAGTATCAGCTCAAAAACCAGGTAAATAGCTGACTCAAAGCATTTAGAACTAGTTTTCCTATGATTCAATTCAATGAAAGCTTTAATCAGGTTTTGCAACAATCAATAAAAAGTGCAGCTAAAGAACCAGTTTGTAAACTGGTTTCAATAAGTTTAAGAATTGATTTTGCATGTTGTATAAAAAATAACCAATTTTCAATGAATCGAGGATCCAGAAGCTAGTTTCAAATAAAAAAATCCAGAAAAAGCAAACATGAGGTTCGTAAGGAGTTTAGAACTAGTCTGGCAATACTGAATTGTATTGTACCTTAATAAACCACACAATGTGGTCTAATACACATAATCCATATCGAAAGACACCTCCACTCTCTGCAGCTTGTCCCATTTTCTTACTTAAGAGACTAAAATACCTGTGAATTTGGAAGAATGCATCAGATTTTAAAATTATTTCAAATGTTAAAAGCTTGATTAAAAGAAGATTAACACAAAAATTAAAAGCTTATGAGGCCTAAAGTTATAAGTAAGCATTTATAGTTATTATATAATAATCAGGGTTTGCTCTCCAAAACAGGATTCCTTAGAAATATCAGCACTAAAAAAATAGCAGCAAATGAGGGTATTCAGTGTATTGTTCTATTAAACATTTTATCAAACACCTAATATTCATACTAAAAAATAGATAAGAAACAAAGCTTATTACACGGTTTGGAGGAAGATGCACGGTTACGGCGACAAACAATCTTGGCTAAAGAATCTATTTTTGAACGGTCCATAAACGAGTACTTCAGCAGAGATTCTAGAAACCTGAAATTAACTAGATTGCCAGGACAAGCATTGAGTTGCCTCTCATAGGGTGTAACATTAAAATCCACTTTGATACCAACCCAGTCCATAAACAGCAACGCAGCCATCTCATCTATTTTAACAGTTATTTCATTTAATTTAAAATATGAAGCTAAAATTATTAAGCCCTGACTTCATAATTCATATCAATTGACGCAAAACAGTGGGAGCCTATGATCGTCTGTTCTAGTATTCAAAATCAAAAGCATTATACGTCAAATTTCTCACCAGAACACTAGCTGCCAAAGTTCTAGAGGGACCTCTGGTTGCGAGTGTGTTGAGAGCTACCTCAGCTGCAACATGTTCAGCCTGTCTAAGAGTAGAGCAAAATTTAGGGCTTTCAAAGGTCTCTCCATTGAAGTTGACAGTTACCTTGAAACGAGGAGCATGATCCGGCCCTTCACGAATACATGAATAGGCCGGGAAATTAAAATAGCTTCTTTGAGCCAACTCTTGCAGCCGGTTCTTATACATGTCTGCACAGTACACACAAATGAACTTGCCAGCCTAAGATAAAAAAGGACTTTGTTTTCTACATAATGCAAACAAGCTTTGAATAATCTTCAGTTAAACTATTAGGATAAATAATTGACCCCGCAACAGATTCTATCTATCACAGTGCAGTAATAAATAGATATGGTAAGCAATTTATCACATTTCTTTCTTTCTCAGCATTATTGAGTAACACAAAACTCAAAGCAACCTAACATTCTATGCAGGCAACTATATGATCTATAAAATCCCAACAGCTTAAACATGCAATGTAATTTCTTTTTGGTATTCCAACAAAAAGGGTTAGTCATTATTAAGAAACGATTCCAGCACAAGTATTTACGACTGTTTTTCTGACAGTATGTCTATACGAATTTTAACCAACATTTCTTAAAAATTCCACCATAACCAAACTAACAAATCTATTTCTTTCTAATCAAATTCAAGCTTAATAGAGTACCCACCTTAAATGTTGATAAAATCATAGAATGGTAAAATTATTTTATGGGCCAAAACCATACAACTATTTAAATCCTTTTCCAACATCTTCGAAAATACCATCAAAATTGTTAAGAATCAATTAGTCAACTAGTATCAAAATAGTAAAATAAGCAACTAGATTCAAAGCATAAGCAAGAAAGTCATGGTAATTGGAGCAAATTGAATATATGTTAATTCAGAACAGCTTAAAATTTTGTTTTTGTCTCTAATATTTTTCCTCTTCAAAATTATTTCTTGTAATATGCGAACCATATTAATTTTAGTCTTTTTTTAGGATGTTTTCAGCTTATTTTCATAAGTTCTCCAAGACAGTTTATGAAAACAGCTTATAGCTTACACAAAACCATTTACTCTTTTCTCTTTACCTATCGTCTTCATCAAAGGTACAAATCAAACAAACATAATTCTTCAACAAAAACAAAATACAGTGACAAAACCCATTCAACAAAAACCTCAACAAAGCACACATACAAATTGAAATTCCTTCAAAGCAAAACAAAACTAAAACCAATACGTTGAGAACTTACGGTGTACGACGAGAACAATGGAGAGTGAGAACAACAATTTCCAACTGAGAACACGAGCTATGATATCTTCAAAGCTAAGGGTTCACGAATTGGAGATGTGCGTGAATGACAACTTCCAA
The DNA here is from genome assembly GCA_018208015.1 of Medicago ruthenica. Lineage (NCBI taxonomy): Eukaryota > Viridiplantae > Streptophyta > Magnoliopsida > Fabales > Fabaceae > Medicago > Medicago ruthenica. The sequence continues at coordinate 38,568,039 of CM031376.1, forward strand.
CGACAATTTCCAACTGAGCGAAAGATGTGCATGAATGAGAACTTACAGTGTCAAAACGAATTGGGACCAAAACGAGTTCAAATCCAAACTGAACTCAGAGCGCCTTCATTTCATCTTATGTTATATAAGCTTATACATAAGTGCTTATGGTGTTTATTCAAATAGGGCCTAATTACAAATAAAAAAAAAGGAACCATCAAAGCTCAGAGCGTCTAAAAAAAATGGTTACCTCAAAAGCATGACCATATTTGCGATACAAAGGCCATCCAATGTGAACATAAAGATCCTGCAGATAACAATTAATTCAATTAACATAATCAAAACATTATCAACAAAAAATTAAAAACAAAAAAATCAGGAATTTTTAATTAGGGTTACCTCTAATTGAATAAGCCTATGGATGCAAATCATAAGAAAGACGACACGGGGTTATTATCTATATCACTTTTATGAGTTCAAAATTGAATAATGCGGAAGCTGAAAATATCATAGGTTTAAGTGATAAATTGAAAAAATAATTGTTGTATGATAATGCAAATTATGCAATCGAAAATGAAGAGACAAAGGATGAAGAGATAAAATAGCGATTTGAAAGAGGAACGAAATTTCTGGAATTCAATTATTATACAGGAAAATGGAAGGAAGAGACGAAGAGGGGAAAGAATAGTTAACCAGAATCGAAGAAGCGCGTGACGGAGAGAAGTACGCACGCGCTTTGCTATGTTCTCTTCTTCTCCGATGAATAGATAGATCTGTGATTTATCGCTCCGTCTACCAGTATCCCCCTCCTCGCTAATTTCTCTTCATTTTATTTTATTCACGTTCCTTTTTATTTCGCCTATAACAAACAGCTTATCCCCACGGCCATTCTCCTATGTTTTTTTTTGTTACTTTCAGCGCAATTTCTTTTAATTTATATTTATTTTAATTAGATAGATAAATAATAAATTCAAAATTATGTTTTTTTTATGGGTTTTAACGAATTGGAGAATCACAGTGGCCAATCCATTTAGAAATCGAGAAGTACAGTGAATGAGAACGAATTGGGTTCCAGAACGGATTGAATTAGGGTTCGAGATTGGGTTTTAACATTTGGGTTCGAGATTGGGTTTTAACAATTTGGAAACCGATTGATTTAGTGAGTGAGATTTAGGGTTTGTGTGAAGAGGGAAAATGAAACTATGCTCTGAACGTGAAAGAGCAAAGGGAAAGTTAAATTAAAAGTGTGGTAGACTTTCCCTACTGTTTTTATGTAAATTACATGTGATCATATTTACTAATATGTCACTGATAATTCTCAACTCTATCGCGTTGTCTTACTCTAACGCTGAACAAATAGTCTCTCCTGACTCAGTTGTCCTTGATAAATTCAACTTAATTTTAATTAATTCTAACTCCATCAGTTAAGTAGAATTGGGTTGTTACATTGTTTCCTAAAAAAAAATATAAATGATTGTTGCTTTTAAATTATAACGAATCAAACTAACTTTGTTTATCTATTTCAATGACACCAACAATATAACAAAAAAATATAATTAAATTCTTATCTTTTTAATGACACCAACACTAATCATTATTATAGAAAAAATTGTTTTAGATTATTATTGGGATATTGAAAACGTCAGCCTAAAATCTTATATATATATATATATATATATATATATATATATATATATATACTCGATCTAGTTTGTTACACTTTTTAAAGGATAAAAAAAATCTTGACATATATTAATATTGTGTTTGTTACATTTTTTTAATTTTGAATTCACTCTCATCAATTATCTTTTTTAAAGAATAAAAGATTAGAAAAAAATTTGATATATCGTGGAAAACAAAGATTGAATTTGTTACACTTTTATAATATTTGAATTTACTCTTATCTATTTGTTATATGTGCTATTTGTATTTAAAGTTGAGGGTAATTTGAGAAAGAGAAAAAGTCAGCCCAAAAAAGCCGAAATGGATTATTTTCTTTATATATAGTGATACATTAAAAACGTCCCCAAAAGTATCTAAGGGGACAATTAACAATCGTTGCCAAAGAGATAATAGAGTAACACTGCAAAAACGTCCCCAAAAGTATTTTAGGGGACATTTAACAATCGATGCCAAAGAATTAACAAAGTAACACTCCAAAAACGTCCCCAAAGGTATTTTAGGGGACGTTTTCCAGGGGTTGCGAAAATATTTCTGGCAACAGTCAGAAAACGTTGCCTTAGCGACTTTTAGGCAACAATTTTTACATGTTGCCTAAAAAAGTGTTGCCAGAGACAACAAATGGTGTAGTGGCTACAGCTCCAACTCTCTCCATATTTTTATAAGGTCCAACAAAATGTGGCGTCAACTTCCTCGACTTCAAAGCTCTCCCGACGCCCGTAACTGGATTCACTCTCAAAAACACATGATCTCCGGCTTGAAACTCAATATCCTTCCTCCTCTTATCATGATAACTCTTCTGCCTACAATGAGATGCCTTCATCTTCTCCGGAATCATCTTAACCTTCTCCATTGTCTGCTGAACTACTTCCGGTCCAATCACAGCACCCTCGCCTAACTCAAACCAACACAACGGCGTTCTACACCTGCTATCGTACAATGCTTCAAAAGGTGCCATACCAATACTCGAATGAAAACTGTTGTTGTTGGTAAACTCAATCAACGGTAAACATTCACTCCAACTTACACCTTGCTCCAAAACACAAGTTCTAAACAAATCTTCCAAAGACTGAATAGTCCTCTCCGACTGACCATCAGTTTGAGGATGATAAGCGGAACTTAATCTCAACTTAGTTCCCAAGGCTTCTTGCAAACTTCCCCAAAACTTAGACGTTGTACTGTCAGTGAGTACAATCTCTAGAAACTAGGGTTTCTGTGCTGTGTTTAGGTCCTGCCTTGGGAATGATCCCAAGGTTACTATTTGTAGCCTCTCTTGGGCCTACCCGGTCTTGGTTTTGGGCCCAAATCGTAAAGGGCCAAAACCATGACTAGGGCGCCCTCGTGAGCTGCTGAGGGCGCCCCCAGAGGATGTCCTTTAGGAAGGTCCCCTAGGGTTATTTATGGCTGTTAAGTGGGCCCTGCGCCCTCCTGGAGGACGCCCAGCCTCATTCCAAGGATTCACTCCCTTGCCTTTAGGATCTCAAGCCCTAAGTGGTGAGATCTACGGTCCACAGCCCAACAAGCATGAGTCTTGGGGCAAGGCGAAGTGATTAAACTGTTAACGGGGGGATTTGCCTACGACTTCTTGCCCAGCAAGTGAGGCTTACTGATGACGAAGCTTCAGTAAAAAAATTTATGAGTACTAGCCCAACATGGGTGCATACCCAATCATGGGTGCTCGCCCACGAAGGGTTCCAGCCCAACATGGGTACTAGCTCCATGTTTCTGTTTTGAGTACCTGGATGGGCACTAGCCCTTTGAGAGTATGGGCGCTAGCCCAACGGGAGTATTTATATTAGCCCAACAAGCACAAGTCTTGGTACAAGGCGAAGTGATTAATCTGCGTGTAGCTCGCCGCGCCCGTTGGACTGCGTGTTGAGGACGCCTCTTAATGAGATCCGACGGCTGACGTGAGGCGACCGTTCGCTATCGCTGACGTGTTCGAATCGCAGCGGTTCTCGAAAATCGTGCCAACCTAAGTGACGTCATATGCGCGTTTTCCCAGGCTTTGTACTTTGAACTGTACTCGGATCTACTTACCCTGTCCTCTGTTCAGTTTTGCCTTTTCACTTTCTTTCTCTTTTCTCATTCCGAAACGTATATCCATCACCAACCGTAAACAGTTTCCAGAATCAACGCGCTCTCCAAAATCAAATTAGTCCTTTTCTTCGTGCTGCTTTTCTTCATTCAAAACAGGTAATCCCTTTTTTAGAGTTCATCCTCTGAACGTTAGCGCTTCGTTTTTTGTAGTTCAAATTAGGACATGGTAGTTATCAAGGAGTGTGACGGGGAGGGCAACGTACTATCTCCGGCTAATTCGGAGGAAAGGGATGTGTTATTGAGAGAGGCGGTTAGACTTGCGAAACGATCGGACGGAACCACCGATTGGGTTGCTTTTGAAAATGCCTACTATGGCCATTCCGTTTTAGGAGAGTTTTCGAGCGACTCGAGTGATAGTGAGGGGAAAGACGATAGCGGGAACTCATCTGATTGTATTATTCTTTCTGTTCGTCCAGGTCCCTCCCACACGAGAGAAAATCGCTGTATGGCGTCCGCTAGTGATTCGGGACCAGGGGGTTCTGCTAACGAAATGATGCGCGCGGAGTCCGAGTCTATGGATCCTGAACGAGTGGTGCTGTTCCGAAGCAAGATTAGTGTTTCTTCGACAGGACGCGAGGACGATGTGATCCTGGAGCCCTGCCGCCCTGGTGAGAAAGTTTATTTACGGATGCCAATGGGTAGGGCTCACGAGTTCTTCTACATGTACACGACGGTCTTTGAAGATTTGGGCGTGAAGTATCCACTCACGCCCTTCGAAGTAAGTGTCCTGAGGTGGTTAAACATGGCGCCCTCGCAGCTTCAGCCCAACAGTTGGGCGTTCATCCGGGCCTTCAAGATAGCGTGCGAGGGTTTAGGCTTTGAGCCCTCCGCTGGGTGCTTCTTTAGTTTCTACGGTACTAAGGGGGTAGAAAAATCGTCCTGGGAGTCCATCGGCGCGCACCCTGGGAAACGGTTGTTTCCACCTTTGGTCTCATTACAAGAACTGGAGACGAACCTTCCTCAGGGTGAGGGGAAGAGAGGATTGCGAGGACGCCGCGGTGCGTGTACAGAATGAATTAAAATTCCCCATCTGCTGGACGAGTTCCCCAGCTTCTATTATTGGGTTTGCTTACGAGCATTTGAGTGGGTATGAACAAGATGTCGTTTCCTTCCTGGACAAGATGCTGCCCATGGATATCCGGGAGTTGCTGAATAGAGAGGGAAGTGTTGATAGCCTAGAGACCTATTTGCGTGAGTTGATTTCATAACCCTACTTGCCTAGCTTTCCCGCCTTTCCCTTTATTAACTTGTGTATTGGCTTTGGTTTTTTGACTTGCAGAATCAATGGCGCCACTAACAGCTGCGGAGAGGAAGAAGTATTTGGCCGAGTTGAAGGCCAAGAGGTCGGGCTTGGTGGCTGACACTAGCGATCCTTCTGGGCTTATCCTCCGTAAGTCTAAAAAGAAAGCTGAGATTGTTCTTGACGCTCAGCCTGAGTGCGATGCTGACGTGGCGCAGGAGAAGAATCGAGAGGAGAAGAAAAGGAAAGCGCCAGATGGGGAAGAGGGGGTGATGAAAGAGAGGAGGTCTAAACGGGCGCATTCTCGTCCCGCCACTGAACTTACTGGTCCCAGCCGGGAGGTTCGGTCTTTTTGGGACAAGGATTTCGATTATGAAGCCTACGTGAAAGAGAAGATGGTTTGCAATCCTGATGATGTGACAGCCGGGACACAGAACCTGGTTCCTTTTACAACGAGGGATATTGGCGTAAACTGTTTGCGGTCTATTATGCTTTTGATGGCCGTTGATTGCAAATACGCGGAATCGGTTCGTAATGGAGAAACGTTACTGGACAGGGTGAAGTCGCTGGAGAAGGAATTATAAGAGGTCCAGGAGAGCAAGGAGAAGGAGGTCAAGGAGACCGTAGAGGCGATGAGGGCCGAGTGCGATGAACGCATCAGTGATTTGAAGATTGGACATGACGCCGACTTAGCTGGGAAGGACGCGGTGATCATACGTTTGAGGGAAGAGGTTGCCTCGGGAGTTGAGAGGGAAGTGGCGTTGAAGGCTGAGGTCTCGGAAGCCAAAGGAGAACTGGCGCTGTCCTTTGAGACTGGGTTTGACCGTGCAAAGGAGCAGGCCGCCTTCCTTCATCCTGACGCTGACCTTTCGTCTATGGACTCTTTCAAGATAGTTGTAGATGGCGTCCTTGTGGACGAACAATAGTCTTTGTTGTAACTTTAATTTGCTTTGATCTTGAACTTTTTGAATTCGTAACGATGCATTATTTGTACTATGTTTCTTTGATTTTCTCCTATTTAATGACGGTGATGATAATGTTTCTTTGGTGGTAGCTATTACTTGTCTGTTTTCTCGACTTACTAAAGATTGTCAAACCGTTTAATTTTTGGGTGTTATTGCTTTTTTTGGGGTCTTTACCGACGCTTTCATTCTCGGTTCACGACGTCTTAGAGCCCTTTCTTTTAGGGTTAAGGAATTAGGTGATGATTTCTTTTTCGGCTCGCGACGTCTTAGAGCCCTCTTTGGGGTTAAGGAATTAGGCGGCGATCTTATTTTCTTCTCGCGACGTCTTAGAGCCTCTTTGGGGTTAAGGAATTAGGCAGCGATCTTATTTTCGTCTCGCGATGTCTTAGAGCCCTCTTTGGGGTTAAGGAATTAGGCGGCGATCTTATTTTCGTCTCGCGACGTCTTAGAGCCCTCTTTGGGGTTAAGGAATTAGGCGGCGATCTTATTTTCGTCTCGCGACGTCTTAGAGCCCTCTTTGGGGTTAAGGAATTAGGCGGCGATCTTATTTTGAGCTCACGACGTCTTAGAGCCCTGTTTTTAGGGTTAAGGAATTAGGCGGCAACCCCTTTGGGGTTAACGGATCGTATGGCGCGCCTTTTGCGAGTTGATGCTGCCTATCTCGTTCTGGCGATGTCTGTGATATTGGAGTCAAAGCAGAGATAAGAGTAAACGGAAATTGGTGCCTCATTAAAAACCTCAGCTTTCGCGGGGAAAAGAGTGCTCCTTTATTCTTCTTCGTTAGTTGAAATCAAAATACAAACAATTCAAAAGAAAATGCAAGCAAAATACAAACTTTACAGCAATTCAGTCTTGTGTGGCTTGTTTGTAAAAATGATGAAGTACTCAGCTGTAGTAATGGCGTAGGTTGGCGGCATTCCAGGTTCGTGGTATCATGTCTCCATTCAGCTCCTCCAGCTTATATGCTCCGTGTGCCAGTTTTTCCCTGACTCGGTATGGTTCTTCCCAGTTGGGTAGTAGCTTTCCAATTCGGGTGGGCGCGACGACCTGTCTTAAGACCAAATCTCCTTCTTTCATGTCTCTTGGGATCACTTTTGAATTGTACCGGCGGGCTGCTCTTTGCTTTGCGGCGAATTCCCGGATGTGGGCGGCCTCCCGTACCTCATCAATCATGTCTATTCCGCATAGCAAGCTTGCCTCATTGGCCTCTTCCGAGAAGTTTTCTCGGCGCCATGTTGGCGTATCAATTTCCACGGGCAGCATAGCGTCGGCACCGTATACCATAGTGAACGGGGTTTCCTTGGTTGTGGAGTGAGGCGTCGTGTGATATGACCAGAGCACCTCATGCAATTGCTCAGCCCAAAGTCCTTTGGCGTCGTCGATCTTCTTTTTTATGCCGTTCAAGATTACCTTGTTTGCAGATTCGGCTTGCCCGTTTGCTTGGGGGTGGATGACTGAGACAAACTTCGTCTGGATTCCGAGTTGATTGCAGAATTCTACCACCTTGGAACTGGCGAACTGGGTCCCGTTGTCTGATATTATAACTTTGGGTAGCCCAAACCTGCATATTATTTTCCTCCAGTAGAAGCGTATAACTCTGTCCGCCGTGATTTTGGCGACCGCTTCGGCTTCAACCCACTTCGTAAAGTAATCCACTCCGACTATGAGAAACTTCAGTTGTCCGGGTGCCAACGGGAATGGCCCTACAATATCCACTGCCCACTTGTGAAAAGGCCATGGGGAAAAGACCGAGGTAAGTTCGCAAGCAGGGGCGTGTTTCTTATCAGAAAACCTCTGACACTTGTCACACTTCTGTACAAAGTTGGCGCTCTCTTGGATCATTGTCGACCAGTAGTAACCTTCTCTTAACAGCTTCGCGGCCAGGGATCGCCCGCCGATGTGGCTCCCGCATACTCCTTCATGTACTTCTAAGAGGACGAGGTGGGTCTCGTTTCACCTAGGCACCTGAGCAGAGGCGCTGCCTTGCCCCTTTTGTACAATTTGCCAGCGACCATGCAATACTTCGAGGCCTTCTTTCGTATTTGCAGCTCTTCCTCCTCGCTTTTGGGATTAAACGCTCCCGTGAGGTATTCGATAAGCGGCGTCATCCATCCCTCCTCTTCATTCTCCACGGCGCCTACTTCTATGATTTCTGTGCTGGGGGCCGTCAGCACCTCCTGGATGACCGTTCTGTTGTTTCCCGGGCGTTTGGTGCTGGCAAGTTTAGACAAGAGATCGGCTCTTGAATTCTGCTCTCTTGGAACGTAGATTGCCTCGAAGAACTTGAACATGGAGGCTAAACTGTTGACCTTTGCTAAGTATTTGATAAGTTGACTGTCCTTTGCTTGGTACTCCCCGGTAATTTGACTCGTCACCAACTGGGAGTCGCTCTTCGCTCTTAAGTTTTCAGCTCCCATCTCTTGTGCCAGCTTCATGCCCGCTACCAGGGCTTCATACTCTGCCTGGTTGTTGCTCGCCTTGAACTCAAATCTCAGCGACTGCTCTATGATTAGGCCCCCTGGACCCTCCAACACTATGCCGGCTCCACTACCTTTGAGGTTCGATGAGCCATCGACCGATAACAACCATACAAAGGGGGCGACTTCTTCCACTGGGGATGAAAATTCCACTAGGAAGTCAGCCAGGACCTGTGACTTTATGCTGCCTCTAGGAAGATATTGAATGTCATATTCGGACAATTCCACTGCCCAGGATACCATTCTTCCCGCTAGGTCTGGTTTCCCCAGCACTTGCTTGATGGGGTAATTGGATTTGACCACAACTTTATGTCCTTGAAAATATGGTCGCAGTTTCCTCGCCGTTGCTACCACTGCTAGAGCAAGGCGATCTATTTTCTGGTATCTCAGTTCGGCTCCCTTGAATACCTTGCTCACAAAATACACTGGCTTTTCACCCTCGTCAGAATCTTGCACGAGGACGGAACTCATAGCATTTTCCGATATAGATAGGTAGAGGAAAAGGACGGCGCCTGCATCGGGACGATGCAGAACTGGCGGGCTGGAAAGAAACGTCTTAATCTTCGTGAACGCATCTTCGCAATCTTCGGTCCATTGGAAAAGTTCCTTCTTCTTTATTGAGGCAAAGAAATAGAAAGCTTTATCGCCGGCACACGATAAAAACTTGGATAGCGCTGCGAGCCTACCCGTCAACTGCTGCACCTCCTTAATGCTAGAGGGACTTCTCATGTTGATTATCGCCTGACATTTGTCAGGGTTTGCCTCGATGCCGCGCCGGGTCAGCATGAAGCCTAGGAATTTTCCTGCGTGAACCCCAAAAGAGCATTTGGCCGGGTTGAGACGCATGTTATACGCGCGAACTTGATCGAAGATCTCTTCCAGATCCTTTGAATGGCTTTCGTCATGTTTTGTTTTCACTACCAGATCGTCGATATAGACCTCCAAATTCTTTCTGATTTGCTCTGTAAAGGCGGTGTCCATCAACCTTTGAAAGGTGGCGCCGGCGTTCTTTAAGCCGAAAGGCATGACTTCGTAGTGGTAGTTGTGGTGATTGGTCATGAAGGCGGTTTTCGGGGCGTCGAGAGGATCCATCTTTATTTGGTTGTAGCCGGAGTATGCGTCCATGAAACTTAGGGTTTGGTACCCTGACACGTTGTCGATAAGGTGGTCAATATTTGGGAGGGGATATGGGTCTTTTGGGCAGGCGGTGTTCAGATCGGTGTAGTCGACGCACATGCACCATTTTCCGTTAGCTTTCTTCACAAGGACGACGTTGGCCAGCCATGTAGGATACTTGATTTCACTTATGAAACGGGCGTCTCTTAACTTGGCAACCTCTTCATCTAATGCTTTCCTCCTTTCTCAGGAGATCCACTAGACTTTGCTCTTCGGCGGGATCCAAAGAAGTCCCCACCTTGGTTGTTTGATGTGGTTCCGGGCCTATTGTGACTTCCTTCAGATCCTCTGTGGGTTCAAGGCGCTCGTTATGGAATTCTTCCCTTGGATCCAAGTCGATGGCGTTAACTTGCAATGCTTCGCTGTGGCCGCGAAGTAGTCGGATTTGTTGCTGTACTGCTTCTGCCGCCTTTGGGTCCATGAACAACGATGGCGACGATGGTCGTTTTTGGGTCGGTTACGAAACCTGTTTGGGTTGGCCTGATAGTGTTGGTTTGGGACTGAAGGTCCCCAGTCAGGATTGCGAATCTCGGAGAGGCTAATTGATGTTTTGAACAAGGAATGGGTTGAATGTTTGATGAAAGTTAGGGGTAGATTTAGGGGTGAATCGCGGCGGATTCGAAGGCTTTGAGGTTGCTCCTAGGAAATACGGTGGATGCACGGCGTTCTGATGACTTTCAGGGGGCCGTGGATCGACCGTTTTTCTCTCGGAGACGGTGGCTAGGTCAGTTTTACCGTAGCCACACGGTGGGCGCCAACTGTACTGTCAGTGAGTACAATCTCGAGAAACTAGGGTTTCTGTGCTGTGTTTAGGTCCTGCCTTGGGAATGATCCCAAGGTTACTATTTGTAGCCTCTCTTGGGCCTACCCGGTCTTGGTTTTGGGCCCAAATCGTAAAGGGCCAAAACCATGACTAGGGCGCCCTCGTGAGCTGCTGAGGGCGCCCCCAGAGGATGTCCTTTAGGAAGGTCACCTAGGGTTATTTATGGCTGTTAAGTGGGCCCTGCGCCCTCCTGGAGGGCGCCCAGCCTCATTCCAAGGGTTCACTCCCTTGTCTTTAGGATCTCAAGCCCTAAGTGGTGAGATCTACGGTCTAGACGTGAACCTCAGATCTCTTTCTGACACAATGCTAGAAGGAATACCATGTAATCTGACAATCTGCTCAATGTAGATCTCCGCCAAGTTATCCAAAGACATACTAATCTTAATAGGAATAAAATGTGTTGATTTTGTAAACCGATCGACAATCACCCAAATTGAATCACAACCCTTCGCAGTCTTCGGCAAACCACTCACAAAATCCATAGAAATGCTATCCCATTTCCACTCTAGCACAAACAATGGTTGCATTACTCCAGACGGCTTCTGATGCTCAACCTTAGACTTCTGACAAACCAAACAAGAATAAACAAACTCAGCAATATCCTTCTTCATTCCTGGCCACCAAAACAACTTCTTCTGATCTTGATACATCTTCGTCGCTCCAGGATGAATACTCAAACTACTCCGATGTCCTTCTTCAAAAATCTTACGCTTCAGCTCGGGTACATCCGGCACACAAACTCGACCAGGAAATCTCAGAACTCCACTCTCATCCAATCCAAAGTCTACCTCCTTGCCTTGGTTAACTAACACCGAACGATCCACAAGCTGCAAATCCACTTCCTGACCCTCTTTGATCTCTTCAAGAATGTTACTCGTTAGCTTCAACATCCCTAACTTCACACCATTCGGAGTCAGCTCACTCAATAAACTCAGATCTCAGAACTGCTCAATCAACTCCAACTCTTTCACCATAAGCACCGACATGTGCAATGACTTCCTACTCAAAGCATCCACTACTACATTCGCCTTACCAGGGTGATAACTCAACTGTCAATCATAGTCCTTCAAGAATTCCATCAAACGCCTCTGCCACATATTCATCTCCTTCTGATCAAACAAGTACTTCAAACTCTTATGATCACTAAACACCTCAAACTTCGAACCAAAGAGATAATTCCTTCAAATCTTAAGGGCAAACACTACTGCCGCTAATTCCAAATTGTGGGTCGGCTAATTCCTCTCATGAACTTTCATCTGCCTCGATGCGTACGCCACTACTTGACCACTTTGCATAAGCACACCACCTAAACCCATCTTCGGTGCATCACAATACACCACAAAATAATCCTTCGCATTTGGCAAAATCAAAACACGCGCAGTCGTCAACCTCTTCTTTAACTCTTGGAAACTCTCTTCACACTTCGAATATACCAAGATATCGTCTATAAACACCACCACAAACGGATCCAAATAAGGATGGAAAATTCTATTCATGTATTCCATGAATACACCGGGTGCATTAGTCACACCAAAGCGCATTACAGAATACTCATAGTGTCCATACCTCGTTCGAAACGCAGTTTTAAGAACATCCTCCGACTTTACTCGTATCTGGTGATATCCGGATCTCAAATCAATCTTACTAAACACCTGAGCACCAACCAACTGATCCATTAGATCATCTATTCTTGGAAGAGGATATTTGTTCTTAATGGTCACCTTGTTCAACTGTCGATAATCCATACACAGCCTCATGCTACCATCCTTCTTCTTGACCAACAACACTGGCGCTCCCCACGATGAAACACTCGGCCTAATGAACTTCTTCTCTAACAAATCTTCCAACTGTTTCTTCAGCTCACCCAACTCAGAAGCAAACATCCGATATGACGGCGCCGATATAGGACTAGTTCCAGGTACAACATCAATCACAAACTCTACTTCTCTCTCTAGCGGTAAGTCAGCAATGTCATCTGGAAAAACATCCGCAAACTCATTTACTACCGGCAAATCGCTAACTTGAACTTCACCTCCAACCTTCAACGAAGCAATCATAACAAACACTTGAGCTGTTCCGTCCAACTTGAACTTCTTCTCCTACTTGCCTTGCAGACAAAATCTTCCCTACATCACGCTCCTCCGGCTTAGGAAAGTCACATTCTTGGTTAAACAATTAATGTTAACACCAAAAGTTAGCAACCAATCCATTCCAAAAATTACATCCATATGCTCCAAAGGCAAACAAACCAAATTCAGCTTAAAATCCACATCACCAAAATTCATTGGGCAAGACCACTCTCAGACTTAACGCACTAGAACCACCTAACTAGAAAAACAAGTATTGAAAGTATTCACATACATGTCGCATACAACAGGACAATCACCAAGTGTTGGCCCGGACTAGACCGACCTGCTCTGATACCAAGTTGTAAAGCCCCAATCCCCGAGAACATAAATATAAAGATAAATCACGCATTTATCCTACATTGGAACTTTACTAATTCAACATACGTCTCATATCAAATATTTATGATAAAAACTTCATCAATTAAATCACATCGCAGCGGAATAAAACATAATTAACATCAAAGCAATTGTCATGTCTCGGTCATAACATAACATATCATCTCAACAAGGTTCGATCCAAAGATCTCATAGTATAACATAAATAAACTCTTAGTCCTAATCAGAGCTCCTAAGCTAGACTCCAAAGCAGATAAAATCGAGTAGGCAAACGCCATCCTCGACATGTTCACAAAAAGCTATTCCTCAATCTGCAAGTCTACATCCATGATGGATTCACCCAAGGATGAGGCGACAATAAAGCCACTGGAGGGTAAGATATATGCTAAACATAAGGGAATAATAAACGCATGTATGTCAGGCAAGCCACATCAACAATTATCCCATATACATTTAAATAAACAATCCTGGTTACATAATTCAACATTCATATCACGTTCATATTCAATTATAATCTCAATCACAATTTTCAATCATATATCAAACACTCAAGATTCATCATGTATCATCAATTCATTTACAATTCAATCACAATCACAAGAACTCATCAATTAAGCATTTACCACCTTAATGCACAAGTTCACGCCAAAACATTACCAAACACGACTTCTATGAATGTAATGCACCTAACACGACTCTATATGTTTTACGGTACCGCCACCGATGAACTCCTCGAGATCTAAAACCCCGCAATGAGTTCACCATACAATCATCAATGAAATCCCCGAGATCTAAAACCCCGCAATGAAATCACCATACACCACACCGGACTGACTTATGAATGCATGGACCCACAAAAAGACTCGACAATGCTCACCAAATACACTCTACATTTGTTATACAATTCACTCCATCATATAACATATCATCACCTAACGCATTATCAAATCAATAAGGCCACACATCAAGTCAAGTAATTAAACATCATCATCATTTACTCAAACATCGTCACTTAACACATAACATGTATCATTATCACACATCATTCAATATCATCAATAGCATAATCAATAGCATCATCAATATCATCATAAATATCATCATCAATAGCATCATCAATATCATGTGTAAATAGCAACACATCACAACCATCACAACATCAAGTATTTACAATCTTCAACATTCTCATAATTTAAGTTTCATGATTTAATCACACAAACTACACCAAACATCATTAAAGATCACAACTTCATAAATACCTACTCATTTATTAACTCTAAATGATTCCTTAGACTCGTCATTAATTTTAAGGATGTTTCAAGATTCATTGAAAAAGAATGCGTAAGTTTCACGAAAAATGTGTCATGAGCTATGTGTAGTATTTTGATCATAACTCAAGTTCTAGAAATCTAAATTAAGTCCAACCAACGGCAATTGAAAGATAACATCCATATATACAACTTTCATGTTTACACCAAAACTCAGTTCAAAACATAAATTAGTGAAAAAAGGAACAGAAAAGCAAAACTGTTTTTGTCAGTCGAAATATGTGTCATGACCTATGTATAGTATTTTGATCATGACTCAGGTTATAGAAATCTAAATGAAGTCCAACCAAAGGCATTTGAAAGCTAACATCCATATCTACAACTTTCATGTATACTCCAAAACCCAGTTCAAAACAGAAACTAGTGATAAAAAGGACGCAAGAGAAATCACATTTTTGATATTGATGATGCTACGGCAACGGGAATCACTTAAAACTCGCCCAAAAATCACATTTTTGATCCCCATCAACCCAAAATCAATTTACAGATATTAACCATGATCAATACACTCAAATTGAACAATGCTTACACAACAAAATATTTTGATATGAATTTCACATGATTTTCGGTTAATTTTCAAAGTACGTCTCAAAAATCCATTTTTTTTCCCAAAACAACTTAAAATCTCAAACAGATTTGTACATCAACAATTCCAACTTTCTAATCACATCAACATGTCCTTAAGCACATAATTAACAACATAAATCAACTTAAAATCAATTATGTCAATAATTCATTCAAATTCACCAATTTAAGAAATTTTCACATAAACAACAACAACCATAATCCCAACTTAACCCAAACAATATAACCTCATAATTTCATAACTCAAATACATAATCATACTCAAATTCAATTCAATTAATCATAAACAACACCAATTATCATGTTATTCATTAATTTCACCAAATTTCACAAAGTTCATAATTAACAAAATCAAACATGAGTTTTGACGAAGTAAAAACATGAAATCAACAACTTAACACATATTCAATTCAGTCATCAACAAAGAGCACGAAAATCAACACAATTAATCATAATTCATAAAATTAAGCTATAATCTAAAAGCTCCCAAACACACACATACTTCTTAAACTCATATGTTAATCATAATCTCCCCTCTTACCTTAGTTTCCTCACTATTCTTGCTATTCTTAGTGCAATCCTCTCATTCCCCTTTGATTCTCTAGCTTTCCTCTTCTCCAAGCCTCTCTCTATTTCTCTCTCTTGCCTCTCAAAAGTTTTGTGAATAATGAATAACATAATTCACTCACCACTAACTAGTGTATTTATAATAGGTTTCTAGGGTTTGTTACGATTTCAAATACATCTTTTAAAACAAAGTTTGTTACCTTCTAAAATAAAATAAGATTTGTTACGATTTCAAATATATCTTTTAAAACAAAGTTTCTTACCTTTTAAAATAAAATAAGGTTTGTTACGATTAACTCACAATATTTTTCTCTACACTTTTACTTCACTTAAACCCCCTTATTACTTATACACCACTATTTTCAAATATTCAAATTTTGAACTTCTAACATATTTCAAATATGTCACTAACTCTCAAATTACCAAAATACCATTCAGCTCCCAAAATTCATTAAATAACCAAAATAAACAATTAAACAGACATAAATAATTAACTAAATAAATCCTAAAAATTGGGATGTTACAACTCTACCCCCCTAAAAGAATTTACGTCCTCGGAAATTACCTGAAGGAAACAACTCCGGATATGACTCCTTCATCTTACTCTTTAACTCCCAAGTTATGCTCTCTCCCGTAGGATCTCCCCAAATCACTTTTTCCAAAACCATCTCTTTTCCACGCAACTGCCTAACCTCTCGTCCCTCGATATTCATCAGCATAGTCTCAACAGTCAAATTCTCTCTTACTTCCAAATCATCCATTTGGATCACATGCGATGGATCATACACAGACTTCCGCAACTAAGACACATAAAACACATCATGAAGATTCGACAACGACGGCAGTAACGCAATCTGATACGCTACAGCTCCAACTCTCTCCATAATCTGATAAGGTCCAACAAAACGTGGCGTCAACTTCCTCGACTTCAAAGCTCTCCCGACGCCCGTAACTGGATTCACTCTCAAAAACACATGATCTCCGGCTTGAAACTCAATATCCTTCCTCCTCTTATCATGATAACTCTTCTGCCTACAGTGAGATGCCTTCATCTTCTCCGGAATCATCTTAACCTTCTCCGTTGTCTGCTGAACTACTTCCGGTCCAATCACAGCACCCTCGCCTAACTCAAACCAACACAACAACGTTCTAGACCTGCTATCGTACAATGCTTCAAAAGGTGCCATACCAATACTCGAATGAAAACTGTTATTGTTGGTAAACTCAATCAACGGTAAACATTCACTCCAACTTACACCTTGCTCCAAAACACAAGTTCTAAACAAATCTTCCAAAGACTGAATAGTCCTCTCCGACTGACCATCAGTTTGAGGATGATAAGCGGAACTTAATCTCAACTTAGTTCCCAAGGCTTCTTGCAAACTTCCCCAAAACTTAGACGTGAACCTCAGATCTCTTTCTGACACAATGCTAGAAGGAATACCATGTAATCTGACAATCTGCTCAATGTAGATCTCCGCCAACTTATCCAAAGACATATTAATCTTAATAGGAATAAAATGTGCTGATTTCGTAAACCGATCAACAATCACCCAAATCGAATCACAACCCTTCGCAGTCTTCGGCAAACCACTCACAAAATCCATAGAAATGCTATCCCACTTCCACTCTAGCACAAACAACAGTTGCATTACTCCAGACGGCTTCTGATGCTCAACCTTAGACTTCTGACAAACCAAACAAGCATAAACAAACTCAGCAATATCCTTCTTCATTCCTGGCCACCAAAACAACTTCTTCAGATCTTGATACATCTTCGTCGCTCCAGGATGAATACTCAAACTACTCCGATGTCCTTCTTCAAAAATCTTACGCTTCAGCTCGGGTACATCCGGCACACAAACTCGACCACGAAATCTCAGAACTCCACTCTCACCCAATCCAAAGTCTACCTTCTTGCCTTGGTTAACTAACACCAAACGATCCACAAGCTGCAAATCCACTTCCTGACCCTCTTTGATCTCTTCAAGAATGTTACTCGTTAGCTTCAACATCCCTAACTTCACACCATTCGGAGTCAGCTCACTCACCAAACTCAGATCTCAGAACTGCTCAATCAACTCCAACTCTTTCACCATAAGCACCGGCATGTGCAATGACTTCCTACTCAAAGCATCCACTACTACATTCGCCTTACCAGGGTGATAACTCTACTTACAATCATAGTCCTTCAAGAATTCCATCAAACGCCTCTGCCTCATATTCAACTCCTTCTGATCAAACAGGTATTTCAAACTCTTATGATCACTAAACACCTCAAACATCGAACCAAAGAGATAATGCCTTCAAATCTTAAGGGCAAACACTACTGCCGCTAATTCCAAATTATGGGTCGGCTAATTCCTCTCATGAACTTTCAACTGCCTCGATGCGTACGCCACTACTTGACCACTTTGCATAAGCACACCACCTAAACCCATCTTCAGTGCATCACAATACACCACAAAATAATCCTTCGCATTTGGCAAAATCAAAACACGCGCAGTCGTCAACCTCTTCTTCAACTCTTGGAAACTCTCTTCACACTTCGAATATACCAAGATATCGTCTATAAACATCACCACAAATGGATCCAAATAAGGATGGAAAATTCTATCCATGTATTCCATGAATACACCGGGTGCATTAGTCACACCAAGGGTCATTATAGAATACTCATAGTGTCCATACCTCGTTCGAAACGCAGTTTTAAGCACATCCTCCGACTTTACTCGTATCTGGTGATATCCGGATCTCAAATCAATCTTACTAAACACCTGAGCACCAACCAACTGATCCATTAGATCATCTATTCTTGGAAGAGGATATTTGTTCTTAATGGTCACCTTGTTCAGCTGTCGATAATCCATACACAGCCTCATGCTACCATCCTTCTTCTTGACCAACAACACTGGCGCTCCCCACGATGAAACACTCGGCCTAATGAACTTCTTCTCTAACAAATCTTCCAACTGTTTCTTCAGCTCACCCAACTCATAAGCAAACATCCGATATGACGGCGCCGATATAGGACTAGTTCCAGGTACAACATCAATCACAAACTCTACTTCTCTCTCTAGCGGTAAGTCAGCAATGTCATCTGGAAAAACATCCGCAAACTCATTCACTACCGGCAAATCGCTAACTTGAACTTCACCTCCAACCTTCAACGAAGCAATCATAACAAAAACTTGAGCCGTTCCGTCCAACGACGCTCCTACTTGCCCTGCAGACAAAAACTTCCCTACATCACGCTCCTCCGGCTTAGGAAAAGTCACATTCTTGGTTAAACAATTAATGTTAACACCAAAAGTTAGCAACCAATCCATTCCAAAAATTACATCCATATGCTCCAAAGGCAAACAAACCAAATTCAGCTTAAAATCCACATCACCAAAATTCACAGGGCAAAACCACTCTCAGACTTAACGCACTAGAACCACCTAACTAGAAAGAACAAGTATCGAAAGTATTCACATACATGTCGCATACAACAGGACAATCACCAAGTGTTGGCCCGGACTAGACCGACCTGCTCTGATACCAAGTTGTAAAGCCCCAATCCCCGAGAACATAAATATAAAGATAAATCACGCATTTATCCTACATTGGAACTTTACTAATTCAACATACGTCTCATATCAAATATTTATGATAAAAATTGCATCAATTAAATCACATCGCAGCGGAATAAAACATAATTAACATCAAAGCAATTGTCATGTCTCGGTCATAACATAACATATCATCTCAACAAGGTTCGATCCAAAGATCTCATAGTATAACATAAATAAACTCTTAGTCCTAATCAAAGCTCCTAAGCTAGACTCCAAAGCAGATAAAATCGAGTAGGCAAACGCCATCCTCGACATGTTCACAAAAAGCTATTCCTCAACCTGCAAGTCTACATCCATGATGGATTCACCCAGGGATGAGGCGACAATAAAGCCACTGGAGTGTAAGATATATGTTAAACATAAGGGAATAATAAACGCATGTATGTCAGGCAAGCCACATCAACAATTATCACATATACATTTAAATAAACAGTCCTGGTTACATAATTCAACATTCATATCACGTTCATATTCAATTATAATCTCAATCACAATTTTTAATCATATATCAAACACTCAAGATTCATCATGTATCATCAATTCATTTACAATTCAATCACAATCACAAGAACTCATCAATTAAGCATTTACCACCTTAATGCACAAATTCACGCCAAAACATTACCAAACACGACTTCTATGAATGTAATGCACCTAACACGACTCTATATGTTTTACGGTACCGCCACCGATGAACTCCTCGAGATCTAAAACCCCGCAACGAGTTCACCATACAATCATCAATGAAATCCCCGAGATCTAAAACCCTGCAATGAAATCACTGTACACCACAAGGGACTGACTTATGAATGCATGGATCCACAAAGAGACTCGACAATGCTCACTAAATACACTCTACATTTGTTATACAATTCACTCCATCATATAACATATCATCACCTAACGCATTATCAAATCAATAAGGCCACACATCAAGTCAAGTAATTAAACATCATCATCATTTACTCAAACATCGTCACTTAACACATAACATGTATCATTATCACACGCCACTTTGTTGGAAAAGGAGAAGGTTATAGTGAGAACTTTGTGAGGAATTGAGGAGGAGAGAATATTTGAGAGAAGAACTATTTCTATTACTTTAGACGATACATTGATTCTTGTTTGCTTGCTTGTACTAGCTTGGTTTACAAATGACAAGCTCTCCTCATTTTATAGGCTCTAAGGGAAAGTTCTAGACACATCATAAAATAAGTTTCTACACACTTCAAGAGAGAGTTCTACACACTTATCTCAACTATATACATTTAATGCTATTTCTTCATACTACCAATCTAGTTTTACACCACTCTAGAACATTCTATGGGCTACACCACTTATTAGCTGATTTGGCCTAACACTTGATTAGTCCAATGGGCCAAATCATGTGTATTATCCAACAAGGAGATTGTGGTTGTGGAGTACTTATCTGACCTATGGGAGTACAAAATGCAAACAAATGATGCTGCCACAATTGGTGTTGCAAATACCCCTAAAACATTTATATTGTGGCAGCTATTGTAATTTCAGGCTGCAAATTTAAAAAATGTATTATAGATTTCCATTATGAATGATCATAAAGTTATTACATTACAAGCAAAAAAAAAAATCATGGATTATGTGCAGTTTCTTTGGGTTGATTAGTTTTCTCAGACAAGTTTATCAACCACTGTGCTCTTTGATCTTTCCTATCTTTAACTTTACTAATTCATTCATTCATTTGGAAAAACCTCCCATAAAAAGTTATCTACATTTAAGGGGAAGAATCAAAACTACTTCAATACTTCAGGCCATAATACTAAATTCCCGACCATATTAATATTTTAGGTGAATGATAGATTGTTGAATGATTTGCATTATAAATTGTCACATTCAACATGTTTTTCTCAAAATAATATTTTAGGTCCTACAACTGATATACTCCCTCCGTCCCTATTTATAGGAATAGTTTACAAAAAAGTTTTGTCTCTAAATATAAGATCATATACAAATTTCTAGATGCATTGATTACTCTTTTTCCAAATATACCCCTTATTAAACTATCAATTTGTCTTGGTATATGAAAAGTTAACATTAAATATATATTTAATTAAGGGTAATCTAGTAATAGTCACACACATTTGAGACAATTTTATTACTCCAACAATTTTTCTTAATACACGTGATTTTTGTAAACTACTCCTATAAAAAGGGACGGAGGGAGTATTAACTTGCTATGTTTCTAACAAAATTTGGCTGCATATCAACAACTATAGTAATTGTCTTTGACTCTTGGGAAGAACTTTCCAGACAGTTAATTGGCCATTTCACAGCTATCATAGAAAAATTAACCACTTCTTGACTACATTGAACAATTCAATAAAGAAGCGGTGCAGGTTCGAGGAACCAATGAAAGAATGAGGATGTACTTTAGGGAAAACTAGGAAGAAAAACTAGGAAGTTGTATAATCATAGGAATATTGTTAATCACCTAGGAAGTTGTTACACTTATAAGGAGTATCTACCTATTCATAATTCTACCACTCCTCCTTATGTTGGAGCATACATGACTTATGCACAAAGCTTGTTATAAGTGCTCTAAGGGACTTAGTAAATATTTCAGTCAATTGCTCATTCGAACTAACAAAATTTGTAATGATTTCTCCTAAAAGAACCTTATCTCTTACAAAGTGACAATCGGTCTCTAAGTGCTTAGTTCTTTCATGGAAAATTGGTTTGGAAGCGATATGTAGTGCTTCTTGGTGGTCACAAATTAGTTTCATTGCTTTGACATCTCCTAATTTGAGTTGTTGTAGTAATTATCTTAGCCATGTGAGTTCACAAGATGTTATTGCCATAGCACGATATTCGGCTTCTGCACTAGACCTTGCCACTATGTTTTGTTTCTTGCTCCGCCATGAGATCAAATTTCCTCCAACGAGGACTCAATACCCTGAGGTTGACCTTCTATCTACTGGTGAACCTGCCCAATCAGTATTAGGATAGCCTACAACTTCGGTGTTATCCTTGTTTTCTTATGGTAATCCTTTACCCAACACATTCTTTATATACTTAAGAATACGGATCGCAACATTCATCACATGGAGCATTTAGAAATTGGCTAATCACACTAACAACAAACATAATGTATGGTCTTGTTACTACAAGGTAATTAAGTTTGTCGACTAGACATCGATATCTGCCAGGGTTTTTCAGTGGCTCCCATTGACCTAGTAGTAACATGATGTTGGGATCCAGAGTAGTGTCACTAGGTTGGCACTGATGACATTAATCCATATTTTTCTTAACAGAAAAATGTTACTGTAAATTCATCATTTGTAAGAAAATGATACTCTTTGACCTGTATAATTTGTTTTCTCTATCAGATTTAATTTCTGAAGTTGAAGCTTACTTCTCTTTTGAATAGTGTTTTGACCCGAATCGAAAGTTTAGTGTCATCTAAGTGGGGACTATTGGATCAACAATAAAAAATTATTATAGATTAATCAATTATTATAAATTAATGTTAATATAAATTATTGTTTATTGAGTTAGGCATTAATTAGTTGATAAATATGTCTAATTGAGCTTTTGTTTCTAAATGGACTGTGTGATGAGACAAAATATGATATGCGATTCACTATTTGTTATGATAATGAAATGTTATAATTTGTATCTACTGATCCATGAATAACCGTTAGAAATTCCAACATAAGACAATAAATATGTGTTTGTAAGTTTGATACATTTAAAAATTATAGTTACAACATATAACAAATTCAGAAATCAAAATAGTTGCTTGCTTTAAAGTTTTATTTTTATAAAGATACTTTAATAAAGTTTGTAATTCTACTTTATTGAAATTGCCATTGTCTTCATGGTGGCTCACGACCTTATCACGCAAATCATGTTTACTCGACGTGTTATAATTTAGTGGAGACAGCAGACTTTCCAAAGTCTTTGATGTATTTGTAGTCCTGCTTCTTTTGTTTTCTTCTTCATATTAATAATTGTTGAAAGGGCAGTGTTTAAAGAATTCATAAAGATATTTTTTTGTTATAAATAAAGAATTTTATATATATAAAAAATTACAATTAAGTGGAAGACAAACAGACAACAAAGTACGCCGTTAAACCTTTTAAGATGGCAAAATCATTTTCGTAAAGATAATTGTTAGTATTTTTTAATTTTATATAATCAAGTTTTTATTTTATTTATACTGCTTTTTTAAATTGTCATTGTTTTTATGGTGACATGTTCTTCAAGAATAATTCATATATGGTCGCTTTCTAAAAAAAAGAATTATATATGGTTACTACAAATATCAACTCATTTAGACACACACAAAGTTATTCCTTAACTAATGTTTTCAATATTAATAACAATAAGAAAATTCAAAAACAAAAGTAGAGATGGTTTTAGGTTAGGAGGGTAGAGCAATGCAGAGAGAGAGATAGGGAGAGAGAGATGGTGGTTCTAGCCTCCGCTTAGGGCAACCACGCCAGTATTCTTTTTTGCCAGAGGAGAGAAACATGATAAGTAGTAATTTATAGGTTTTTGAGGGTTTCTTTTTATGCAAGTTTAATCGTTTTTCTTTATTTTCTTGAACTATTTTACTTCAAAAGCATTTGTTTTTATTTCTAGGTAAAAATAATGAAGAACAATCACTTTGGAGCAAAATTCATATGGCACAGTCGTGCTACCATTTGCACTGGTCGTGCGCCCATCCTGACCAGATCGTGCCAATCCTGTCAGTGTGATCACGCACGGTTGTGCGTCCATATGACACGGTCGTGCGCCTGTCCAGTTCTTCAGA
Source organism: Medicago ruthenica (assembly GCA_018208015.1). NCBI lineage: Eukaryota > Viridiplantae > Streptophyta > Magnoliopsida > Fabales > Fabaceae > Medicago > Medicago ruthenica. The sequence continues at coordinate 38,591,836 of CM031376.1, forward strand.
TTCTGCAGTTTCAAAACTTGGCTCGACCGTGCGCCCATATGGCACGGTCGTGCGCGTTATGCAGTCAGATTTTGTAACACGCATACTAAATTGTCTAGAATATTTAGCATGTGTATTAATCTGATACTGGATACATTAAAATTTTCAATATTAATACAATACAATTGAATGAATACAAACATGCTTGTTTATACAACCAATCAAGTACCATAAAAAAATACTTATACTAATGTCTGATAGCCTCCTGAGCTGGTACATGACGAGTGTGCGCACCTCGTTTAAAAAACGCGCAATCCTCCGAGGACGTCCGCGAACGCTCGGAGGGCCTTGTGAAGTCGCTACCAAAGTTTTTGTTTAAAAGGAACGTTGATAAACCCTTGAGTTTTTTGTTTTGAAGGGAAACGATAATAAAACCCTTGACGATGAGGAAAGGATGGTCATCGCAACCATTAACGGGTTCGGGAGTCGATTACGCAAGGGGAAGGTATTAGCACCCCTCACGTCCATTGTACTCAACGGGAACCTTCTATTTGGCTAAAGCTTAAATTGTTTTTAAATGTTTTGCGCGCATGCTTATCTATGTCAAAAAAGAAAAAAGAAAAAAAAATGATGCAAGGGAAAAAGAAAGTTTTTATTATTGCGCTTGACAAGATGTCGATCTTGCTCCTACGTATCCCCCGGTAGTCGGAGAATTCAAAGCGTACACAGTTCTTTGGTAGAAAAACGTACATATGTTGGTTAATTTTAAATGGACGATGTTTTAACCGAATTCTCGCGATTAAACTTAGCTTGTATGCTCGCGGATGGGAGACTTATTAAGCGTATAGCTTGTATGCTCGCACATGGGAGACTTATTAAGCGTTTGTTTACGAATCGCGCTAGAATGTTAAAAGGCATGTCCGTTGGGTAAAAGGGATCGAATTGGTCGCTATGGGACCAAAATGGGTGCAATGGACTCAAACGAGTCGATCATTGACCGAGGTGACTCCAACGAGTCGGGGGATGGTTCGATTGATCCAACGGGATCAAGAACGGGTACAATGGACTCGAACGAGTCGAACATTGACCGAGGTGACTCAAATGAGTCAAGGGATTGAATCTAATGGCCACGGGGGACCAAAAGGTTCGGATTGACCGCAAGGGGCCAAGATTTGGTTTGGTATGGTCGGATACGTTGAAAAAAGGGAATGACGATTGTCCGAACGACGAGACATACGTCACGCATTCGTACAATCGGGGCAATGGAGAGACATACGTCACACCATCCCTTTTTCATTCAAGTTTTTGGTTGAATCTCTTAGAAATCCCAAAGTTTATCAAAACATTTGGTTTGAAACCCAAAGTGAAGAGGTTTTGACAATTTTGTTAGAAAACGCACAAGTTCGGCTCATTTTGCGAACGGTTTTGAAAAGCGAACAAATTCGGCTTATGTTCACGTTTGGTTTTTGAAAATCATGAACAATGTTTATTGTTCAAGTTTGGATTGAAAGTGATGAACATAGCTAGTTTGTTCAAGTTGTTTTGAAAATTGGGGACATGACTTGTTTTGCAAGTTATCCACAAAAGTGTTACCCGAACTTGCGAATTTTCCAATATTATGCAAAATCCTTGACATGGTTTGGATAACATGAATTTTAAAACTCCTAGGTTCTGAGCTCTTGGGCTAGAACCTCAAAAATTGGCAATTTGGGAGCCTAAACTCAGATTCTGAGTTCTGTCATGGTCGCTCTGCGACCATGACTTCGCACTGCGAACAATGCGAATTTTTGAGTTCAGAAGCTGTTTCTGAACTGTTGTTCAGAAACAACTTCTGAACACACTCAGGACCTTTTAGGAGAGTGAAAAGATTTGAGTTTTTGCAATGAAAAGGGCTGGACAAACCAGTTTTGATGTTTTGCAAACCTTGGGATTTCTTTTGAAATTCAAAAGGGGTTTTTAGAACAAAAAGGTTTTGAACCAAAATTGATATGCAAGCACAATTGAAAATGCAAGACAAAGGCTTAGAAACTTACAAAAATCCTTAGCAAAGCTCCAGCTGCAATGGATTTGGATAGGTTGAAGGTTCTTGCAAAGGTTTTGAATATTGGTGATGGTTTTTGAACTTTGTAATGCTTTGTGTTTGGATTGGTTTTTGCTAGTGCTTTGGCTGGTTTTCTCTGGTTGTTTGAGTAGTGTTTCTTTGTGTGTAAAATGCTCTTAGAATGCTCTTAGAATTCTCTTGGAATTCTGCATTTCCTCTTGCCTTGCATCTCTATTTATAGGCCAAAATGCAATCCAATGTCATGATGGAAAATCCATAGGACCTAGCTGATTTGTGGGCTAAATTCAGGCTATAAGGCTTTGCATTTAATGCTAAAGGATAGAGGCAACCTTGCCTTGTGCCAAGGGTTAAATCCTTGACTGATTTCAGCCACAAATTCAATGGTCTTTGGATAGAAATGATGATGAACATGGCTGGATTGCAATTGGCTATGCTTGGGGATTGATCCTTGCAATCTCAATGGTTGATCAATAAAAACGTGCACTGTGATGTGCAGAGGTTGGGGGATGCAAAAGGCAAAATGTGGCTGGTGTGAGAGGGATGAAAAGCTGTTGCAAAACAGGGCAAGCAATCATGACTTTTGCAAGTGCAAAACCAGCTGGGTTTGACTGGTTTTGGGGGAGCAAGCAGGAAGAAAGTCTTCAAGCAGGTGGCTGGCAACCTTGGGGTGGTTAACAGGTCACTTGGGAGGGACAAGAGCTGCCCAAGGGCAAGCCCACTTGCTTATCACATGCTAGGTTGGAAGAAAAAGCTTCTTTCCTTGGCATTAATGGCAAGTCTCTCAACTCTGGCTTTGCTGAGCCCAATTAGCAATGAATGCTGATTAAAATAATTATGCAAATTATGTGTAACAAAAACTGGAATTAAATCAAAGAAACCAAAAATCTGCAGAAAAATCGCAGACTTCGCACTGCGAAGTGAACTTCGCACTGCGAAGTCATCATTTTTGAAATGTTTACATTTTTGTTGACTTTTGTTGACTTTGACCTTTTCCCTCTCTTTGATTCTTTTTGATTTTTGTTTTTAAAAGGCTTAGGACAAAATTGGGGTACTACAGCTGCCCCTACTTAATTGTGTCTTTGCATAGAGTGTGTGAGTGCCGAGGGCATCTCATGAACTCTTTGTGAAGATCAATTGAGTAAAAGAAGGTCCCGAATTTTGTCCTTCGCGGTATGAAAAGATTGTAGAAAAATGAAAATATTGCTATGCAAAATGTAAAAGGTTGATCATATCCAGCCGCTGACACTGGAGGTAGATCTCTAAGGATGGAGTGGTTCTATTCAGCCGCTTACACTGAAGGTTGATCCACTGGGGATAAAGGTTGATCGTATCCAGCCGCTAACACTGGAGGTAGATTCACTGGGCATGGGTGTGATCTTATTCAGCCGCTTACACTGAAGGTCGATTCCTAACGGTGGAGTGATCTTATTCAGCCGCTAACACTGAAGGTCGAAACACTGAGGAAGGTGATCTTACCTAGCCGCATACACTAGAGGTCGATACCTAAAGAAAGGTGATCTTATTCAGCCGCTTACACTGAAGGTCGATTCCTAACGGTGGAGTGATCTTATTCAGCCGCTAACACTGAAGGTCGAAACACTGAGGAAGGTGATCTTATCTAGCCGCTTACACTAGAGGTCGATACCTAAAGAAAGGTGATCTTATTCAGCCGCTTACACTGAAGGTCGATACCTAACGGTGGAATGGAATGGTCTTACCCTGAAAAGGTGCCCCGGTTTTGAGCCGGAAAACATGATTGTATGATGCATGATATGCTTCATGTTACCTTATGCAGTATGATATGCAATGCAATATGATATGAGATAGACTAAATCAAGAATTTCCGCTGGGGAATATCAGCTGGGGAATTGGGGACAGTTTGTGAAGGAGGTTCACTGGGGAACACTTGCTTAACTGTTGATGGATGCTGGTGAATATGTGATATTCACTAGAGAATCCTCGTTGAGGATGCATGACATGATTATGAAATGCATGTGTATGAATGATTTGGATATGCGTGCATGAATGAAATTGACATGATGCATGTATTATGTTATGCATGATATGTGGGATGCATGTTGAATGCTGGGAGTTAAGATTGGATGCCGAGCAAGGTCGGGCTTTTCCTGGGGATTTGTGTTTGTGATTGCCAATGATGATTGGACTTTTTCTTTTGGGTTGAAACTCCCTGGGGAAAAAAGGTTTGGGCTTTATGGGGATATAAGGATCATTTTGGAAGCATGATCGATATCCAGCCTTGTTTGATGGGAAGGGATGTTTGGGGTGTTTCATCTGGGGAATTTTGTTCCTCTAACCCTTGGGGTCTTTGCGCTCCACGTGCCGTGAGCTATGCACTTGCCTTTGCTGAAGAGCATAAGTCCTTTGGTGCAACATTTTGAGGGGGGAATTACCGCAATTCTTTCGAAATTTACGAAAATTCAAATAAAAACAACGTTTGTTTGTTTGTTTTTCCTTTTTTTTTTTTTGGAAGAAGTTTCCTTTGTTTATTTCCCATGTTTCAATGCATTTTTATCATGAATAAAACAAAATTTTATGCGCTAATGAGAACACAAAATAATAAAACGAATTTTATTCAATGCAGATTTGACTTCTTGAATGGGTAAAAAATGCATGAAGTGAGAAGTGATTACTGTAGTACCCTAATTTTGTCCTACGCATTTTAAAACAAAATCAAAAAAATCAAAGAGGGGAAAAAAGTCAAAAGTCAACAGAAAAGTCAACTTTTCAAAATTGAGGACTTCGCACTGCGAAGCTCACTTCGCACTGCGAAGTCTGCGATTTTTCTGCAGATTTTTGGTTGCTTTGATTTAATTCCAGAATTTGTTGCATATCATTTCCATATTTATTTTAAGTAGCATTCATGGCTAATTGGGCCAAGCAAAACCAGAATTGAGGGACTTGCCATTAATGCCAAGGTTGGAAGCTTTTTCTTCCAACCTAGCATGTGACAAGCAAGTGGGCTTGCCCTTGGGCAGCTCTAGTCCCTCCCATGTGACCTGATAACCACCACAAGGTTGCCAGCCACCTGCTTGAGGACTTTCCTCCTGCTTGCTCCCCCCAAAACCAGTCAAACCAGCTGGATTTTTCACTTGAGAAAAACCATGATTGCCTACTCTGTTTTGCAGCAGCTTTTCACCCTCTCACACCAGCCATAAGTAGCCTTTTCATCCCTCAATCTCTGCACATTACAGTGCACGTTTTCATTGATCAACCATTGAGATTGCAAGGATTGATCTCCAAGCATTAGCCAATTGCAAATCAGCTTTGTTCTTCATCATTACCTTCTAGAATTAGTTGAATTTGTGGCTGAAATCAAGCTGGATCTTGCCCCTTGGTACAAGGCAGGGTTGCCTCTATCCATTAGCATTTAATGCAAAGGGATTCAGCTTAATCTTGGCCACAAATCAGCTGAATTTTGGGATTGTGTAATGATGAAAAAGATTTGGTTTTGGCCTATAAATAGAAGGCAATGCCCAAGGATTCAAACACAGTTAACACAGCATTTTCAAGAGCAGAAACTCTACTCATTTTAGCCTACAAAACTCCACAAAATAACCAGAAACAATCCATCCAACACCAAAGCTTTCCAAAGTTCCAAAACCTTCACCAATATTCAAACCTCTTGTGAAAGCCTTTAACCAAATCAAATCAAGTGCAGCTGGAGCTTTGCTAAGGAGTTCTGTAAGTTTCTAAGCACTTATCTTGCATTTATAATTGTGTTTGCATAGCTATTTTGGTTCAAGACCATTTGATTCTAAAAAACCCCTTTTGAATTTCAAAGAAATCCCAAGGTTTTCAAAACATCAAAACTGGTTTGTCCAACCTTTTTCACCCCAAAAACTCAAAGTTTTTCACCCATCTATAAGGTCCTGAGTGTGTTCAGAAGTTGTTTCTGAACAAAAGTTCAGAAACAGCTTCTGAACCCAAAATTTCGCATGCTTCGCAGTGCGAAGTCATGGTCGCAGTGCGACCATGACAGAACTCAGAACCTGAGTTTTTGTGTCAAAATGACCAATTTTTGAGGTTCTAGCCCCAGAGCTCAGAACCTAAGAGTTTTTAAACCCATGTTCTTCAAACCACAACAAGGATTTTGCATAATTTTGACAAAATCACAAGTTCGTATGACCATTTTGTGGATAACTTGCAAAACAAGTTATCTTCCCAAACTCTTAAACAAGCATGAACAAACAAGCTATGTTCATCATTTCAATCTAAACTTGAACAATAAATATTGTTCATGATGTTCAAAACTCAAAGATGAACATACACCGTTTACGTTCGCATTTTCGCAAAATGAGACGAACTTGCGCGTTTTTTAGCAAATTTGCTAAACCTTCCCATTTTGGGTTTTCAAACCAAATGTTTTGACATACCTTGGGATTTCTAAAGGATTCAACCCAAAAACATGAATGAAAAAGGGATGGTGTGACGTATGTCTCTCCATCGCCCCGATTGTACGAATGCGTGACGTATGTCTCGTCGTTCGGACAATCGTCATTCCTTTTTCAATATGTACAACCCTAACCAAACCAAATCTTGGCCCCTTGTGGTCAATCCAAACCTTTTGGTCCCCCGTTGGCCATTAGACTCAACCCCTCGACTCATTTGAGTCCACTCGGTCAATGTTCGACTCGTCCGAGTCCATTGTACCCGTTCTTGATCTCAGTGGATCAATCGAACAATCGCCCGACTCGTTTGAGTCCACTCGGTCAATGTTTGACTCGTTTGAGTCCATTGCACCTCCCTTGGTCCCATAGCGACCAATTCAACCCTTTACTCTAACGGACGTACCTTTTAACAATTCTAATGTGATTCACGAACAAACGCGTAATAAGTCTCCAAGTGCGAGCATACAAGCTATGTTCTAATCGCAAGAATTCGGTTAAAACATCGTCCATTTAAAAGCAACCAACACATGTACGTTTTTCTAGCAATGAACTACGTACGCTTTGAATTCTCCGACTACCGGGAGATACGTAGGAGCAAGATCGACATCTTGTCAAGCACAATAATAAAAAACTTTTTTTCCTTCTTTTCTTTCGTTTGTTTTTATCTCTTTCTCCCCCCCTTTATTATATTTTTAACATAAATGAACATGCACGCAAAGTATTAAAAAACAATTCAAGCTTTGACCAAATAGAAGGTTCCCGTTGAGTACAACGGACGTGAGGGGTGCTAATACCTTCCCCTTGCGTAATCGACTCCCGAACCCGACAATGGTTGCGATGACCAAATCCTTATCCTCATCGTCTAAAGGGTTTTATTATCGTTTCCCTTTACAACAACAAAAAAAACTTAAGGGTTTATCAACGTTCCCTTTACACAAAAACTTTGGTGGTGGCTTCACAAAGGCCCTCCGAGCGTTTGCGAACGACCTCGGAGGATTTGCGCGTCTTTTTCCCGAGGAAAAAAACGAGGTGCGCACAGCTGGCGACTTCACTGGGGACCCCGTTCCCACTAGTGAGTCAAGCCTAACCTATTTGGTTTAGAGCCAATTGTTTTATTTTCTTTGCGTGCCATGTTTATTTATTTTATCCATACATGTTATATTTATGTTTTATGTTTATATCTGTTTTATCTGCTTTATATTCATATTATATATATCAAATGCGGGGGTTACTTGAGTGATGTTACTCCACATTGTTCGGGTTAATGCCGGATGTGTGAGGCTCTCTACCTGAGCTTGAGAAAAAAACTAAGTTAGAAGGAGGTTGTGTGCGGAAGCCCGCGTTGACGTATGTCCGTGAGGTAGGATGTCCAACCCCGCTTAGATGAGATTTTCACGTGGAATTAATTGAAGTCATGTCGACGTATGTCCATAGACAACCCTAATTCCATGCGAGGTCTATGACTCTAAGGACCTCTTCTTAGGATATTTCACCATTTAGAGCCTACATGTGAGGATGGGGGGAAATTCCGAACCTTCATAAACCATACCCTTGCATAACATTTGCATTCATGAAAGTAATTTTTCGTATCGTTTTGCTTTATAGGAGTTTAAAAAGAACGAACAAATATTAGCAAAAAAGAAATATGGATTCCGGGAACAAGAATACGCTCGCTTTCAAAATTAAAGCTCCTAGGGTGGAAAGTTTATTAGCTCTAAGCAAGAGGCTCTCTTCGGTCCACAAGAACATCTTCGAGGCAAGCTATGGGCTAATCCTTGATCTTTTACCCGTGAGAATAGATTCAACCGCCTTAACCACTTTGGCGCAATTCTTCGACCCACCCCTACGGTGCTTCACGTTTCAAGACTTCCAACTAGCACCAACATTGGAAGAGTTTGAGAAGATTTTGGGTTGTAGCATGAAAGGTCATGAACTCTGTCTCGGTCCGGGAAGGGATCCCACATTTGAAGCCATCGCCGAATCCTTATACCTCGACACCCAAGAAGTGGCATCTAACTTGGAAGTTAGAGGGAACCTTAAGGGATTTTCAAGAAAGTTTTTGGAAGCCAAAGCTCGGGATTTACAAGCCAACAAAGAGGTAATGGCATTCAACGCCATCTTAGCCCTCTTAGTCTACGGGATTGTCTTATTCCCCAACATGGATGATTTCGTAGACTTTCCGGCTCTAGAGGTGTTTATGACTAAAAATCCAGTTCCTACAATCTTAGCGGATTTTTATCATACCCTCTACTCAAGGCATGAACAAGCAAGGGGACGCAAAATTACTTGTTGCACTCCCGTGGTGCAAATTTGGATGATGTCCCACATGCCAAGAAACCGAGACTTTGTGGAAAACCGGGCCAAGCTCAAATGGTCGCAACGGATGACAACCCTCGCCGAGAAGGACATCCATTGGTTTTCACCAAATTTAGAGGACCCGGAAATTATCCTCAGCTGCGGGGACTTCCCCAACGTACCCCTCATTGGTACTAAGGGATGTATTAATTACAATCCGGTCCTCTCTCTCCGACAACTAGGTTTTTCAATGGAAGATAAACCTAACGACCTTTTGTTGGAGGCTTTCTACTTAAGGGAAGGCGATCAAGACTCGGCATTGCTAGAGAGAATCCGGGGAGCATGGAGCCAAGTACGCAAGGGAAAGGTCGGCAAGAGAAACTGTGTCGCCAAACCCCTTTATACTCAATGGGTGAAGGAGAGGGTCAAAGCAATCAAGTTACCCTTCGTGGTCATAAACCCTCCGAAACCTCCTACACCTAAACCTATTGCAATCATTCCCAACAAAGAAGTGGAGGACCTCAAGGCTAAAATCAAGAACTCCAAAACAAAAACGGAGACTTAGAATTGAAGCACCTCCAAGCTTTAGGAGAAATTACTAGGACGAAGAGAGATCGTGATGAAGTATCACATTCTCTCCTAGTATGCCAAAAACGGCTAAGAACCTCCGAAGGGAAAAGGAATTGGATAGGAGGCGGCTTGGTTAGTGCGGATGCTAACCTCGTGGCCAAGGACGAAGAGTTGGAAAGAATTCTACATTCCAACCAAGAGCTTAAGAAGTTTGGCGAACTAGCCATCGAAGCTCAACGGAAATGGAGGTTGAAATTCCAAGAGAAAAATCAACAGCTCCAAGAAGTAGTGAAAGACTACAAAGAGCAGCTTCAAGCCGAACGCGTCCAGCGGCAAAGACATGAGAGTCTCTCTCATCAAGGGAGGCTAAAGTGCAATCTTCTCGAAGAAGACATCAAGAAATTTAAAGAGTACTTCGACAAGATTGCAAGAGCTCATGGGGACCACATTGCACAACTACACGATGAAATTAGAAGTGCAAGAGTCAAGCTAGACCAGCGCAAGGAAGTGATTGAGTATGTATGGCAAGACGCCACCCGATTAAGTGAGGATTTCACTAAATTGGTCGCATTCTCAAATTTGGTGATCACCCAACTTCCAAAGAAGCTAGCGGAGGCCGAGATGGTCATGCCCTACTTTGTCATCCCTATGGAGATCCAGAAGTTTATGAAGTTCTGCAAGGACACCATAGATTTCTATAGGGAGGAGATGAGCAAAGCCGAGAAGCGAGCGGCTATTTGATTTGTAATAGCATTAGTTACACTTTGTAAACAAATGTTATTTAATCAAATATATTTTGAAGTATAATCAATTTCCCGGTCTTTAATATTTTGAATTGCTAAATATTAATCGTGCACCTTTAAACTCCATAAAGCAAAAAAAAACGCATATTTTGCATACTCATAGCATACATACATCCACATGCATCTTCATGCATTTTTCAAAAAAAAAAACTCATTCATTCCCATTCAAACAGTTCAAAGCAATCATAGCCCGAAAACCCCGAAAGCCCTCGGTCCAAGAACCAGATACTCAACACTCGTACGGAACACGAGCTAACAAACAAAGGATCATGGACAATTTGGAACAAACTCAAGCGGCTTTGAGAGAAGAGGTTGATGGAATGAAAGGAAAGATGGATCAGATGCTAGAATTAATGCAAGCTCTATCGGCACGAGAAAGCCACCCTCGCCCAACAACGGATGCATCCAATGTGCAATGGCCTCCTTATGGTTTACCTGTGAATTATACCCCACCCTTCGAAAATGAGGGTCAAGGACCACCTCCACCACCGCTCACAATCCCCGTAAGGAATGAAGAGCGTCGTCCTCAAGGAACCTCCACTACTCAGCATGAAGTAATTCCCCACGATGTGGAAAATAGCTAGCTAAGGCAATCTGCTCCCGACACCACCCACCAAGACAATGATACCACCCAAATGTATCGAGTTTTGGAAGAAAGGTTGAAAGCTGTCGAAGGGTTCAGCTCATACGGTGCCCACAACGCCTTGGACATGTGCCTAGTGCCCGACGTGGTAATTCCTCCGAAGTTCAAAGTACCGGACTTCGAGAAATACAAAGGAATTCAATGCCCTCGGAACCATCTAAGGATGTTCTGTAGGAAGATGGCAGCCTACGCAATGAACGAGAAACTCATGGTGCATGTGTTTCAAGATAGCTTAAGCGGAGCGTCCTTGGATTGGTACATGCAGCTCGAGCGTACCCATGTCCAAACTTGGAAGGATCTAGCCGATGCCTTCCTAAAGCAATACAAATATAATTTGGACATGGCTCCAAATAGGATGCAATTACAAAACCTCCTGCAAAGAAGCAATGAGTCATTTAAGGAGTACGCTCAGCGGTGGAGAGAACTAGCTTCTCGTGTGCAACCACCACTATTGGAAAGAGAACTTGTCGACACCTTTATGGGCACACTTCAAGGCCCATATTACGACAAGATGATTGGAAGCACGTCTGCCGGTTTCTCCGATCTAGTCATGGTTGGTGAAAGAATAGAAGACGGGGTGAAGAGAGGAAAAATCCAAGGCTCTTCAGAAGCTCAAGGTGGAGCTAGAAAGCCCCCCAGCAACTTTCACAAAAAGAAAGAGGGGGAGACAAATGCCGTTCTAATGGGACCATCCTACCCACCACCGAATCAAATGCCTCACTACCACTATCCTTATGTGGCAGCAGCAACGGCTCAAGGGCGTTACTCACCTCAAGTAATTCCCGCAACTCCACCTCGACAACCAGTAGTGTTGCCGCAGCAAAATCAACAGCAACAGCAACAAGGCGGGTACCCACCAAGGAATCAGGCGAGCTCGAGGAACAGTTATTTTAATAGGCAGTTTGATCCTGTACCCATGTCTTATGGTCAAATCCTGCCATACCTAATCCAAAAGGGTATGGTCGAGACAAGACTACTACCACCAATGTCGCCACCATATCCACAGTGGTACGACGCAAATGCCAAGTGCGATTTCCACGCAGGATCCGTGGGGCACAATGTCGAAAACTGTAGAGTTTTCAAACACAAGGTGCAGGATCTTATTGACAAGAAGCTGTTATCCTTCAAAGAGGAAAGCCCCAATGTGAAGAACAACCCATTGCCGGAGCATGCGGGTCCCTCTGTAAACGCGGTGGAGGAACAAGAGGACTTTGGTCCAGTCAAAGGGGTATCCAATGTTAAAACTCCCCTGTCAACCATAAGGGAGCGTTTAACCGGCTTTGGACTATTCGAGGAAATGCACGCCAACTGTGAAGCCTGCAAGGTCAACCCGAATGAGTGCGAAGAGTTGAGGAGCTGTCTTCAAGAGTTAATGGACCAAGGTTGGATCCAAATTGGTTATATAAAGGATGGCACGGACATTGCTACCCTAGAGTCTAACGGCCCAAAATCTCTCGAGATCCCATACCAAAGGAGAGAGGTACCAACGCCAATACAACCCATAACATTCCACGTACCTGCACCTTTCTCTTTTGAGAGCACGAAGAGGGTACCATGGAATTACCAACCTGTGGCCTATGTGGAAGGAAAACCACTAGCCAAAATTGAGCCCAGCATCACTAACATTACTGGTGTTGGAGGAATGACTAGAAGTGGTAGAGTCTTCGCCCCGAAAGAACTCGGGAAGACGCCAGCTGTACTACCAAAGGAGCCGCTCAAAGAAAAGAGCGTGGAGGAAAAAGAGAACCAAGCGGGGCCTTCTCAAAAGACAATCCCGCAAAAAGAGGCCGAAGAGTTCCTAAGGATAATCCAAAAGAGCGAGTACAAAATCATTGACCAGCTAGGTCAAACTCCCTCTAAGATCTCCATGCTATCCTTACTACTCAGCTCGGAAGCACACCGAGAAGCACTACTGCGGATCCTCAGTGAGGCACATGTCACCAAGGACATTCCGGTGGACTAATTCGACGGGATAGTCGGAAATATCACCTCAAGTAGGTACTTGGGTTTCAATGGCGATGAGCTACCCGACGAGGGGCACATTCATAACCGCGCCTTACATATCTCCGTGAAATGCATGGACCATATCCTCTCAAGAGTGCTAGTGGACACGGGGTCATCATTGAATGTCATGCCCAAGACTACCCTTCTCAAACTATCATGTGAAGGGACTGTAATGAAGCCTAGCGCCTTAGTCGTAAAAGCTTTCGATGGGTCAAGAAGAGCCGTCATAGGGGAGATCGACTTACCGGTCCAAATCGGACCTAAGGTTTTCACCATAACCTTCCAAGTCATGGATATTAATCCAACATACAGTTGTCTTCTCGGACGACCATGGATCCATGCGGCCGGAGCCATTACCTCTACCCTGCACCAGAAGCTGAAATTCATCATTGATAACCAAATGATTGTAGTTTCCGGGCAAGAGGACATGATGGTAAGCCATCTCTCATCTTTCCGTTATATAGAAACGGATGAAGAAGCTATGGACGTCCCATTCCAATCTTTGGAAGTGGCGAATGTCGTGACATTGAGCTCGAAGCCCAAGGAAGAGGCTAGGACAGCCATGTCATCATGGAGGGCGATAAGAGAGGCCCTAGAAGAAAGCCGACCCACCGGATGGGGCAAGTTAGTGGACATACCGGAGAAGAAAAATCGCTTCGGGTTGGGGTATCATCCATCAGCCAAAACTTTCTCAAAGCCTCCAAAGCAAGGGATCCTCCCCATTTCGGAAACATTCATCAGTGCGGGGTTTATCGATGAAGATCAAGTGGCTCTACTCGAAGATGTAGACGAAGATGTGCCTGATTTGGTGTATCGTTGCGCTTCGGATGAAGCTTTGAACAATTGGAGGGCTATCGCAATTCCCGAGATCATTACCAGGATCAAGTAATAAACCATGTTTGTTTGTTTTTTACTTTTAAATAAAAATCATCATTTAGCTCTGCCCAAGGCAAATGATTAGTCGTGTGGGGCCCCCATGTTTTAAAAGTTGTTTACAATCATGAATAAAAGCAATCTTTTATGTTCATTTGAGTCTTTTTCTTTTTGCATTTGTTTTAAAAAAAAATTTTCTACAAAAAGCCTAAAAAAAAATCATACTCATGCAGATCTACAAATCCACCCTCCAAAAACAACACTGCCTTAAACCCTTATGACTTCGATTGCCCGATTAATCAAACGGAAGATGATGAAGAGGACGATTATGAACCGCCTGAAGAATTGTCTAGACTTGCAAATCAAGGGGATAGGGTAATACAACCTCACCAAGAATCAGTTGAAAAGGTCAACTTGGGGACCGAAGAGGATAAGAAAGAGGTCAAGATAGGAGCCTCCCTGCACGAGGGTGTGAAAGGAAAGTTGATCAAGCTTCTGCAAGAGTACGTGGACGTATTCGCTTGGTCATATCAAGACATGCCGGGTTTAGACCCTAACATCGTTGTACACAAGCTGCCACTCAATCCGGAATGCCCGCCAGTGAAGCAGAAATTGAGAAGAACTCGACCCGATATGGCTCTCAAGATCAGAGAGGAGGTCAAAAAGCAATTCGATGCCGGTTTCTTAGCCGTAACCAAGTATCCGACATGGGTTGCCAACATTGTGCCAGTTCCGAAGAAGGATGGCAAGGTGAGAATGTGTGTGGATTATCGGGACTTGAATAAAGCAAGCCCAAAGGATGATTTCCCGCTACCACACATCGACATATTGGTGGACAACACAGCCCAATTCTCAGTCTTTTCCTTTATGGATGGTTTCTCGGGATATAACCAAATCAAGATGGCTCCAGAGGACATGGAGAAAACTACATTCATCACCCCATGGGGAACATTCTGCTATAAGGTAATGCCTTTCGGATTAACAAATGCCGGGGCAACATACCAAAGAGCAATGGTGACTCTTTTCCATGACATGATCCATAAGGAAATTGAGGTCTACGTCGACGATATGATTGCCAAATCCCAAACGGAGGAGGATCATCTAGTCCATCTACAAAAGCTTTTCGAACGCCTAAGAAAGTTCAAGCTGCGCTTAAATCCTAACAAGTGCACATTTGGCGTTAGATCCGGGAAGTTATTGGGCTTCATCGTCAGCCAAAGAGGTATTGAAGTGGATCCCGATAAGGTGAAGGCCATCCAAGAAATGCCAGCCCCAAATACCGAGAAAGAAGTCCGGGGTTTCTTAGGAAGATTGAACTACATCGCCAGGTTCATCTCACACATGACAGCTACCTGCGAACCAATCTTCAAGCTGCTAAGGAAAAACCAAGCCGTTCATTGGAATGAGGATTGCCAAGAAGCGTTTGACAAGATCAAACAATACCTGCAAGAACCACCGATCTTAATACCTCCGGTTCCGGGTAAACCCCTCATCTTATACCTAACCGTACTTGAAGGATCAATGGGTTGTGTGTTAGGACAACAAGATGAAACGGGAAGAAAAGAGCACGCAATCTACTACCTAAGCAAGAAGTTTACCGACTGTGAAACAAGGTATACTTCACTTGAAAAGACTTGCTGCGCATTAGCATGGGCTGCTCGACGTCTAAGGCAATACATGTTGACCCATACAACTTGGTTGATATCGAAGATGGATCCCATCAAGTACATCTTCGAAAAGCCTGCCCTCACAGGGAAGATAGCCCGTTGGCAAATGCTGCTGTCTGAGTATGACATCCAATATGTTGCTCAAAAAGCCATCAAAGGGAGTGTTTTATCCGAGCACCTTGCTCACCAACCATTGGAGGATTATCAACCCATACAATTCGACTTCCCGGACGAAGATGTCGTAGCTTTGAATGACGAAGAAGTCACAAGTGATGATGAAGGACCAGAACCAGGAGCTCAATGGAAGCTCGCTTTCGACGGCGCCTCAAATGCCATGGGGCACGGTATCGGAGCAGTTTTAATCTCCCCAAGAAATGGATACCAACCCTTCACAGCAAGGTTGTGCTTTGACTGCACCAATAACATGGCAGAATATGAAGCATGTATCCTAGGCCTCGAAGCAGCAATTGATCTAAGGATCAGAAACCTTGAAGTATACGGTGACTCAGCCTTAGTCATCTATCAAGTCAAAGGAGAATGGGAAACGAGACATCCCAATTTAATTCCCTACCAAGCCCGGGTTGTAGAATTGATCAAGCATTTTGATGAAATCAATTTCCACCACATACCTCGAGAAGAAAATCAGGTAGCAGATGCTTTGGCTACATTATCATCAATGTAGCAAGTAAATTCCTACAACGAAGCACCAATCATAAGGATGGATCGTAGAGACAAACCAGTTGTATGTGCATCAGTCGAAGAAGGACTTGACAACAAACCTTGGTTCTACGACATCAAGCGATACCTCGAAGAGCAAGAGTATCCAGAAAGTATCTCGCACACCGACAAGAGGACCCTCAGAAGATTGGCATCCCAGTTCTTCATCAGTGGAAATACCCTCTACAAAAGAAATTATGACATGGTCCTGCTCAGATGTGTGGATAAACATGAAGCGGACATGCTCATCAAAGAAATCCACGAGGGATCTTTTGGAACCCATGCTAATGGGCATGCAATGGCAAAGAAAATCCTAAGGGCGGGCTACTATTGGCTAACCATGGAAGCTGATTGTTTCCACTATGCCAAGACTTGTCACAAGTGCCAGATTTACGCCGACAAAGTGCATATGCCACCAACTCCACTGAATGTCATGACTTCACCTTGGCCATTCTCTATGTGGGGCATAAACATGATTGGAATGATCGAGCCCAAAGCGTCAAATGGACATCGCTTCATCCTCGTTGCCATCGACTACTTCACCAAATGGGTAGAAGCAGCTTCGTATGCAAACGTAACCAAACAAGTGGTAGCCCGATTTATCAAGAAGGAAATCATTTGCCGTTATGGTACTCCCCACAAAATCATCACCGATAATGGGGCAAACCTAAACAACAAGACAATGAAGGAGTTGTGCAAAGATTTCAAGATTGAGCACCATAATTCCTCCCCTTACCGACCAAAGATGAACGGTGCGGTAGAAGCAGCCAATAAGAACATAAAGAAGATCATCCAAAAGATGGTGACAACATATAAGGATTGGCATGAGATGCTTCCCTTTGCGCTACATGGCTACAGAACAGCCATTCGCACTTCAACTGGGGCAACCCCTTTCTCCTTAGTATACGGTATGGAAGCTGTTCTCCCCGTAGAGGTGGAAATTCCTTCGCTAAGGGTCTTGATGGAAACCAAGCTAGAAGAAGCTGAATGGGTCCAAACAAGGTTCGACCAACTGAATCTCATAGAGGAGAAGCGTCTGACGGCAATATGTCATGGCCAACTCTATCAAAGGAGGCTCAAGAGAGCATTCGACAAGAAGGTCCGTCCTCGAGAGTTCAAAGAAGGAGACCTAGTGCTCAAGAAGATATTACCTATCCACAAAGATCCTCGAGGGAAGTGGACTCCCAGCTATGATGGGCCGTACGTGGTAAAGAAAGCTTTCTCAGGCGGAGCCCTGATCATCACCACTATGGACGGAGAAGAGTTCCCACTCACAATAAACTCCGATGCAGTCAAGAGGTATTATGCCTAAAAGAAAAAAAAGAGAAAAAAAAGCTCGCTAAATCGAAAACCTGAAAGGGCGGTTTAGGCAATAGAGAGCGTCCTGCTAGATTGAAAACCTGAAAAGGCGGTCTAGGCAAAAATTAAGGACATCAAAAAAGGAAATACACCCCGGTGGATTAAAAAAAACTCGAAAGAGCGGTCCAGGCAAAAGTTAGGGGTTAACAAAAAAGAAAGGCAATGACTGCAGCATCCAAGCTCCGGACAAGATTCAAGAGGAGAGGAGTCGGTCTCGTCAGCGTCTTCCACCAAACGAAAATCTCGAAGTCATAAGGAAATAGCATGTGTTGTGCCAAAACCAACATTTTCTTTTTGCTTTTTCTTGTCTTTCTCTATCCCACTTCTCACTTTGTGTATTTTTACCCATTCAAGAGGTCAAATCTGCATTGAATAAATTTCCTTTTGTTATTTTATGTTCTCAGTAGCGCATAAAATTTTGTTTTATTCATGATGAAAATGCTTTAAAACAATGGAAATAAACAAAAGAATTTTCTTCCAAAAAGAGAAAAAACAAACAAACTTTGCTTTATTTTGAATCTTCGTGAATTCTGAAAGAATTGCGGTAATTCCCACCAAAATATTGCACCAAAGGACTTATGCTCCTTAGCAAAGGCAAGTGTGTAGCTCGCGGCACGCGGAGCGCAAGAACCCCAAGGGTCAAGAGGAGCAAAATTCCCCAGTAAACACCCTAAGCATCCAAACACCAAACAAGGCTGGATATCGATCATGCTTCCAAAATGATCCTTTATCCCCATAAGCCAAACCTCATTGATACTCCCCAGGGAGTCTCAACCCCAAACAAAAGTCCAATCATTATTGGCAAACCCACACAAATCTTCGGGCTTAGGCTCGAACTACACCGGTTTTGATCCCATTTGGGTATGTAGGCAAAGGACCTTGTCCTTCCAAACCGACCAACCAAAAAAAACCAACAAAAAAGAGAAAGCCCAACTGTCATGAACACAACCACAAACAAAGACCGACTCTGCTCGGCACCCAACCAACATTATTTTATTTATGCATGCATATTTAAAACCATTCATACACATGCATTTCATTTCATAAAACATGCATCCTCAACAAGAATTCTCCAGTGAGTATCACATATTCACCAACATCCATCAACATTCAACCAGGGGCACCTATTTAGGGTAAGACCGCAGCTCGTTAGGAATCGACATTCAGAAGCAGTACCTGAATAAGATCACCTAGCTTAGGTATCCACCTCTAGAAGCAGTACCTAGAGTAAACCTCCATCTTAGGTATCGACCTCTAGAAGCAGTACCTAGATAAGATCACCTACCTCAACGTTCCACCTCTAGTGACATCCTAGAGTAAATCACCATCCTCAGGAATCGACCTCTAGAAGCAGTGCCTAGATAAGATTACCTTCATCCCCCAGTGGATCTACCTCCAGTGTTAGCGGCTGGATACGATCAACCTTTTTCAACCATTGCATTTGCATTTCGCGAAGGACAAAATTCGGGTCCTTCTTTTTACTTAATTGATCTTCGCAAAGAGTTCATGAGATGCCCTCGGCACTCACGCACTCTATGCGAAGACACAATTAAGTAGGGGCAGCTGTAGTACCCTAATTTTGTCCTACGCATTTTAAAACAAAATCAAAAAAATCAAAGAGGGGAAAAAAGTCAAAAGTCAACAGAAAAGTCAACATTTCAAAATTGAGGACTTCGCACTGCGAAGCTCACTTCGCACTGCGAAGTCTGCGATTTTTCTGCAGATTTTTGGTTGCTTTGATTTAATTCCAGAATTTGTTGCATATCATTTCCATATTTATTTTAAGTAGCATTCATGGCTAATTGGGCCAAGCAAAACCAGAATTGAGGGACTTGCCATTAATGCCAAGGTTGGAAGCTTTTTCTTCCAACCTAGCATGTGACAAGCAAGTGGGCTTGCCCTTGGGCAGCTCTAGTCCCTCCCATGTGACCTGATAACCACCACAAGGTTGCCAGCCACCTGCTTGAGGACTTTCCTCCTGCTTGCTCCCCCCAAAACCAGTCAAACCAGCTGGATTTTTCACTTGAGAAAAACCATGATTGCCTACTCTGTTTTGCAGCAGCTTTTCACCCTCTCACACCAGCCATAAGTAGCCTTTTCATCCCTCAATCTCTGCACATTACAGTGCACGTTTTCATTGATCAACCATTGAGATTGCAAGGATTGATCCCCAAGCATTAGCCAATTGCAAATCAGCTTTGTTCTTCATCATTACCTTCTAGAATTAGTTGAATTTGTGGCTGAAATCAAGCTGGATCTTGCCCCTTGGTACAAGGCAGGGTTGCCTCTATCCATTAGCATTTAATGCAAAGGGATTCAGCTTAATCTTGGCCACAAATCAGCTGAATTTTGGGATTGTGTAATGATGAAAAAGATTTGGTTTTGGCCTATAAATAGAAGGCTATTGTAACACCCTAACCCTTAACCGCCGATTATTAACTTTAATAAAGAAAACGTTAAGGACAAAGGAAGTTACAACATTAAGAAAACTTATTTTCATAAACATCAACAGAAATCAAAATATATTTGATTCACAATCAGCAGCGGAAAAAACAACAAACACAGCTTATAACCAAGCATGCATATATATATACAAAAATAGATACATAAGATTTTCAAAAGAGGCAATTCAACAACAGAGACTATTGCCAAATCTATACATAAACGTTCAGATACCCAAAATAGTGTTACAAATATCAGAGCCCTAGACTCTAACTAGGATACAACACCTAGTACCAAAAATGTAAGGATAGCTAAGCTATGCCCTCACCACTACGAAAGCTCCTAGACAGCAAAGGGCTATTCCTCAACGATAGCCTCGCCAACCTGATAATCTGGATCCCCAAAGATCCAGCAAATAACACATAACAGAGAGTGTTAGTATCACAACCAATAAACATGTATAAATAACACATAATTATACATAACCAAACCACAACGCATAATTGCCAAAGCACCAACTCATCAATAACAATTACCACTTAAACAACCATTATGTACACATAATGCACAAAGCTCATCAATAACAAGTATCACTTAACAACCATTATACACACATAATTCCTAAATGAACACTAATGTCACAAAGGATGCATGCCTCAAAATGCATTCACTAATGCATGTGGTACCAAATCATTTTGGATAAACTTATATCCTTATCAAGCACTCTTGATAATATCAAGCACTCTTGATAACCAAGCACTCTTGGATTTCTTATCCGCACACGGATATCATACAATCATGAAATGCATGATGATTCACTTAGCAAATATATGATATTTACTAACACAACTAATTATCAGCACTCTGATAATTATCACAACAACAACAACAAACACAACACTAAATTATCAGCACTCTGATAATTATCACAACAACAACAACAACAAATACAACCACTAAATTATCAGCACTCTGATAATCATCATAACATCAACAACAACAAACACAACACTAAATTATCAGCACTCTGATAATTATCACAACAACAACAACAACAAATACAACCACTAAATTATCAGCACTCTGATAATCATCATAACATCAATAACAACAAACACAACTACTAGGCTCTCATGGCCAAATCATAAAACACAACATGTATATACTCAACCATGTTCATCAATCTCAAACACATAAGGGTTTCAAAGAAGACCCACACACTTTGATAATCCCACACACATGCTAGGGTTTTACTCAAGCTTTTCTTGAAACAAATAATCTTTAGAAAACATTAAGAATAAGTTAAAATGGTGGGCAAGGTTTCCAAAACATATTATGAGAATGCAGTAGCAAAAAGCCATCCCCGCGCGCACCAGGACCTCCAGAACAACTCAACGAAGTTGGCCTGTTCAGGGTTGGTCGCTACAAGCGAGCTCTTGGTCGCTACAAGCGAGCCTGGTCGCTACAAGCGCCAGTGTGGTCGCTTCGAGCGCAGATAGGCAGGGAATTATCCTGTCTGGTCGCTACAAGCGAGCCTGGTCGCTACAAGCGACCGTATCAGTACACAGTCATGTAAAAATGGGATTTTTCCACCATTTTAGCCCATTCAAGGTTACCCAACTTCCAGAACATGTTAAAAATAACTTTCCATCATAAAACATCATTTATAAACCATCACAAGCAAGGATTACATCTATCAAAGGAATTAGGGTTAAAAACACTATTTTTCCATAACTTTCCCTTTTCATTCAAAACACTATAACTTCAACAAAACCTGCTAGCAACATCACTTAGCATTCAAGCAAGCAAAACATGGTCATTAACAACTTTAAACCATAAAAACTTTCTAACAAAACCTAGACAAAGTGAAGGAGAAGTTTGGGATGGAGAAATAGACATTCTCCCCTTCTCTTAATCACTTGTAATCAAGTAATACTAACTCTCTTACCTCACAATCAATGAATCTACAGAAATTCCAAGCTTTTCTTCACAAAATCACTTGCCCTAGCTTTCCTCTTGCTCTCCTCCTCTTCCACGTTTTCTAGCTTCTCAAAAAGGAAATGAATAGTGATTGGGAAAGTCTTTGTGATATTTTCTTATAATCCAATCAAATAAATCTTGGCCATCCATCTTTACTAACTCTCAAGGACTAATCCTAGCCTTTCAATCCAATCCAAGCTCACTACTATCATATCCACTTGATCATTACTACTACTCATAAACTAAAGCCCAACACTATTCACCCTCTAGGCCCAAACTCTAAAAACTCGATTACGAACTTATCTTCGCGCTAAATAATTATTCCTCGATTACTAGAAAATATATTTAAATGCAAATCCATAAAATAAAATATATAAAATATAACATACGAAAATAGGGTCGTTACAGCAATGCCCAAGGATTCAAACACAGTTAACACAGCATTTTCAAGAGCAGAAACTCTACTCATTTTAGCCTACAAAACTCCACAAAATAACCAGAAACAATCCATCCAACACCAAAGCTTTCCAAAGTTCCAAAACCTTCACCAATATTCAAACCTCTTGTGAAAGCCTTTAACCAAATCAAATCAAGTGCAGCTGGAGCTTTGCTAAGGAGTTCTGTAAGTTTCTAAGCACTTATCTTGCATTTATAATTGTGTTTGCATAGCTATTTTGGTTCAAGACCATTTGATTCTAAAAAACCCCTTTTGAATTTCAAAGAAATCCCAAGGTTTTCAAAACATCAAAACTGGTTTGTCCAACCTTTTTCACCCCAAAAACTCAAATTTTTTCACCCATCTATAAGGTCCTGAGTGTGTTCAGAAGTTGTTTCTGAACAAAAGTTCAGAAACAGCTTCTGAACCCAAAATTTCGCATGCTTCGCAGTGCGAAGTCATGGTCGCAGTGCGACCATGACAGAACTCAGAACCTGAGTTTTTGTGTCAAAATGACCAATTTTTGAGGTTCTAGCCCCAGAGCTCAGAACCTAAGAGTTTTTAAACCCATGTTCTTCAAACCACAACAAGGATTTTACATAATTTTGACAAAATCACAAGTTCGTATGACCATTTTGTGGATAACTTGCAAAACAAGTTATCTTCCCAAACTCTTAAACAAGCATGAACAAACAAGCTATGTTCATCATTTCAATCTAAACTTGAACAATAAATATTGTTCATGATGTTCAAAACTCAAAGATGAACATACACCGTTTACGTTCGCATTTTCGCAAAATGAGACGAACTTGCGCGTTTTTTAGCAAATTTGCTAAACCTTCCCATTTTGGGTTTTCAAACCAAATGTTTTGACATACCTTGGGATTTCTAAAGGATTCAACCCAAAAACATGAATGAAAAAGGGATGGTGTGACGTATGTCTCTCCATCGCCCCGATTGTACGAATGCGTGACGTATGTCTCGTCGTTCGGACAATCGTCATTCCTTTTTCAATATGTACAACCCTAACCAAACCAAATCTTGGCCCCTTGTGGTCAATCCAAACCTTTTGGTCCCCCGTTGGCCATTAGACTCAACCCCTCGACTCATTTGAGTCCACTCGGTCAATGTTCGACTCCTCCGAGTCCATTGTACCCGTTCTTGATCTCAGTGGATCAATCGAACAATCGCCCGACTCGTTTGAGTCCACTCGGTCAATGTTTGACTCGTTTGAGTCCATTGCACCTCCCTTGGTCCCATAGCGACCAATTCAACCCTTTACTCTAACGGACGTACCTTTTAACAATTCTAATGTGATTCACGAACAAACGCTTAATAAGTCTCCAAGTGCGAGCATACAAGCTACGTTCTAATCGCAAGAATTCGGTTAAAACATCGTCCATTTAAAATCAACCAACACATGTACGTTTTTCTACCAAAGAACTACGTACGCTTTGAATTCTCCGACTACCGGGAGATACGTAGGAGCAAGATCGACATCTTGTCAAGCGCAATAATAAAAAACTTTTTTTCCTTCTTTTCTTTCGTTTGTTTTTATCTCTTTCTCCCCCCCTTTATTATATTTTTAACATAAATGAACATGCACGCAAAGTATTAAAAAACAATTCAAGCTTTGACCAAATAGAAGGTTCCCGTTGAGTACAACGGACGTGAGGGGTGCTAATACCTTCCCCTTGCGTAATCGACTCCCGAACCCGACAATGGTTGCGATGACCAAATCCTTATCCTCATCGTCTAAAGGGTTTTATTATCGTTTCCCTTTACAACAACAAAAAAAACTTAAGGGTTTATCAACGTTCCCTTTACACAAAAACTTTGGTGGTGGCTTCACAAAGGCCCTCCGAGCGTTTGCGAACGACCTCGGAGGATTTGCGCGTCTTTTTCCCGAGGAAAAAAACGAGGTGCGCACAGCTGGCGACTTCACTGGGGACCCCGTTCCCACTAGTGAGTCAAGCCTAACCTATTTGGTTTAGAGCCAATTGTTTTATTTTCTTTGCGTGCCATGTTTATTTATTTTATCCATACATGTTATATTTATGTTTTATGTTTATATCTGTTTTATCTGCTTTATATTCATATTATATATATCAAATGCGGGGGTTACTTGAGTGATGTTACTCCACATTGTTCGGGTTAATGCCGGACGTGTGAGGCTCTCTACCCGAGCTTGAGAAAAAAACTAAGTTAGAAGGAGGTTGTGTGCGGAAGCCCGCGTTGACGTATGTCCGTGAGGTAGGATGTCCAACCCCGCTTAGATGAGATTTTCACGTGGAATTAATTGAAGTCATGTCGACGTATGTCCATAGACAACCCTAATTCCATGCGAGGTCTATGACTCTAAGGACCTCTTCTTAGGATATTTCACCATTTAGAGCCTACATGTGAGGATGGGGGGAAATTCCGAACCTTCATAAACCATACCCTTGCATAACATTTGCATTCATGAAAGTAATTTTTCGTATCGTTTTGCTTTATAGGAGTTTAAAAAGAACGAACAAATATTAGCAAAAAAGAAATATGGATTCCGGGAACAAGAATACGCTCGCTTTCAAAATTAAAGCTCCTAGGGTGGAAAGTTTATTAGCTCTAAGCAAGAGGCTCTCTTCGGTCCACAAGAACATCTTCGAGGCAAGCTATGGGCTAATCCTTGATCTTTTACCCGTGAGAATAGATTCAACCGCCTTAACCACTTTGGCGCAATTCTTCGACCCACCCCTACGGTGCTTCACGTTTCAAGACTTCCAACTAGCACCAACATTGGAAGAGTTTGAGAAGATTTTGGGTTGTAGCATGAAAGGTCATGAACTCTGTCTCGGTCCGGGAAGGGATCCCACATTTGAAGCCATCGCCGAATCCTTATACCTCGACACCCAAGAAGTGGCATCTAACTTGGAAGTTAGAGGGAACCTTAAGGGATTTTCAAGAAAGTTTTTGGAAGCCAAAGCTCGGGATTTACTAGCCAACAAAGAGGTAATGGCATTCAACGCCATCTTAGCCCTCTTAGTCTACGGGATTGTCTTATTCCCCAACATGGATGATTTCGTAGACTTTTCGGCTCTAGAGGTGTTTATGACTAAAAATCCAGTTCCTACAATCTTAGCGGATTTTTATCATACCCTCTACTCAAGGCATGAACAAGCAAGGGGACGCAAAATTACTTGTTGCACTCCCTTTCGATCTAGCAGGACGCTCTCTATTGCCTAAACCGCCCTTTCAGGTTTTCGATTTAGCGAGCCTTTTTTTTTTCTCTTTCTTAGGCATAATACTTCTTGACTGCATCAGAGTTTATTGAGAGTGGGAACTCTTCTCCGTCCATAGTGGTGATGATCAAGGCTCCGCCAGAGAAGGCTTTCTTTACCACGTATGGTCCTTCATAGCTGGGAGTCCACTTTCCGCGGGGATCTTTATGGATAGGTAATATCTTCTTGAGCACTAGGTCTCCTTCTTTGAATTTTCGAGGACGGACCTTCTTGTCGAATGCCCTCTTGAGTCTCCTTTGATAGAGTTGTCCGTGACATATTGCCATCAGACGCTTTTCCTCTATGAGATTCAGTTGGTCAAACCTTGTTTGGACCCATTCAGCTTCTTCTAGCTTGGTTTCCATCAAGACCCTTAACGAAGGGATTTCAACCTTTACGGGAAGCACCGCTTCCATACCGTATACTAAGGAGAAAGGGGTTGCCCCAGTTGAAGTGCGAATGGTTGTTCTGTAGCCATGTAGCGCAAAGGGAAGCATCTCGTGCCAATCCTTATATGTTGTTACCATCTTTTGGATGATCTTCTTTATGTTCTTATTGGCTGCTTCTACCTCACCGTTCATCTTTGGTCGGTAAGGGGAGGAATTATGGTATCAATCTTGAAATCTTTGCACAACTCCTTCATTGTCTTGTTGTTTAGGTTTGCCCCATTATCAGTGATGATTTTGTGGGGAGTGCCGTAACGGCAAATGAGTTCCTTCTTGATGAATCGGGCTACCACTTGTTTGGTTACGTTTGCATACGAAGCTGCTTCTACCCATTTGGTGAAATAGTCGATGGCAACGAGGATGAAGCGATGTCCATTTGACGCTTTGGGCTCGATCATTCCAATCATGTCTATGCCCCACATAGAGAATGGCCAAGGTGAAGTCATGACGTTCAGAGGAGTTGGTGGTACATGCACCTTGTCCTGCACATAGTGGAAACAGTCAGCTTCCATGGTTAGCCAATAATAGCCCGCCCTTAGGATTTTCTTTGCCATTGAATGCCCATTGGCATGGGTTCCAAAAGATCCCTCGTGGATTTCTTTGATGAGCATGTCCGCTTCATGTTTATCCACACATCTGAGCAGGACCATGTCGTAATTTCTTTTGTAGAGGGTATTTCCACTGAGGAAGAACTGGGATGCCAATCTCCTGAGGATTCTCTTGTCGGTGTGTGAGACATTTTCTGGATACTCTTGCTCTTCAAGGTATCGCTTGATGTCGTAGAACCAGGGTTTGTTGTCAAGTCCTTCTTCGACTGCTGCACATACAACCGGTTTGTCTCTACGATCCATCTTTATGATTGGTGCTTCATTGTGAAAATTTACTTGGTACATTGATGATAATGTAGCCAAAGCATCTGCCACCTGATTTTCTTCTCGAGGTATGTGATGGAAGTTGATTTCATCAAAATGCTCAATCAACTCTACAACCCGGGCTCGGTAGGGAATTAAATTGGGATGTTTTGTTTCCCATTCTCCTTTGACTTGATAGATG
The DNA here is from genome assembly GCA_018208015.1 of Medicago ruthenica. Lineage (NCBI taxonomy): Eukaryota > Viridiplantae > Streptophyta > Magnoliopsida > Fabales > Fabaceae > Medicago > Medicago ruthenica. The sequence goes on from CM031376.1 coordinate 38,618,834, forward strand.
ACTAATGCTGAGTCATCGTATACTTCAAGGCTTTTGATCCTTAGATCGATTGCTGCTTCGAGGCCTAGGATACATGCTTCATATTCCGCCATGTTGTTGGTGCAGTCAAAGCATAACCTTGCTGTGAATGGTTGATATCCATTTCTTGGGGAGATTAAAACTGCCCCGATCCCGTGCCCCATGGCATTTCAGGGGCCGTCGAAAGCGTGCTTCCTTCGAGCTCTAGGTTCTGGCCCTTCATCATCGCTTGACACCCTTTCGACATTCAAAGCTACGACATCTTCATCCGGGAAGTCGAATTGTATGGGTTGATAATCCTCCAATGGTTGGTGAGCAAGGTGCTCGGATAAAACACTCCCTTTGATGGCTTTTTGAGCAACGTATTGGATGTCGTACTCAGACAGCAGCATTTGCCAACGGGCTATCTTTCCTGTGAGGGCAGGCTTTTCGAAGATGTACTTGATGGGATCCATCTTTGATATCAACCAAGTTGTATGGGTCAACATGTCTTGCCTTAGGCGTCTAGCAGCCCATGCTAAAGCGCAGCAAGTCTTTTCAAGTGAAGTATACCTTGTTTCACAGTCGGTAAACTTCTTGCTTAGGTAGTAGATTGCGTGCTCTTTTCTTCCCGTCTCATCTTGTTGTCCTAACACACAACCCATTGATCCTTCAAGTACGGTTAGGTATAAGATGAGGGGTTTACCCGGAACCGGAGGTATCAAAATTGGTGGTTCTTGCAGGTATTGTTTGATCTTGTCAAACGCCTCTTGGCAATTCTCATTCCAATGAACGGCTTGGTTTTTCCTTAGCAGTTTGAAGATTGGTTCGCAGGTAGCTGTCATGTGTGAGATGAACCTAGCGATGTAGTTCAATCTTCCTAAGAAACCCCGGACCTCTTTCTCGGTATTCGGCGCTGGCATTTCTTGGATAGCCTTTACCTTGTCGGGATCCACTTCGATACCCCTTTGTCTGACCTTTTCAACTGATTCTTAGTGAGGTTGTATTACCCTATCCCCTTGATTTGCAAGTCTGGACAATTCTTCAGGCGGTTCATAATCGTCCTCTTCATCACCTTCCGTTTGATTAATCGGGAAATCGAAGTCATAAGGGATCAAGGCAGTGTTGTTTTTGGAGGGTGGATTTGTAGATCTGCATGAGTATGATTTTTTTTAGGCTTTTTGTAAAAAAAAAAAAAAAAATTTAAAACAAATGTAAAAAGAAAAAGACTCAAATGAACATAAAAGAGTGATTTTATTCATGATTGAAAACAACTTTAAAACATGGGGGCCCCACACGACTAATCATTTGCCTTGGGCAGAGCTAAATGATTTTTTTTTAAAAGTAAAACAAACATGGTTTATTACTTGATCTTGGTAACAATCTCGGGAATTGCGATAGCCCTCCAATTGTTCAAAGCTTCATCCCAAGCGCAACGGTACACCAAATCAGGCACGTCTTAATCTACGTCTTCAAGTAGAGCCACTTGATCTTCATTGATAAATCCCGCACTGACAAATGTTTCCGAAATGGGGAGGATCCCTTGCTTTGGAGGCTTTGAGGAAGTTTCGGCTGATGGATGATACCCCAACCCGAAGCGATTTTTCTTCTCCGGTATGTCCACTAATTTGCCCCATCCGGCAGGTCGGCTTTCTTCTAGGGCCTCTCTTATTGCCCTCCATGATGACATGGCTGTCCTAGCCTCTTTCTTGGGCTTTGAGCTCAAAGTCACAACATTCGCCACTTCCAAAGACTGGAAGGGAACATCCACAGCTTCTTCGTCCGTTTCTATATAACGGAATGACGAAAGATGGCTTACCATCATGTCCTCTTGCCCGGAAACTACAATCATTTGGTTATCAATGATGAACTTAAGTTTCTGGTGCAGAGTAGAGGTAATGGCTGCTGCCGCATGAATCCATGGTCGTCTGAGAAGACAACTGTAAGTTGGATTAATATCCATGACTTGGAAGGTTATGGAGAAAACCTTAGGCCCGATTTGGATTGGTAAGTCGATCTCTCCTACGACGGCTCTTCTTGACCCATCGAAAGCTTTTACGACCAAGGCGCTGGGCTTCATTACTGTCCCTTCACAAGATAGCTTTAGGAGGGTAGTCTTGGGCATGACGTTCAAAGATGACCCCGTGTCCACTAACACTCGAGAGAGGATGTGGTCCATGCATTTCACGGAGATATGTAAGGCGCGGTTATGAATATGCCCCTCGTCAGGTAGCTCATCGCTATTGAAACCCAAGTACCTACTTGAGGTAATATTTCCGACTATCCCGTCGAATTGGTCCACAGGAATGTCCTTGGTGACATGTGCCTCACTGAGGATCCGCAGCAATGCTTCTCGGTGTGCTTCCGAGCTTAGTAGTAGGGATAGCATGGAGATTTTGGAGGGAGTTTGACCTAACTGGTCAATGATTTTTTACTCGCTCTTTTGGATTATCCTTAGGAACTCTTCGGCCTCCTTTTGTGGGGTTGCCTTCTGAGAGGGCCCCGCTTGGTTCTCCTTTTCCTCCACGCTCTTTTCTTTGAGCGGCTCTCTTGGTAGTACGGCTGGTGTCTTCCCGAGCTCTTTCGGAGCGAAGACTCTACCACTTCTGGTTATTCCTCCAACACCGGTAATGTTAGTGATGCTGGGCTCAATTTTGGCTAGTGGTTTTCCTTCCACATAGGCCACAGGTTGGTAATGTAATATCCCACTTAGAAGTATCAGTTATAAGCGTTAGAAACTTCGTTTGCAAGCAATGGCAAGATTGTAATTTGAGAAGTGGCATAGTTGTAAATAAGGGGAAAAGGCTTAAAGGATAAATATGAAATTGGCAAGGTTTCTACTCATTTTTCTTTTGCACAAAATCTGAAAATTTCTCTTCCATTCTTCTTTCATTTTCGCCCCCACCTCCTCTTCATCTTCATCATCAAATCACCACCCCTTAAGCTAGCAAACTTCTCCCTAAACCTTTGTTTGGTAAGCAAGCTTGTGCTGGGAAATTTTGGAGCAAGAAGAAGAAGGAAAGCCAAGGAAATAGAAGTTGTCTTGAGTAGAGACTTTGGAGCTTCAAGCTAGGGTTTGGATTTCTAACTTAGCAAGCATCTTCTTGGGATTAAGGTGAGCTCCTAGTGGGTTATAGAACCCTCCTTGTTTAAGTTTTAAGGTTTATAGTCATATGATCAAATTTGTGATTCATAGAACCCTAGTTTCCCTTTGTTGGAATTTCCTTGTTTAAACATGTTATAGGTTGTTAATATGTCTTAGAAATAAGCCATAAGCTGTATGATGTTTGAGTGTGTTTGATTGTGCCAAAAATGGTGAAAATTATGCTTTGAAACTGCCCTATGCTGTCCAACTGCAGGTAAAATCGTGTCACGATTCTGCAACCGTGTCACGATTTTACAGGCAGAAACCAACACGATTTCTGGGTATGAAATCGTGACACGATTGCCAAATCGTGTCACGATTGCCCAATCGTGTTACGAATCGTGTCACGATTTTGAAGGGGACAGAACATGAAAATTCTTTCACTTTTCTTGCACCATTTCAGCCATCCAATGCTATCCCAAACTCATTAAGCGATGTGTAATGGCTATGTACCCCTTTTAAATGTTAAAGGACCTATCCCTTAGAGCATGATTAGATCATTAGGGAAGGCTTATAGCTTGATGATTTGAGAGCCTAAAGAGGTGAACAAAGTTATAGAAGTGTTCCTTTGGAATGCATAGGAATGAGAATGTTTCGGCAATCATAGTTAAAGATATGTTTATAGTGTTGGTTCTCCAACAATTATAGGTGACTCATGAGAACGATGAGCCAAGAATCATAGGTTATACGTTATATGTCATAGGAATGTTATACGATCATAGTACTGATTATGTGAATATATGTCAAAGTTAAAGAAATATTCAAAGATATTGGCGTGCTTGCACGTTTCACAGTCATAGGGCGTGTTCATCAGACTCCGGGATTCGCCCGATGGGACTTCTCCGAGAGGGTTGTCCACACGTTTCATAGGGAGTCCGGTGTTAGCCTGATATGATAGGAATTTCACCGGTTTATAGGGAGACGTATCTCGGGGTTGCTCCACCCGGGGTGCCCTCCGTAAAATGAACTCAGATTAATTGTTTGTTCAACGCTAACAGCTAACATAAAACTGCTATCGAACTGTTTATATGTTTTATGTTTTATAGTTATAGTCAAAGTTACAGTTACCGTTATAGTCACAGGAAAAACTTACAGTTATAGTTATAGACAGATATCAGGAAGTGATCCTAGGTTTTCCCCTCGATCACTAAGTTAAAATTATAGACAGATTACAGTTATGGTTATAGATAGTTACAGCAAAGGTTATAGGCAGTTTAAGTTATAGTTACAGGAGGACTTATAGTCATAGGCGGATAAAAGACTTGGCGATCATAGGAAATCCCCAAGATTGCCAAGGTAGGCATGGCGACCCTAGGTTCCCTGTGGTTGCCAACAGTTGGTTGAGCTAGAGCTCACTGAGACATTATGTCTCATCCCTTTCCTTCTGGTGCAGGTTTATAGGTAAGTCAGAGGTTCGTGATGAAGTTCTTCATAGAGATGCTGGATGGAGTACAGTTGCTCGTTGTGTATCAGCTCAGGAGCTTAACGGACATTGTATAAGTATTTGTAATAGTATTGGATTATTTGTACAAACGAGTATACTTGTATTCATTCATTTGTGATGTATGATTATTATTATTGAAATTTTTAAATGTATCCAGTATCAGTTTAACGCACATGCTAATATACTAGTTACAGTTAGTATGGGTGTTACAATTGGTATCAGAGCAGGTCGATTCAGACCGTGCCATGGGTCGTTTAAGATTCAATAAAAGTAGTGGAATCATTGGGTTCCAGATGTTGTTCTAAAGGTCACATCTAGTTGAGCCTGATCAACTCAGTCTAGTATATGACAGTTAGGACAAATATCCGAGAGCTGAATGTGACCAAGGAGGAAAGAAGTCTACGAAGGGTAGAGGTTAAGACGTCAGTTTTTATGACGAAATTGACAAGTGTTTAATGTCAAAGGACGGATTCTAATGATGAAGTAATTGAGCCTGTAAATGGCAAAGTTTCAGGAATACATGAGGTATTTAAGAGTAAGGTCAAGTACCTTAACTGTTGGACGCATCCTTGAGCGATGCCTTCTCCGAGGAGATGTGTAGAGTAAAGAATTATGGAATACACTAAGAATTGATTTGGAATCTTAATGGGAACCGAAATTGGGAAAGTTAAAGTGAATTGTAAAATTAGAGTTCTAATTCCAGCTGCAGATGCAAAGGATTGTGATACCTAACCCAGCGACTTGGAATAAGGAATGACCAGTTAACAATTGGAAGCTCTGGACTTCCAGTGAGGATAAAGAGTGTAAGGATGGAAGGACTTGCGCACCCGACCGGATGAAATAGACTACCTTCCTTTATTATGGGACATCAAGATGCTTGGTATGAAGAAACGCAAGCTTAGCGATAAGCGAAGTAAACCCCCTATAAGGGTATGAAATAAAAGGTTGAATCTTATGTCGTCAGACTATAATAGACTGGTTTCGAAGACTAAACAGGAAGATTGTCACTAACGTACAAGTTGTAATTAAAGCTATGGTTAATGTTAAGGAGTTCTATGTTTTCTTTTGATGGGCTCCTTACACGAGTATTCAGTTAAGCCGATAGAGATCATCTTATGATAGTATGTGTTAAGGATAGTGGAAGTACAGATATCGGATTGTTCGAAACCATGAAGAGGGCAACGGTCGAGAAGACATATAGAATGTTATTCAGATGACGAGATTAGAATGGAATTATGAATACAGTAATAAGTTATAGGAAGGATCCAATGGAAAATGTTAGGTATTGAAGCTTACAGATTTATTAATCGGGTACTCGATGAGGTGTTGTATGTGTTTGAATTTACAGGAGAGCCGGTAAAAGTTGGGTTTTTACAGACGGATTATTTCCGGAGTAACCAAGAGTTATGTTAGAGTTATGTGGACCTAAGTGTCTTGGAAAAAGGTTGTGGATGTGAAATCCCTACGGATAATTACAGGATGAGACTCGATTCATTAATCGAATAAGTATAGGAAAGACGAGAATTTCCGGAAGTCATAGAATGTTTCTAGAAGTTACCACAAGTAAGTAATGTATGAACTTAAGTTGTTTTAACAGGAGCGTCTTTGGGCTCGTATTTATTGTTAAAGACTGTTTACCGGTTTTGGCGTAATTCGTGAAAGTAAGAATTTTGTTTAGGTTTGAAAAGAAACGCAGAGTCAAGCGTCGAGCAATCAGTAAGTTAACAAGTGGATTAAACTACAAGAGAAATCATAAGGTAAGATGGTCATGTATGGTAACTACAAAGTCATAAAGTCAAAAGATTGGCCAAAGAGTTTTTATATGGTAATAGTGATCCCAAAGCGAATTGTTAAAAATCAGAGTTGCGCAGCGGAGAAGTAATCCAATTATGAGTTAACAGACAAATCAAGCTGAAGTTTAGAGAAAAGGATGTTTGTGAAGTCCTTGCCAGATGAATTACAGGAAAGGTATCAGAGATTAATTCTCAGGTTACAGAATGATTGTAAGTAGTGATGACTTGAACTTATCATAAGTTCTAACAGAAAATTTTAATAGATAAGTCGAAGAATGTTCAGATCTCGAAACTCATGAGAAAAGAGAATCGAAGCAGTTTGATAACTTTAAAGGATGTGTTTTTAGCAAGATAAGTACATAGCAAAGAAGGCCACATTTCATACGGTGATCTAGCTGTTTAGCTCAGTAACTTAAAGTTAACTTGGATAGTAAGTTTAATCAAAGAGGAATTATGCCGTGGCATACAGTTACTCTACATCGTACCCACGTTATGCTAGCATGTCGCATGTAACAGGCATGTAACAGGTTATGATTAGTATTATGTATACTGATCAGGCAGAGTTTATGCTACTTAGATAGTAGTGTAACATATCTTCATAGTCGTGTGACATGTATCGGTAACCGTGGTACGCAGTCGGTAATGTTTTAACAGGAAAGTCCTAAGTAAATAGGTTTGTTGATATTGAACGAATCTCAGTGGAGGAGTTCAGAAATTCTTGAACTTAATGTTCACAGTTAAAGGAAGGAAATGTTTTACACAGATCAGAGGATTACTCATAGTTTATAGTAAAAGGCTACGTGAATTCAATTTATGAAATAAAGGATTCAAAGTTTAAAAGTGCTATTTGATAGCGATCATAATAGAGTTTTCTTTTAGAAAACGGAGAATGTTCTTGAACGAAACAAGTTATAACGTCAATGAGACGTAATCATAGTTATGTATGGGATTGCAGAAATTTAAAGAATACAAGCACGAGTTAAAAGCAAGAAGGGTGACTAAGTTGGCGTGGCACTGTCTCAAATACATGTTGATTAAGTATGATGTCCCGTTAGTTGGACAATGATGATGTGGCGTACTGTGTACCCGATAGGAGTGTACACGTGCTCGATCATGTATAGAAGCTATATGTTATGGACTATATTATATGATGATATGTGAGACGGCTTATGCCACACGTCACTTTTACTGGATTTTCATAAGTTTGAAAGTATTGGTAAAGAAGAAGGTTCCTAAGACCTTTGGCTACATGTTATTGTTGATTATTAATCGGAGCATAACCGACTTGTGTGTTTTCTCGAGCTTTAAGGATTCCCACAGTGGGAATGTGAGCAATGCTCATGGTTGTGATAATAGCTACACCAGGACAACAGAAAAAAAACAAAGGAACGTAAACCAGAAGTTCAGCCACCACTTTGAATTTAAATCGTGAAGGTAGTTGTAATAGTTTTCAATTCCTTTGAGAATATTAAATATCAGATACCTTCCAGTGTGAGAATAAATTTATATGAAGAATGTTACGAGTGTAACAGTAAAAGGTCGTCTTGCGAGACGGAAGTTAAAGACAAAAGTTCTTTGAACAAAAAGTAATGTAATAGATTCCTTGGAAAACAGGAATAATTGAGGAAAATCAGATCGACCCGACGTCTTCAGGTTAAGATTAAACGGTCAATTAAAGAAGAACTGATAGAACTCGGTAAATGAAATTCAAGACTTAACGATTTTAAATTTGGATTTACAAGAAGTATGTCGAACAGAGATCATAGTCAGATAAGATGGAAATGTTGGTTCAGATAACCATACGTCTTAACAGATAATAGTTATGTAACGTGCATCAGATCTTTCAGCAGGAGAGAGATTGTCATATGTTTTGGTTAATAGAAACGGGAATCATGGCTAAAGAACAAGTTTTAACCAGTATGGTTTAATCAGGATGCGTGACTAATCTACATGTCGGACCCTAGAGTTGCCATGAAATTCAAATAAGCTAATAGAATTGGAAATTTTCATAGTAGAGAAAGAGGTATAAAGGATTTATCTTTCAGGATCTCAGAAGGATTTTCTAAATTTCGAGGACGAAATTTCTTTTAAGGGGGGTAGAGTGTAATATCCCGCTTAGAAGTATCAGTTATAAGCGTTAGAAACTTCGTTTGCAAGCAATGGCAAGATTGTAATTTGAGAAGTGGCATAGTTGTAAATAAGGGGAAAAGGCTTAAAGGATAAATATGAAATTGGCAAGGTTTCTACTCATTTTTCTCTTGCACAAAATCTGAAAATTTCTCTTCCATTCTTCTTTCATTTTCGCCCCCACCTCCTCTTCATCTTCATCATCAAATCACCACCCCTTAAGCTAGCAAACTTCTCCCTAAACCTTTGTTTGGTAAGCAAGCTTGTGCTGGGAAATTTTGGAGCAAGAAGAAGAAGGAAAGCCAAGGAAATAGAAGTTGTCTTGAGTAGAGACTTTGGAGCTTCAAGCTAGGGTTTGGATTTCTAACTTAGCAAGCATCTTCTTGGGATTAAGGTGAGCTCCTAGTGGGTTATAGAACCCTCCTTGTTTAAGTTTTGAGGTTTATAGTCATATGATCAAATTTGTGATTCATAGAACCCTAGTTTCCCTTTGTTGGAATTTCCTTGTTTAAACATGTTATAGGTTGTTAATATGTCTTAGAAATAAGCCATAAGCTGTATGATGTTTGAGTGTGTTTGATTGTGCCAAAAATGGTGAAAATTATGCTTTGAAATTGCCCTATGCTGTCCAACTGCAGGTAAAATCGTGTCACGATTCTGCAACCGTGTCACGATTTTACAGGCAGAAACCAACACGATTTCTGGGTATGAAATCGTGACACGATTGCCAAATCGTGTCACGATTGCCCAATCGTGTTACGAATGGTGTCACGATTTTGAAGGGGACAGAACATGAAAATTCTTTCACTTTTCTTGCACCATTTCAGCCATCCAATGCTATCCCAAACTCATTAAGCGATGTGTAATGGCTATGTACCCCTTTTAAATGTTAAAGGACCTATCCCTTAGAGCATGATTAGATCATTAGGGAAGGCTTATAGCTTGATGATTTGAGAGCCTAAAGAGGTGAACAAAGTTATAGAAGTGTTCCTTTGGAATGCATAGGAATGAGAATGTTTCGGCAATCATAGTTAAAGATATGTTTATAGTGTTGGTTCTCCAACAATTATAGGTGACTCATGAGAACGATGAGTCAAGAATCATAGGTTATACGTTATATGTCATAGGAATGTTATACGATCATAGTACTGATTATATGAATATATGTCAAAGTTAAAGAAATATTCAAAGATATTGGCGTGCTTGCACGTTTTACAGTCATAGGGCGTGTTCATCAGACTCCGGGTTTCGCCGGATGGGACTTCTCCGAGAGGGTTGTCCACACGTTTCATAGGGAGTCCGGTGTTAGCCTGATATGATAGGAATTTCACCGGTTTATAGGGAGACGTATCTCGGGGTTGCTCCACCCGGGGTGCCCTCCGTAAAATGAACTCAGATTAATTGTTTGTTCAACGCTAACAGCTAACATAAAACTGCTATCGAACTGTTTATATGTTTTATGTTTTATAGTTATAGTCAAAGTTACAGTTACCGTTATAGTCACAGGAAAAACTTACAGTTATAGTTATAGACAGATATCAGGAAGTGATCCTAGGTTTTCCCCTCGATCACTAAGTTAAAATTATAGACAGATTACAGTTATGGTTATAGATAGTTACAGCAAAGGTTATAGGCAGTTTAAGTTATAGTTACAGGAGGACTTATAGTCATAGGCGGATAAAAGACTTGGCGATCATAGGAAATCCCCAAGATTGCCAAGGTAGGCATGGCGACCCTAGGTTCCCTGTGGTTGCCAACAGTTGGTTGGGCTAGAGCTCACTGAGACATTATGTCTCATCCCTTTCCTTTTGGTGCAGGTTTATAGGTAAGTCAGAGGTTCGTGATGAAGTTCTTCATAGAGATGCTGGATGGAGTACAGTTGCTCGTTGTGTATCAGCTCAGGAGCTTAACGGACATTGTATAAGTATTTGTAATAGTATTGGATTATTTGTACAAACGAGTATACTTCTATTCATTCATTTGTGATGTATGATTATTATTATTGAAATTTTTAAATGTATCCAGTATCAGTTTAACGCACATGCTAATATACTAGTTACAGTTAGTATGGCTGTTACAGGTAATTCCATGGTACCCTCTTAGTGCTTTCAAAAGAGAAGGGTGCAGGTACGTGGAATATTATGGGCTGTATAGGTATTGGTACCTCTCTCCTTTGGTATGGGATTTCGAGAGGTTTTGGGTCGTGAGACTCCAAGGTAGCAACGTCCGTGTCGTCCTTTATATAGCCCATTTAGATCCAACCTTGGTCCATTAGCTCTTGAAGACAACTCTTCAACTCTCTGCACTTGTCCGGGTTGATTTTGCAGGCTTCGCAGTTGGCGTGCATCTCCTCGAACAAACCAAAACCGGTTAAACGCTCCCTTATGATTGACAGGGGTGTCTTAACATTGGCTACCTTCTTGATTGGACCAAAGTCCTCTTGTTCTTCCACCGCATTTATAGAGGGACCCGCATGCCCCGACAATGGGTTATTTTTTACATTGGGGTTTTCCTCTTTGAAGGATAACAGCTTCTTGTCAATAAGGTCCTGAACCTTGTGTTTGAAAACTCTACAGTTCTCGACATTGTAGGGTTACTGTTTTGCTCTAGGGTTAGACGAAAAAGCATTAGCTGATTTCAGCACTAGAGCTTCTATTTATAGAACTCTTTGCTGCACAAAATCAGCTTGAGCTTCAAAAGCCCATTAGCCCATCAGCTTCCGCTAACTAATTAGCGCCTATTGCTAAACGTACCCCATCATATAAGTACTACTTATATTTCTCCTTTTACCGTTCTATTGTGTGTGACCCTATAGGTTCTTGTAACGTTGGCAATAATATTAAATCCCATTAATATTATAAACAGTGAGCGGTATCTAGCAACACATCACTGCTACCCAAGTGACAAGAATGTCAAGTGATCTGACGAAACCTTTCCATGATAATATCAATGTGTACGATTACTCCTTTGTCCTAATATCTTTATTGAACACAAGGCATAGATTACGTCACCCTTGCTTAGCTCAATATTTATATTTCTTGATCCCGAAATATACTGAACAACGAATAAGTCCAATATCTCATATTGACTTAATCCGGCATGGTCATGCATTTTTCCAGTCATATTCCATCAAGAGGCCTAAAGATATATCTCCTGTTATGAGGAGGGACAAATCCCATCTAGGACACTCATGTCCCTCAGCATGATTCATCGAGTGCCCATTAACCAACGTTATAGTCATCTTGTTACAGACAACGTTTGAATGGCAATAAAACACTTGAGTCCACATCTAGGGATCATAGTGGTTTCAGGTCTAAGAGTGATATACACAATTATCATTGTGAGAATAACTTATGACGATTTCATAACATACTATGTAGTATTCTCACGATGGGTCAATCCAGTATAAATATTACTCCTAATACTTATACCTATGTATAGACTTAATATCTCATATTCATGACCCATGAGATGTGGTCATCAGTCTACATACATAATAGTCTCCACGCTTTAATATTATCCCAATTCATATTAAAGCTTGACTACGGATACATTTAAGAATAGTGTTCTTTCGTTGATGTAATCTCATGATTAAGTCACACTTAATATTCCATCACATGAACTAACTATTCTAGGGACTTTATTTATCTTATAACAAGTGTAATAAAGAACGCCATATTTTATTCAATAACAAAAGTCATGATACATATAAAAGTTTGACATAAACTATTGGCCTCTAGGGCTTATACCAACATCTCCTAGCTCCACTTTGAGCTTCTAGAGGGCCTTGGATCTTTCCCCTCTTTACTCCGTCCTCTACTCTTTCACCAACCATGACTAGATCGGAAAAGCCGGAAGATGTGCTTCCAATCATTTTGTCATAATATGGGCCTTGAAGTGTGCCCATAAAGGTGTCCACAAGCCCCCTTTCCAATAATGGTGGTTGTACACGAGAAGCTAGTTCTCTCCACCGTTGAGCGTAATCCTTGAAGGACTCATTGCTTCTTTGCAGGAGGTTTTGCAGTTGCATCCTATTTGTAGCCATGTCCAAATTATATTTGTATTGCTTTAGGAAAGCATCGGCTAGATCCTTCCATGTTTGGACGTGGGTATGCTCAAGTTGCATGTACCAATCCAATGATGCTCCGCATAAACTATCTTGAAACACATGCACCATGAGTTTCTCGTTCATTGCGTAAGCTGCCATCTTCCTACAGAACATCCGTAGATGATTCCGAGGGCATTGTATTCCCTTGTACTTTTCGAAATCCGGTGCTTTAAACTTCGGAGGGATTACCTCGTCGGGCACTAGGCACATGTCCAAAGCGTTGTGGGCACCATATGAACTGAACCCTTCGACAGCTTTCAACCTTTCTTCCAAAACTCGATACATTTGGGTGGTATCATTGTCTTGGTGGGTGGTGTCGGGAGCAGACTGTCTTTGCTGATTATTTTCCACATTATGAGAAATCACCTCATGCTGAGTAGTGGAAGTTCCTTGAGGACGACGCTCTTCGTTCCTTACGGGGATTGTGAGCGGTGGTGGAGGTGGTCCATGGCCCTCATTTTCAAATGGTGGGGTATAACCCACAGGTAAACCGTAAAGAGGCCATTGCACATTGGCCGCATCCGTTGCTGGGCGAGGATTACTTTCTCGTGCCGATAGAGTTTGCATTAACTCTAGCATCTGATCCATCTTCCCCTTCATTCCATCAACCTCTTCTCTCAAAGCCGCTTGAGTTTGTTCCAAATTGTCCATGATCCTTTGTTTGTTGGCTCGTGTTCCGTACGAGTGTTGGAGATCTGGTTCTTGGACCGAGGGCTTTCGGGGTTTTCGGGCTATGATTGCTTTGAACTGTTTTTAGGGAAATGAATGAGTTTTTTTTTTGAAAAAAATGCATGAAGATGCATGTGGATGTATGTATGCGATGATTATGCAAACTATGCGTTTTTTTTTTTATTTTGCTTTATGAAGGAATTTAAAGGTGCATAATTAATATTAGCAATTTGAAATATTAAAGACCGGGAAATTAATAATACTTCAAAATATCATTTGATTAGATAACATTTGTTTACAAAGTGTAACTAATGCTATTACAAATCAAATAGCCGCTCACTTCTCGGCTTTGCTCATCTCCTCCCTATAGAAATCTATGGTGTCCTTGCAGAACTTCATAAACTTCTGGATCTCCATAGGGATGACAAAGTAAGGCATGACCATTTCGGCCTCCGCTAGCCTCTTTGGAAGTTGGGTGATTACCAAGTTCGAGAATGCAACCAATTTAGTGAAATCCTCACTTAATCGGGTGGCGTCTTGCCATACACACTCAATAACTTCCTTGCGCTGGTCTAGCTTGACTCTTGCACTTCTAATTTCATCATTTAGTTGTGCAATATGGTCCCCGTGAGCTCTTGCAATCTTGTCGAAGTACTCTTCGAATTTCTTGATGTCCTCTTCGAGACGATTGCATTTTAGCCGTTGGACGCGTTGGACGCGTTCTGCTTGAAGCTACTCTTTGTAGTCTTTAACTACTTCTTGGAGCTGTTGATTTTTCTCTTGAAATTTCAACCTCCATTTCCGTTGAGCTTCGATGGCTAGTTCGCCGAACTTCTTGAGCTCTTGGTTGGAATGTAAGATTCTTTCCAACTCTTCGTCCTTGGCCACAAGGTTGGCATCCGCACTAACCAAGCCGCCTCCTATCCAATCTCTCTTCCCTTCGGAGATTCTTAGCCGCTTTTGGCACACTAGGAGAGAATTTGTCACTTCATCTCGATCTCTCTTTGTTGAGTCTTTTGGTGTTGGCTGCATGTTTTGGCAAAACCAAGATATGGAATAGAAGCATCTCCATAGGTAGAACATTTCTTCAGTTGGAAGTTTTTGTTTTTGAAGCCATTCAGAAGCTGAAAATGCCATCAGAAGCTGAAAGCACTGTAGCTGTTCAGAAGCTGAATTCAGGTTCTGAAGTCCAGCGTTGACTTTTGTTGACTACATCAGAAGCTGATATTTTCAAGTGGTTTTTATGCGAATCTTGGTGAAAATTGGCAAGGATTTGTTCCAGGATTATTGCTTCTAGAATGCTGATTTATTTGGAGAAGATTTAATGAAGATTTGGTTTTAAATTATGAAGCTCGTATTTTTTCTGCAGAATCTTTAAAAGATATATTTCTGGTTTATTTGTTTCCTTATTGGATCACTCATAAATTAGAAACAAATCAATTTGAGAAGATTGGCTACAGAATTAAGAAGAGTTACTGAAGGCTATAAAAGGAGGAGCTTTGCTATTGAAGACTTACGATTTAGAGTGTCAAAAATTCAGAGAATTGAGTCTTTGTTATTTTAAGCTTTTAGCTTTGTTGTGCACCACTCTGTTAGAGTTGGTTTAGGTTTGTTTTGGGTTGTAATCACTCTAAGCCTGTAGGTATGAGTGCTGTCTTTGTGTTTTGAAGTTTTCTCAAAAACAGGGTAGTTGTGTTTCAGAACTGATTAAGTTCAAAGGGTAGTTCAAGTAGCTGGGTTGCAGTTGCTTGAATAGGAAGTTAGAGGTTTTCTAATACTCAACGTGTTGGGTAGAATTCAAGACTAGGAGGAAGTTAATTGCTTAGGCTGGGAACTGGGAGTCAGTGTCTTGAGTCATAAGGATTAATTCCTATAGTGGAATTCCTTCCTGGATTGGTATCCCCCAGAGTAGGAGGTGTTTACTCCGAACTGGGTTAACAAATTTCTGTGCCTTTTTACTTTCCTGCACTTTAAATTTGCTGCCTGTGTGTGTTTGTGTTTGTGCTCCGTTTTGCAATCTATTGTCCCCTGCATATTGTTCAGAACCTGTCTGGTTCAGAACCTGGTATTCTCTTAGTTTTGCCTGACCAGAATTTCAATTGGCATCAGAGCAGGCACCCTGCCTGTATTTTGGGTGAGATCCAGAGGACTTAATTTCTGGTAAGCATGGATAGAGAAGGAGGCTATGTCAATAGACCACCCCTACTAGATGGCACAAACTATGAGTATTGGAAGTCAAGGATGTGTGCTTTTCTAAAGTCTATTGACAGCAGGACTTGGAAAGCTGTGATTAAAGGCTGGGATCATCCTGTGTATACAGACAAAGATGGTAACAAGACTGAGGTTCTGAAGTCTGAGGAGAAAAGTAACCAAGCTAAAGGTGTGCAGTGCTATGAGTGTGAAGGGTATGGACACATCAAGTCTGAATGTCCCACTTTTCTCAAGAAGCAGAAAAAGAGCCTAGCTATTTCATGGTCTGATGATGGTTCTGAAGATGATGATGTTAGTGAATCTGATATGTGTGATACTGGTCTGGTTGTAAGGTAAGGAGCTATCTTGAAGAAGGAACCTGGTTTAGAGTCTGAGACCTTTTCAGAGTTTGACTCAGAGTCTGAAGCCTCATATGTGTCTGAAGCTGCTAAAACCTCATATGATGTACTAGCTGATAACTACAAGAAGCTGTATACCAGAAGTGCTGAGGTTTGCAAACAAGTGTTGGATCAGAAGGAGACTATTCTACAACTGGAGGCTGAAAAAGGTGAACTGTTAGTACAGAATTCATATTTAAAAGAAGAAGTGAACCAACTGAACTCCCAACTTGATCAAATGAAGAAGCAAGTGAAGATGTTGAACTCGGCTACTGATAAGTTGGAGGACATTTTGGGGAATCAGCAACAAGGAAAAACTGGTTTAGGTTTTGTTGATCAGACTCAGATTCCTAAACAGATGAATTTTGTTCCTGCTACTCAAACTCATGATTCTATAGTTGGAACATCAAAGAGGAGACCTCAGAAACAAGCCCAGTTGCCAGCTCAGAAGCAAGCTCAGAAGAGACCTCAGATGCAAGGTCAGAAGCATGTTCAGATGCAAAGTCAGAAGCATGGTCAGATGCTACCTCAGAAGCAACCCCAAAAATTTTTCAGAAACAGAATGAGGAGAAATCATCCATGGATCTGTCATCATTGTGGAAAGAAAGGGCATATCAAACCATTTTGCTTTAAACTTTATGGCTATCCTGAACATTTTCAGTATAGAAGAGTGCAACCAGCTGCCCCCAGACATAGTGTTCAGAAGGTGTGGAAGCCCAAAGTTCAGAATGTTAGCCTGATTGCTCATACATCATTAAGAGCCACCTCAAAAGAAGACTGGTACTTTTATAGTGGATGTTCAAGGCACATGACTGGTGTGAAGAAGCTGCTGAGCAATATCAGATCATACTCCAGAAGCTATGTGACATTTGGAGATGGTGTAAAAGGTCAGATTCTGGGTATTGGTGATTTGATCAGAGAAGGTTTGCCCAGACTTAATGATGTGCTACTAGTGGAAGGATTAACTTCAAATCTGATCAGCATTAGTCAACTTAGTGATCAAGACTTAAAGGTTAATTTCAACAAGCAAGAGTGCATTGTTACTAATCAGAAAGATGAGATTCAGATGAGAGGCTGCAGATCCAAAGACAATTGTTACTTGTGGGTTTCTGAAGAAGAAAGAAGTTTGACTTCTTGTCTTATGAGCTCAGAAGAGGAAGTCAAGCTCTGGCACCAGAAGTTAGGTCATCTGCATCTGAAAGGCATGAAGAAAATCCTAAGTACTGAAGCTATCAGACGTGTACCAAATCTGAAGATCAATGAGGACAATGTTTGTGGTGATTGTCAAATTGGGAAACAAACAAGAAAGTCTCATCCCAGATTAGTTCACCAGGTAACTACTAAAGTACTAGAACTTGTTCATGTGGATTTAATGGGGCCTATGCAAGTAGAAAGTATTGGAGGGAAGAGGTATGCTTTTGTTATGGTAGATGACTACTCAAGATTCACATGGATCAACTTTGTTAGAGAGAAGTCTGATACTTTTGAAGTATTTAAAGACTTATGCATTCAACTACAAAGAGAAAAAGACTGTGGCATAGTCAGAATCAGAAGTGACCATGGCAAAGAATTTGAAAACAAGAGTTTTTCTGAATTCTGTGCTTCTGAAGGTATAAAACATGAGTTTTCTGCACCTATCACACCTCAGCAAAATGGTGTAGTTGAGAGGAAGAATAGGACTTTAGCAGAATGTGCAAGGGTTATGCTGCATGCTAAGAAGTTGCCATATATGTTCTGGGCTGAAGCAATGAACACTGCATGTTACATACACAACAGAGTCACTTTAAAGAAGGGTACTGCATCAACTCTGTATGAATTGTGGAAAGGGAGAAAGCCTACAGTCAAATATTTCCATGTTTTTGGGAGCAGATGCTATATTTTGGCTGATAGAGAAAATAGGAGAAAGCTGGATCCTAAGTCAGATGAAGGCATATTCCTGGGTTATTCAGTAAACAGCAGAGCTTACAGGGTGTTTAATTCCAGAACCAAGGTTGTGATGGAGTCCATAAATGTGGTTATTGATGATTTGTCTGTTGAGAATGAAAGGAATGAGCCTGAAGTTGTTCCAGAATCTGAAGCTTCAGAAGAACAAACTTCAGAAGCAGAAAAGCATTCAGAGTCTGAAGAAGCAGAAGATCAACCAGATCAAGTTCCTAATGGTAAAGGGCCATCAATTAGAGTTCAGAAGGATCATCCTAAAGACTTAATCATTGGAAGCTTAGATCAAGGTGTCAGAACCAGGAGATCAGATGCTGCTGCTACTGATTCATGTTTTGTGTCAAAGGTTGAGCCTAAAAATGTGAAAGAAGCCCTAACTGATGAATTTTGGATTGAAGCAATGCAAGATGAGTTGAATCAATTCAAAAGGAGTGAAGTGTGGGATCTTGTTCCAAGACCAGAAGGGCTGAATGTGATTGGCACTAAGTGGATATTTAAGAATAAAACAGATGAAAATGGTACTGTAGTCAGAAACAAGGCAAGGTTGGTTGCTCAGGGTTATACTCAAGTTGAGGGACTTGATTTTGATGAGACCTTTGCACCTGTGGCCAGACTAGAGTCCATAAGATTACTGTTGGGTGTATCCTGCATTCTCAAGTTCAAATTATTCCAGATGGATGTGAAGAGTGCATTTCTGAATGGATATTTGCAAGAAGAGGTATATGTTGAACAACCTAAGGGTTTTGTGGATCCTAAGTTTCTAGAACATGTGTACAAGTTAAAGAAGGCTTTATATGGATTGAAGCAAGCACCAAGAGCATGGTATGACAGGCTGACTCAGTTTCTTGTGGCTCAAGGATACAGAAAAGGTGGTTCTGATAAGACATTATTTGTGAAGAGTGAACATGGAAGTCTGATGATTGCTCAGATCTATGTTGATGACATAGTGTTTGGTGGAATGTCAGATAAAATGGTTAAGATGTTTGTTCAGCAAATGCAATCAGAGTTTGAAATGAGTTTGGTTGGAGAGCTGACTTATTTTCTTGGTTTACAAGTTAAGCAAATGGAAGATACCATCTTTATTTCTCAAAGTAAATATGCCAAGAACATAGTGAAGAAATTTGGAATGGAATCAGCTGCTCATAAGAAGACACCAGCTGCTACTCATCTGAAGCTAACCAAAGATGAACAAGGAGTATCAGTTGATCAGAGTCAGTACAGAAGCATGATAGGGAGCCTATTGTATTTAACTGCAAGCAGACCTGATATCACTTATGCTGTTGGAGTATGTGCAAGATATCAAGCTGATCCTAAGATGAGTCATCTGACACAAGTCAAAATGATCTTGAAGTATGTGAATAGCACAAGTGACTATGGAATCATGTATTCTCATAGTTCAAGTTCTGAATTGATGGGATTTTGTGATGCTGACTGGGCTGGAAGTGCTGATGACAGGAAGAGCACTTCAGGAGGTTGTTTCTTCTTAGGAAATAACTTGATTTCATGGTTCAGCAAGAAACAAAACTGTGTTTCATTGTCAACTGCTGAAGCTGAGTACATTGCTGCTGGGAGTAGTTGCTCACAACTGGTGTGGATGAAACAAATGCTGGAGGAGTACAACATTGAACAAGGAACTATGACATTGTTCTGTGACAATTTGAGTGCCATCAACATTTCTAAGAATCCAATTCAGCACAGCAGAACCAAACACATAGACATCAGACATCATTTTATCAGAAATCTTGTGGAGGATAAAGTCATTCAGCTGGAACATGTAACTACTGAAGAACAAGTTGCTGACATATTCACAAAAGCCTTGGATGCTAAACAGTTTGAGAATCTGAGAAGCAAGTTAGGAGTGTGCTTACATGAAGACTTATAGCAATTACTGCAAACTGGATGTGAGGAAGGTAAAGTACCTGCCAGTTGTGCCTGTGCTAAGTGTGATCCTGAACCTGAGTCAGAATCTAACAAGTTTTCAAGGATCTGTGCTACCTGTTTTGATTTTATTCCCTATTTGAAGACTATGATTTGTCAGAATTTTATGGCTAAAAAGGGGGAGAAAATCTTATGCAATGTGTTGGCTCTGTTGGCTCTGATACCAAGAATCAGAAGATGTATTGCTGCATTTCAGATATGTGTGTCTTTGTTTCAGAAGGTGACTAATTTTGCTCTGATACCAAGCATTATATGTCCAGATATGATCAAGGGGGAATATGTGTCTCAGGGGGAGTACAAGCTTGTTATAGTCCTGAAGTGTAGAAGTGTAGTGGTCCTGAAGAACATTAGTGTTCAGCTCCTGAAGTTTGGTTTGTGCTCTGATACCATTTATCACTGCAGTTCAGTAGTAAGGGGGAGTTTGTATGAGAAGCTGAGTTGCAGGGGGAGTGTTGTGAAGCTTCAGGGGGAGTTGATTAATAGCTCTGATACCATGTTTGTGATGATCAGGAGTTGATCAGTAGCATATGTGTGCTTCAGTAGCTGTTATGTTTTGTAGAACTGAAGCTGGTCTGTGTTATTCATAGCTGTGTCCGCTGCTTATGTTTATGCTATGATATATCATTGTGGAGTTCTTCATTGCTGAGTTGATTGTAAGGGAGATTGAAGAACTTGGATGGTTTTAGCCAAAAATTTGCCAAAGGGGGAGATTGTTGAGTCTTTTGGTGTTGGCTGCATGTTTTGGCAAAACCAAGATATGGAATAGAAGCATCTCCATAGGTAGAACATTTCTTCAGTTGGAAGTTTTTATTTTTGAAGCCATTCAGAAGCTGAAAATGCCATCAGAAGCTGAAAGCACTGTAGCTGTTCAGAAGCTGAATTCAGGTTCTGAAGTCCAGCGTTGACTTTTGTTGACTACATCAGAAGCTGATATTTTCAAGTGGTTTTTATGCGAATCTTGGTGAAAATTGGCAAGGATTTGTTCCAGGATTATTGCTTCTAGAATGCTGATTTATTTGGAGAAGATTTAATGAAGATTTGGTTTTAAATTATGAAGCTCGTATTTTTTCTGCAGAATCTTTAAAAGATATATTTCTGGTTTATTTGTTTCCTTATTGGATCACTCATAAATTAGAAACAAATCAATTTGAGAAGATTGGCTACAGAATTAAGAAGAGTTACTGAAGGCTATAAAAGGAGGAGCTTTGCTATTGAAGACTTACGATTTAGAGTGTCAAAAATTCAGAGAATTGAGTCTTTGTTATTTTAAGCTTTTAGCTTTGTTGTGCACCACTCTGTTAGAGTTGGTTTAGGTTTGTTTTGGGTTGTAATCACTCTAAGCCTGTAGGTATGAGTGCTGTCTTTGTGTTTTGAAGTTTTCTCAAAAACAGGGTAGTTGTGTTTCAGAACTGATTAAGTTCAAAGGGTAGTTCAAGTAGCTAGGTTGCAGTTGCTTGAATAGGAAGTTAGAGGTTTTCTAATACTCAACGTGTTGGGTAGAATTCAAGACTAGGAGGAAGTTAATTGCTTAGGCTGGGAACTGGGAGTCAGTGTCTTGAGTCATAAGGATTAATTCCTATAGTGGAATTCCTTCCTGGATTGGTATCCCCCAGAGTAGGAGGTGTTTACTCCGAACTGGGTTAACAAATTTCTGTGCCTTTTTACTTTCCTGCACTTTAAATTTGCTGCCTGTGTGTGTTTGTGTTTGTGCTCCGTTTTGCAATCTATTGTCCCCTGCATATTGTTCAGAACCTGTCTGGTTCAGAACCTGGTATTCTCTTAGTTTTGCCTGACCAGAATTTCTATTGGCATCAGAGCAGGCACCCTGCCTGTATTTTGGGTGAGATCCAGAGGACTTAATTTCTGGTAAGCATGGATAGAGAAGGAGGCTATGTCAATAGACCACCCCTACTAGATGGCACAAACTATGAGTATTGGAAGTCAAGGATGTGTGCTTTTCTAAAGTCTATTGACAGCAGGACTTGGAAAGCTGTGATTAAAGGTTTGTTGAGTCTTTAAGTGTTGGCTGCATTGTTTGGCAAAACCAAAGTATGGAATAGAAGCTTTTCCTTGTGATGAACATTTCTTCAGTTGCAAGCTTTATGTTTTGAAGCCATTCAGAAGCAGAAAAAAATCATCAGAAGCTGAATGCACTGTAGCAGTTCAGAAGCTGATTTCAGGTTCTGAAGCCAGCGTTGACTTTTGTTGACCACATCAGAAGCTGGATTTTCAGATTAGTTTTTGCGCGTATCTTGGGAGATTTAGCAAGGAATTATCTTTGTATAAGTGCTTCTAGAATGCTGAATTATTTGGAGAAGATTTTATTGAAGATTTGGTTCAAAGATATGAAATTCGTATTTTCTGTTTTAAATCTTTCAAAGATACAAAACAGTTTTATTTGTTACTTGATTGGACCAATCTTATTCCAGTAACAAATCAATTTAGAAGATTTGGAGCAAAATTAAGAGGCTTGCTGAAGATTATAAAAAGGAGGAACTTAGCTTTCAAGACTTACGATTTAGAGTGTCAAAAATTCAGAGAATTGAGTCTTAGTGTTTGTAAGCTTTAAGCTTTGTTTGTGCACCACTCTATTGAGTTGGTTTAGTGTTTTTAATTGAGTTGTAATTCATTCTAAGCCTCTAGGTACGAATGAAGTTTTGTCTTTGAAGGTGTATTTAAAAACAGGGGAGTTTTAGTATTCAGAACTGGGTTAAGTTCAAAGGGTAGTTCAAGTAGCTGGGTTGCAGTTGCTTGAATAGGAAGTTAGAGGTTTTCTAATACTCAACGTGTTGGGTAGAATTCAAGACTAGGTGGAGATTAATTGCTTAGGATAGGAGCTGGGAGTCAGTGTCTAAGTCTTAAGGATTAATTCCAATAGTGGAATTCCTTCCTGGATTGGTATCCCCCAGAGTAGGAGGTGTTTACTCCGAACTGGGTTAACAAACCTTGTGTGTTTTTAGCTTTCCTGCACATTTATTTTTCTGCCTGTTAATTGCTTTTATAATTGTGCTAAGTTCTGATCAGAACCTGCTAAGTTTTAATCAGAACCTGAACCTGTTAAGAACCTCATTGCCTGGCCAGAATTTCAATTGGCATCAGAGCAGGCACCCTGCCTGTATTTTGGGTGAGATTCAGAGGACTTAATATCTGGCAAGCATGGATAGAGAAGGAGGCTATGTCAATAGACCACCCCTATTAGATGGCACAAACTATGAGTATTGGAAGTCTAGGATGTGTGCTTTCTTAAAATCTATTGACAGCAGGACTTGGAAAGCTGTGATTAAAGGCTGGGATCATCCTGTGTATACAGACAAAGATGGTAACAAGACTGAGGTTCTGAAGCCTGAGGAGGAATGGACCAAAGCTGAAGATGACTTGTCACTGGGAAATTCAAAAGCTTTGAATGCTATCTTCAATGGTGTTGATCAGAACATGTTCAGACTCATCAAACAATGTACTGTGGCTAAGGATGCTTGGGAAATTCTGAAGACCACTCATGAAGGAACTTCTAAGGTGAAGATGTCCAGATTGCAGCTGCTGACCACCAAGTTTGAGAACCTGAAGATGAAGGAGGATGAAAATATCCAGGATTTCTATATGAATGTGCTTGATATGGCAAATTCTTTTGACTCTCTTGGTGAAAAGATGTCTGATGAGAAGTTAGTAAGAAAAATCCTCAGGTCCCTGCCCAGAAGGTTTGACATGAAGGTTACAGCAATTGAAGAGGCTCATGATATCACCACTATGAAGCTTGAGGAGCTGATTGGGTCTTTGCTTAATTTTGATACTGCATTCTGCAAACAGCCTGATAAGAAAGGGAAAGGAATAGCATTTGCAGTTAATTCAGGAGCTGATGATCAACATGAGTCTGATGAGGAGGATAATGACTTATCAGAAGCCCTAGTGTTGCTGGGAAAACAATTCAACAAGATTCTGAAGAATGTTAACAGAAAAGCCAAAGCCAAAGGTCAGAATTTCAGATTCAATAACAAAAAGCAACAAACTGATGAGAAGAAGACCAAGTCTGAGGAGAAAAGTAACCAAGCCAAAGGTGTGCAGTGCTATGAGTGTGAGGGCTATGGGCATATCAAATCTGAATGTCCTACTTTTCTTAAGAAGCAGAAGAAAAGCCTAGCTGTTGCATGGTCTGATGATGGTTCTGAAGATGATGATGTTAGTGAATCTGATATGTGTGATACTGGTCTTGTTGTGAGGTCAGGAGCTATCTTAAAGAAGGAACCTGTTTTAGAGTCTGAGACCTTTTCAGAGTCTGACTCAGAGTCTGAAGCCTCATATGTGTCTGAAGCTGCTAAAACCTCATATGATGAACTAGCTGATAACTACAAGAAGCTGTATACCAGAAGTGCTGAGGTTTGCAAACAAGTTTTGGATCAGAAGGAGACAATTCTTCAACTGGAGGCTGAAAAAGGTGAACTGTTAGTGCAGAATTCTGATTTAAAAGAAGAAGTGAACCAACTGAACTCCCAACTTGATCAAATGAAGAAGCAAGTGAAGATGTTGAACTCTGCTACTGATAAGTTGGAGGACATTTTGGGGAATCAGCAACAAGGAAAAACTGGTTTAGGTTTTGTTGATCAGAATCAGATTCCTAAACAGATGAGTTTTGTTCCTGCTACTAATACTCATGACTCTATGGCTGAAACATCAAAGAAGAGACCTCAGAAGCAAGCCCAGATGCAAGGTCAGAAGCATATCCAGATGAGACCTCAAAAGCAAGCTCAGAAGGGACCTCAGATGCAAGGTCAGAAGCATGTTCAGATGCTACCTCAGAAGCAACCCCAGAAATCTTTCAGAAACAGAAGGAGGAGGAATCATCCATGGGTCTGTCATCATTGTGGAAAGAAAGGGCATATCAAACCATTCTGCTTCAAACTTTATGGCTATCCTGAACATTTTCAGTATAGAAGAGTTGAACCAGCTGCTATCAGACACAATGTTCAGAAGGTGTGGAAGCCCAAAGTTCAGAATGTAGGCCTTATAGCTCATACTTCTTTGAGAGCCACTTCAAAAGAAGATTGGTATTTTGATAGTGGGTGTTCAAGGCACATGACTGGTGTGAAGAAGCTGCTGAGCAATATCAGATCTTACTCCAGAAGCTATGTGACATTTGGAGATGGTGTAAAAGGTCAGATTCTGGGTATTGGTGATTTGATCAGAGAAGGGTTGCCCAGACTTAATGATGTGCTACTGGTGGAAGGATTAACTTCTAATCTGATCAGCATTAGCCAACTTTGTGACCAAGAGTTAAAGGTTAATTTCAACAAGCAAGAGTGCATTGTTACTGATCAGAAAGATGAGATTCAGATGAGGGGCTGCAGATCCAAAGACAATTGTTACTTATGGGTTTCTGAAGAAGAAAGAAGTCTGACTTCTTGTCTTATGAGCTCAGAAGAGGAAGTCAAGCTCTGGCACCAGAAACTGGGACATCTGCATCTGAAAGGCATGAAGAAAATCCTAAGTACTGAAGCTATCAGAGGTGTACCTAATCTGAAGATCAATGAGGACAATGTTTGTGGTGATTGTCAGATAGGTAAACAAACAAGAAAGTCTCATCCCAGATTAGTTCACCAGGTAACTACCAAAGTACTAGAACTTGTTCATATGGATTTAATGGGGCCTATGCAAGTTGAGAGTATTGGAGGCAAGAGGTATGCATTTGTAATGGTAGATGACTACTCAAGATTCACATGGATCAGTTTGGTTAGAGAAAAGTCTGATACTTTTGAAGTATTTAAAGACCTGTGCATTCAATTACAAAGAGAAAAAGATTGTGGTATTGTCAGAATCAGAAGTGACCATGGCAAAGAATTTGAAAACAAGAGTTTCTCAGAATTCTGTGCTTCTGAAGGTATAAAACATGAGTTTTCTGCACCTATCACACCTCAGCAAAATGGTGTAGTTGAGAGGAAGAATAGGACATTAGCAGAATGTGCAAGGGTTATGTTGCATGCTAAGAAGCTGCCATATAGGTTCTGGGCTGAAGCAATGAATACTGCCTGTTATATTCATAACAGAGTTACTTTGAAGAAGGGAACCACTTGTACTTTGTATGAATTATGGAAAGGAAGAAAGCCAACTGTGAAGTATTTCCATGTGTTTGGGAGCAGATGCTATATTTTGGCTGATAGAGAAAATAGGAGAAAGCTGGATCCTAAGTCTGATGAAGGCATATTCCTGGGTTATTCAGTAAACAGCAGAGCTTATAGGGTGTTTAATTCAAGAACTAAAGTTGTGATGGAGTCCATTAATGTGGTAATTGATGATCTGACTGCTGAGAAAGATAGAAGTGAGTCTGAAGTTGTTCCAGAGTCTGAAGCATCAGAAGAACAACCTTCAGAAGCAGAAAATCAAGCAGAGTCTGAAGAAGCAGATGTGCATCCAGAACATGATCCTACCAATAAAGGGCCATCAATTAGAGTTCAGAAGGATCATCCTAAGGAACTTATCATTGGGAGTTTGGATCAAGGGGTCAGAACCAGGAGATCAGAACCAGCTGCTACTGATTCATGTTTTGTGTCAAAGGTTGAGCCTAAAAATGTGAAAGAAGCCCTAACTGATGAATTTTGGATTGAAGCAATGCAAGAAGAGTTGAATCAATTCAAAAGGAGTGAAGTATGGGATCTAGTTCCAAGACCAGAAGGACTGAATGTGATTGGTACTAAGTGGATATTTAAGAATAAAACAGATGAAACTGGTACTGTAGTCAGAAACAAGGCAAGGTTGGTTGCTCAGGGTTATACTCAAGTAGAGGGATTGGATTTTGATGAGACATTTGCACCTGTGGCCAGACTAGAGTCCATAAGACTACTGTTGGGTGTTTCATGCATTCTCAAGTTCAAATTGTTTCAGATGGATGTGAAGAGTGCATTTTTTAATGGATATCTGCAAGAGGAAGTGTATGTTGAACAGCCTAAGGGTTTTGTGGA
Organism: Medicago ruthenica; assembly: GCA_018208015.1. Lineage (NCBI taxonomy): Eukaryota > Viridiplantae > Streptophyta > Magnoliopsida > Fabales > Fabaceae > Medicago > Medicago ruthenica. The sequence continues at coordinate 38,645,528 of CM031376.1, forward strand.
TCCTAAGTTTCCAGAACATGTGTACAAGTTAAAGAAGGCTTTGTATGGATTGAAGCAAGCACCAAGAGCATGGTATGACAGGCTGACTCAGTTTCTTGTGGCTCAAGGTTACAGAAAAGGAGGTTCTGATAAGACCTTGTTTGTGAAAAATGAAAATGGGAGTTTGATGATTGCTCAGATTTATGTGGATGATATAGTGTTTGGAGGGATGTCTCAGAAGATGGTCAAACTGTTTGTTCAGCAGATGCAGTCAGAATTTGAAATGAGCTTAGTTGGTGAACTGACTTATTTTCTTGGATTACAAGTCAAGCAAATGGAAGATACAATCTTCATTTCTCAAAGTAAGTATGCCAAGAACATAGTGAAGAAATTTGGATTGGAATCTGCTGCTCACAAGAGGACACCAGCTGCTACTCACCTGAAGTTAACTAAGGATGAGCATGGAGTTTCAGTAGACCAAAGTCAGTACAGAAGCATGATTGGGAGCCTATTGTACTTAACTGCAAGCAGGCCTGATATCACATTTTCTGTAGGAGTTTGTGCAAGATATCAAGCTGATCCTAAGATGAGTCATCTGACACAAGTTAAAAGAATTCTGAAATATGTTAATAGCACAAGTGACTATGGAATCATGTATTCTCATAGTTCAAGTTCTGAACTGATGGGATATTGTGATGCTGACTGGGCTGGAAGTGCTGATGACAGGAAAAGCACCTCAGGAGGTTGTTTCTTTTTGGGAAATAACTTAATTTCATGGTTTAGCAAGAAGCAAAACTGTGTGTCATTGTCAACTGCTGAAGCTGAGTACATTGCTGCTGGGAGTAGTTGCTCACAACTGGTTTGGATGAAACAGATGCTGGAGGAGTACAATATGAAACAAGGCACTATGACTTTATTTTGTGACAACTTGAGTGCGATTAATATCTCTAAGAACCCAATACAGCACAGCAGAACTAAACACATAGACATCAGGCACCATTTTATCAGAAACCTTGTGGATGACAAGATTATTCAACTGGAACATGTGGACACTGAAGAACAAATTGCTGACATATTCACAAAGGCCTTGGATGCTAAACAGTTTGAGAATCTGAGAAGCAAGTTGGGTGTGTGTTTGCATGAAGAGTTATAGCAATTACTGCAAACTGGATGTGAGGAAGATAGAGTACCTGCCAGTTGTGCCTATGCTAAGTGTGATCCTGTGTCTGAATCTAACAAGTTTTTCAGGATCTGTGTTACTTGTTTTGATTTTATTCCCTATATGAAGACTATGTTTTGTCAGAATTTTGTGGCTAAAAAGGGGGAGAAAATCTTATGTAATGTGTTGGCTCTGATACCAAAAGTCTTATGCAAAGTGTTGCTGCTCAGAAGTTCAAATTTCAGATGTTCAGTTTTCAGTGTGGTTCAGAAGTTGTTTGTGAAGCTCAGAGTTCAGAACAAATATAACAAGAGCTGTCAAGATGTCATTGAGGGGGAGTATGTGTCTCAGGGGGAGTCCAAGGTTGTTTTGATCCTGAGTGTTTTTGCAGCTCCTGAAGTGTTGGCTCTAATATGCTCAGATACCATAAATTCAGAAGTATGGGGGAGTTTGATGTATGCTGAGTGTATGTTGAGTTGCAGGGGGAGTGTGTGTGATGATCAGGAGTTGATCAGTAGCTCTGATACCTTGAAGTAGCTCTGATACCATGATTGTGATGATCAGTACTTGGTTTATGTGTGCTTCAGGAGTCAGAAGCTGAAGATGATGTTTAACATAGCTCAGAAAGTGTTTTGTCCGCTGCCTAAACTGATTGCTATGATATGTTATTGTGGAGTTCTTCATTGCTGAGCTGATTATAATGAAGATTGAAGAACTTGGATGGTTTTAGCCAAAAATTTGCCAAAGGGGGAGATTGTTGAGTCTTTAAGTGTTGGCTGCATTGTTTGGCAAAACCAAAGTATGGAATAGAAGCTTTTCCTTATGATGAACATTTCTTCAGTTGCAAGCTTTATGTTTTGAAGCCATTCAGAAGCAGAAAAAAATCATCAGAAGCTGAATGCACTGTAGCAGTTCAGAAGCTGATTTCAGGTTCTGAAGCCAGCGTTGACTTTTGTTGACCACATCAGAAGCTGGATTTTCAGATTAGTTTTTGCGCGTATCTTGGGAGATTTAGCAAGGAATTATCTTTGTATAAGTGCTTCTAGAATGCTGAATTATTTGGAGAAGATTTTATTGAAGATTTGGTTCAAAGATATGAAATTCGTATTTTCTGTTTTAAATCTTTCAAAGATACAAAACAGTTTTATTTGTTACTTGATTGGACCAATCTTATTCCAGTAACAAATCAATTTAGAAGATTTGGAGCAAAATTAAGAGGCTTGCTGAAGATTATAAAAAGGAGGAACTTAGCTTTCAAGACTTACGATTTAGAGTGTCAAAAATTCAGAGAATTGAGTCTTAGTGTTTGTAAGCTTTAAGCTTTGTTTGTGCACCACTCTATTGAGTTGGTTTAGTGTTTTTAATTGAGTTGTAATTCATTCTAAGCCTCTAGGTACGAATGAAGTTTTGTCTTTGAAGGTGTATTTAAAAACAGGGGAGTTTTAGTATTCAGAACTGGGTTAAGTTCAAAGGGTAGTTCAAGTAGCTGGGTTGCAGTTGCTTGAATAGGAAGTTAGAGGTTTTCTAATACTCAACGTGTTGGGTAGAATTCAAGACTAGGTGGAGATTAATTGCTTAGGATAGGAGCTGGGAGTCAGTGTCTAAGTCTTAAGGATTAATTCCAATAGTGGAATTCCTTCCTGGATTGGTATCCCCCAGAGTAGGAGGTGTTTACTCCGAACTGGGTTAACAAACCTTGTGTGTTTTTAGCTTTCCTGCACATTTATTTTTCTGCCTGTTAATTGCTTTTATAATTGTGCTAAGTTCTGATCAGAACCTGCTAAGTTTTAATCAGAACCTGAACCTGTTAAGAACCTCATTGCCTGGCCAGAATTTCAAGGTTGGGATCATCCTGTGTATACAGACAAAGATGGTAACAAGACTGAGGTTCTGAAGTCTGAGGAGAAAAGTAACCAAGCTAAAGGTGTGCAGTGCTATGAGTGTGAAGGGTATGGACACATCAAGTCTGAATGTCCCACTTTTCTCAAGAAGCAGAAAAAGAGCCTAGCTATTTCATGGTCTGATGATGGTTCTAAAGATGATGATGTTAGTGAATCTGATATGTGTGATACTGGTCTGGTTGTAAGGTCAGGAGCTATCTTGAAGAAGGAACCTGGTTTAGAGTCTGAGACCTTTTCAGAGTTTGACTCAGAGTCTGAAGCCTCATATGTGTCTGAAGCTGCTAAAACCTCATATGATGTACTAGCTGATAACTACAAGAAGCTGTATACCAGAAGTGCTGAGGTTTGCAAACAAGTGTTGGATCAGAAGGAGACTATTCTACAACTGGAGGCTGAAAAAGGTGAACTGTTAGTACAGAATTCATATTTAAAAGAAGAAGTGAACCAACTGAACTCCCAACTTGATCAAATGAAGAAGCAAGTGAAGATGTTGAACTCGGCTACTGATAAGTTGGAGGACATTTTGGGGAATCAGCAACAAGGAAAAACTGGTTTAGGTTTTGTTGATCCGACTCAGATTCCTAAACAGATGAATTTTGTTCCTGCTACTCAAACTCATGATTCTATAGTTGGAACATCAAAGAGGAGACCTCAGAAACAAGCCCAGTTGCCAGCTCAGAAGCAAGCTCAGAAGAGACCTCAGATGCAAGGTCAGAAGCATGTTCAGATGCAAAGTCAGAAGCATGGTCAGATGCTACCTCAGAAGCAACCCCAGAAATTTTTCAGAAACAGAATGAGGAGAAATCATCCATGGAGCTGTCATCATTGTGGAAAGAAAGGGCATATCAAACCATTTTGCTTTAAACTTTATGGCTATCCTGAACATTTTCAGTATAGAAGAGTGCAACCAGCTGCCCCCAGACATAGTGTTCAGAAGGTGTGGAAGCCCAAAGTTCAGAATGTTGGCCTGATTGCTCATACATCATTAAGAGCCACCTCAAAAGAAGACTGGTACTTTGATAGTGGATGTTCAAGGCACATGACTGGTGTGAAGAAGCTGCTGAGCAATATCAGATCATACTCCAGAAGCTATGTGACATTTGGAGATGGTGTAAAAGGTCAGATTCTGGGTATTGGTGATTTGATCAGAGAAGGTTTGCCCAGACTTAATGATGTGCTACTAGTGGAAGGATTAACTTCAAATCTGATCAGCATTAGTCAACTTAGTGATCAAGACTTAAAGGTTAATTTCAACAAGCAAGAGTGCATTGTTACTAATCAGAAAGATGAGATTCAGATGAGAGGCTGCAGATCCAAAGACAATTGTTACTTGTGGGTTTCTGAAGAAGAAAGAAGTTTGACTTCTTGTCTTATGAGCTCAGAAGAGGAAGTCAAGCTCTGGCACCAGAAGTTAGGTCATCTGCATCTGAAAGGCATGAAGAAAATCCTAAGTACTGAAGCTATCAGAGGTGTACCAAATCTGAAGATCAATGAGGACAATGTTTGTGGTGATTGTCAAATTGGGAAACAAACAAGAAAGTCTCATCCCAGATTAGTTCACTAGGTAACTACTAAAGTACTAGAACTTGTTCATGTGGATTTAATGGGGCCTATGCAAGTAGAAAGTATTGGAGGGAAGAGGTATGCTTTTGTTATGGTAGATGACTACTCAAGATTCACATGGATCAACTTTGTTAGAGAGAAGTCTGATACTTTTGAAGTATTTAAAGACTTATGCATTCAACTACAAAGAGAAAAAGACTGTGGCATAGTCAGAATCAGAAGTGACCATGGCAAAGAATTTGAAAACAAGAGTTTTTCTGAATTCTGTGCTTCTGAAGGTATAAAACATGAGTTTTCTGCACCTATCACACCTCAGCAAAATGGTGTAGTTGAGAGGAAGAATAGGACTTTAGCAGAATGTGCAAGGGTTATGCTGCATGCTAAGAAGTTGCCATATATGTTCTGGGCTGAAGCAATGAACACTGCATGTTACATACACAACAGAGTCACTTTAAAGAAGGGTACTGCATCAACTCTGTATGAATTGTGGAAAGGGAGAAAGCCTACAGTCAAATATTTCCATGTTTTTGGGAGCAGATGCTATATTTTGGCTGATAGAGAAAATAGGAGAAAGCTGGATCCTAAGTCAGATGAAGGCATATTCCTGGGTTATTCAGTAAACAGCAGAGCTTACAGGGTGTTTAATTCCAGAACCAAGGTTGTGATGGAGTCCATAAATGTGGTTATTGATGATTTGTCTGTTGAGAATGAAAGGAATGAGCCTGAAGTTGTTCCAGAATCTGAAGCTTCAGAAGAACAAACTTCAGAAGCAGAAAAGCATTCAGAGTCTGAAGAAGCAGAAGATCAACCAGATCAAGTTCCTAATGGTAAAGGGCCATCAATTAGAGTTCAGAAGGATCATCCTAAAGACTTAATCATTGGAAGCTTAGATCAAGGTGTCAGAACCAGGAGATCAGATGCTGCTGCTACTGATTCATGTTTTGTGTCAAAGGTTGAGCCTAAAAATGTGAAAGAAGCCCTAACTGATGAATTTTGGATTGAAGCAATGCAAGATGAGTTGAATCAATTCAAAAGGAGTGAAGTGTGGGATCTTGTTCCAAGACCAGAAGGGCTGAATGTGATTGGCACTAAGTGGATATTTAAGAATAAAACAGATGAAAATGGTACTGTGGTCAGAAACAAGGCAAGGTTGGTTGCTCAGGGTTATACTCAAGTTGAGGGACTTGATTTTGATGAGACCTTTGCACCTTTGGCCAGACTAGAGTCCATAAGATTACTGTTGGGTGTATCCTGCATTCTCAAGTTCAAATTATTCCAGATGGATGTGAAGAGTGCATTTCTGAATGGATATTTGCAAGAAGAGGTATATGTTGAACAACCTAAGGGTTTTGTGGATCCTAAGTTTCTAGAACATGTGTACAAGTTAAAGAAGGCTTTATATGGATTGAAGCAAGCACCAAGAGCATGGTATGACAGGCTGACTCAGTTTCTTGTGGCTCAAGGTTCTGATAAGACATTATTTGTGAAGAGTGAACATGGAAGTCTGATGATTGCTCAGATCTATGTTGATGACATAGTGTTTGGTGGAATGTCAGATAAAATGGTTAAGATGTTTGTTCAGCAAATGCAATCAGAGTTTGAAATGAGTTTGGTTGGAGAGCTGACTTATTTTCTTGGTTTACAAGTTAAGCAAATGGAAGATACCATCTTTATTTCTCAAAGTAAATATGCCAAGAACATAGTGAAGAAATTTGGAATGGAATCAGCTGCTCATAAGAAGACACCAGCTGTTACTCATCTGAAGCTAACCAAAGATGAACAAGGAGTATCAGTTGATCAGAGTCAGTACAGAAGCATGATAGGGAGCCTATTGTATTTAACTGCAAGCAGACCTGATATCACTTATGCTGTTGGAGTATGTGCAAGATATCAAGCTGATCCTAAGATGAGTCATCTGACACAAGTCAAAATGATCTTGAAGTATGTGAATAGCACAAGTGACTATGGAATCATGTATTCTCATAGTTCAAGTTCTGAATTGATGGGATTTTGTGATGCTGACTGGGCTGGAAGTGCTGATGACAGGAAGAGCACTTCAGGAGGTTGTTTCTTCTTAGGAAATAACTTGATTTCATGGTTCAGCAAGAAACAAAACTGTGTTTCATTGTCAACTGCTGAAGCTGAGTACATTGCTGCTGGGAGTAGTTGCTCACAACTGGTGTGGATGAAACAAATGCTGGAGGAGTACAACATTGAACAAGGAACTATGACATTGTTCTGTGACAATTTGAGTGCCATCAACATTTCTAAGAATCCAATTCAGCACAGCAGAACCAAATACATAGACATCAGACATCGTTTTATCAGAAATCTTGTGGAGGATAAAGTCATTCAGCTGGAACATGTAACTACTGAAGAACAAGTTGCTGACATATTCACAAAAGCCTTGGATGCTAAACAGTTTGAGAATCTGAGAAGCAAGTTAGGAGTGTGCTTACATGAAGACTTATAGCAATTACTGCAAACTGGATGTGAGGAAGGTAAAGTACCTGCCAGTTGTGCCTGTGCTAAGTGTGATCCTGAACCTGAGTCAGAATCTAACAAGTTTTCAAGGATCTGTGCTACCTGTTTTGATTTTATTCCCTATTTGAAGACTATGATTTGTCAGAATTTTATGGCTAAAAAGGGGGAGAAAATCTTATGCAATGTGTTGGCTCTGTTGGCTCTGATACCAAGAATCAGAAGATGTATTGCTGCATTTCAGATATGTGTGTCTTTGTTTCAGAAGGTGACTAATTTTGCTCTGATACCAAGCATTATATGTCCAGATATGATCAAGGGGGAATATGTGTCTCAGGGGGAGTACAAGCTTGTTATAGTCCTGAAGTGTAGAAGTGTAGTGGTCCTGAAGAACATTAGTGTTCAGCTCCTGAAGTTTGGTTTGTGCTCTGATACCATTTATCACTGCAGTTCAGTAGTAAGGGGGAGTTTGTATGAGAAGCTGAGTTGCAGGGGGAGTGTTGTGAAGCTTCAGGGGGAGTTGATTAATAGCTCTGATACCATGTTTGTGATGATCAGGAGTTGATCAGTAGCATATGTGTGCTTCAGTAGCTGTTATGTTTTGTAGAACTGAAGCTGGTCTGTGTTATTCATAGCTGTGTCCGCTGCTTATGTTTATGCTATGATATATCATTGTGGAGTTCTTCATTGCTGAGTTGATTGTAAGGGAGATTGAAGAACTTGGATGGTTTTAGCCAAAAATTTGCCAAAGGGGGAGATTGTTGAGTCTTTTGGTGTTGGCTGCATGTTTTGGCAAAACCAAGATATGGAATAGAAGCATCTCCATAGGTAGAACATTTCTTCAGTTGGAAGTTTTTATTTTTGAAGCCATTCAGAAGCTGAAAATGCCATCAGAAGCTGAAAGCACTGTAGCTGTTCAGAAGCTGAATTCAGGTTCTGAAGTCCAGCGTTGACTTTTGTTGACTACATCAGAAGCTGATATTTTCAAGTGGTTTTTATGCGAATCTTGGTGAAAATTGGCAAGGATTTGTTCCAGGATTATTGCTTCTAGAATGCTGATTTATTTGGAGAAGATTTAATGAAGATTTGGTTTTAAATTATGAAGCTCGTATTTTTTCTGCAGAATCTTTAAAAGATATATTTCTGGTTTATTTGTTTCCTTATTGGATCACTCATAAATTAGAAACAAATCAATTTGAGAAGATTGGCTACAGAATTAAGAAGAGTTACTGAAGGCTATAAAAGGAGGAGCTTTGCTATTGAAGACTTACGATTTAGAGTGTCAAAAATTCAAAGAATTGAGTCTTTGTTATTTTAAGCTTTTAGCTTTGTTGTGCACCACTCTGTTAGAGTTGGTTTAGGTTTGTTTTGAGTTGTAATCACTCTAAGCCTGTAGGTATGAGTGCTGTCTTTGTGTTTTGAAGTTTTCTCAAAAACAGGGTAGTTGTGTTTCAGAACTGATTAAGTTCAAAGGGTAGTTCAAGTAGCTGGGTTGCAGTTGCTTGAATAGGAAGTTAGAGGTTTTCTAATACTCAACGTGTTGGGTAGAATTCAAGACTAGGAGGAAGTTAATTGCTTAGGCTGGGAACTGGGAGTCAGTGTCTTGAGTCATAAGGATTAATTCCTATAGTGGAATTCCTTCCTGGATTGGTATCCCCCAGAGTAGGAGGTGTTTACTCCGAACTGGGTTAACAAATTTCTGTACCTTTTTACTTTCCTGCACTTTAAATTTGCTGCCTGTGTGTGTTTGTGTTTGTGCTCTGTTTTGCAATCTATTGTCCCCTGCATATTGTTCAGAACCTGTCTGGTTCAGAACCTGGTATTCTCTTAGTTTTGCCTGACCAGAATTTCACTCTTCGTCCTAGTAATTTCTCCTAAAGCTTGGAGGTGCTTCAATTCTAAGTCTCCATTTTTGTTTTGGAGTTCTTGAATTTTAGCTTTGAGTTCCTCCACTTCTTTGTTGGGAATGGTTGCAATACGTTTAGGTGTAGGAGGTTTTGGAGGGCTTATGACCACAAAGGGTAACTTGATTGCTTTGACCCTCTCCTTCACCCATTGAGTATAGAGGGGTTTGGCGACACAGTTTCTCTTGCCAACCCTTCCTTTGCGCACTTGGTTCCATGCTCCCCGGATTCTCTCTAGCAATGCCGGGTCTTGATCGCCTTCCCTTAAGAAGAAAGCTTCCAACAAAAGGTCATTGGGTTTATCTTCCATTGAAAAACTTAGTTGTCGGAGAGAGAGGACCGGATTGTATTTAATACATCCCTTAGTACCAATGAGGGGTACATTAGGGAAGTCCCCGCAACTGAGGATGATTTCCGGGTCCTCTAAATTTGGAGAAAACCAACGGATGTCCTTCTCGGCAAGGGTTGTCATCCGTTGCGACCATTTGAGCTTGGCCCGGTTTTCCACAAAGTCTCGGTTTCTTGGCATGTGGGACATCACCCAAATTTGCACCACAGGAGTACAACAAGAAATTTTGCGTCCCCTTGCTTGTTCATGCCTAGAGTAGAGGGTATGATAAAAATCCGCCAAAATTGTGGGAACCGGATTTTTAGTCATAAATACCTCTAAAGCCGGAAAGTCTATGAAATCGTCCATGTTGGGGAATAAGACAATCCCGTAGACTAAGAGGGCTAGGATGGCGTTGAATGCCCTTCCCTCTTTGTTGGCTAACATTTCCCGAGCTTTGGCCTCCAAGAACTTTCTTGCGAATCCCTTAAGGTTTCCTCTAACTTTCAAGTTAGATGCTACTTCTTGGGTATCAAGGTATAAGGATTCGGTGATGGCTTCTAATGTGGGGTCTTTTCCCGGACCGAGATAGAGTTCATGATCCTTCATGCTACAGCCCAAAATCTTCTAAAATTCTTCCAAAGTCGACGCTAGTTGGAAGTCTTGAAATGTAAAGCACCGTAGAGTGGGTCGAAGAATTGCGCCAAAGTGGTTAAGGCCGTTGAATCTATTCTCACGGGTAGGAGATCAAGGATTAGCCCATAGCTTGCCTCGAAAATACTCTTGTTGACCGAAGAGAGCCTTTTACTTAGAGCTAATAAACTTTCCACCTTGGGAGCCTTAATCTTGAAGGCGAGCGTATTTTTGTTCCCGGAATCCATATTTCTTTTTGCTAATATTTGGTTGTTCTTTTTAAATTCCTATAAAGCAAAATGATGCGAAAATTACTTTCATGAATGCAAATGATATGCAAGGGTATGGTTTATGAAGGTTCGGAACTTCCCCCCATCCTCACGTGTAGGCTCTAAAAGGTGAAATTTCCTAAGAAGAGGTCCCTAGAGTCATAGATCTCACTTGGAATTAGGGTTGTCTATGGACATACGTCGACATGACTTCAATTAATTCCACATGAAAATCTCCTCTAAGCGGGGTTGGGCATCCTACCTCATGGACATACGTCAACGCGGGCTTCCGCTCACAACCACCATTCTAACTTAGTTTTTTCTCAAGCTCGGGTAGAGAGCCTCACACGTCCGGCATTAAGCCGAACAATGTGGAGTAACATTGCTCAAGTAACCCCCGCATTTGATATATATGATATGAATATAAAGCAAAATAAAACAATTATAAACATAAAGCATAGATATGACATGGATAAATAAAATAAAAGCATGGCGCGCAAAGAAAATAAAAACAATTGGCTTAAACGCCAAATAGGATAGGCTTGACTCGCTAGTGGGAAGCGCTTCCCCAGTGAAGTCGCCAGCTGTGCGCACCTCGTTTAAAAAACGCGAAATCCTCCGAGGACGTCCGCGAACGCTCGGAGGGCCTTGTGAAGTCGCCACCAAAGTTTTTGTTTAAAGGGAACGTTGATAAACCCTTGAGTTTTTTGTTTTGAAGGGAAACGATAATAAAACACTTGACGATGAGGAAAGGATGGTCATCGCAACCATTAACGGGTTCGGGAGTCGATTACGCAAGGGGAAGGTATTAGCACCCCTCACGTCCGTTGTACTCAACGGGAACCTTCTATTTGGCTAAAGCTTAAATTGTTTTTAAATGTTTTGCGCGCATGCTTATCTATGTCAAAAAAGAAAAAAGAAAAAAATATGATGCAAGGGAAAAAGAAAGTTTTTATTATTGCGCTTGACAAGATGTCGATCTTGCTCCTACGTATCTCCCGGTAGTCGGAGAATTCAAAGCGTACGTAGTTCTTTGGTAGAAAAACGTACATATGTTGGTTAATTTTAAATGGACGATGTTTTAACCGAATTCTCGCGATTAAACTTAGCTTGTATGCTCGCAGATGGGAGACTTATTAAGCGTATAGCTTGTATGCTCGCGCATGGGAGACTTATTAAGCGTTTGTTTACGAATCACGCTAGAATGTTAAAAGGCATGTCCGTTGGGTAAAAGGGATCGAATTGGTCGCTATGGGACCAAAATGGGTGCAATGGAATCAAACGAGTCGATCATTGACCGAGGTGACTCCAACGAGTCGGGGGATGGTTCGATTGATCCAACGGGATCAAGAACGGGTACAATGGACTCGAACGAGTCGAACATTAACCGAGGTGACTCAAATGAGTCGAGGGATTGAATCTAATGGCCACGGGGGACCAAAAGGTTCGGATTGACCGCAAGGGGCCAAGATTTGGTTTGGTATGGTCGGATACGTTGAAAAAAGGGAATGACGATTGTCCGTACGACGAGACATACGTCACGCATTCGTACAATCGGGGCAATGGAGAGACATACGTCACACCATCCCTTTTTCATTCAAGTTTTTGGTTGAATCTCTTAGAAATCCCAAAATTTATCAAAACATTTGGTTTGAAACCCAAAGTGAAGAGGTTTTGACAATTTTGTTAGAAAACGCAAAAGTTCGGCTCGTTTTGCGAACAGTTTTGAAAAGCGAACAAATTAGGCTTATGTTCACGTTTGGTTTTTGAAAATCATGAACAATGTTTATTGTTCAAGTTTGGATTGAAAGTGATGAACATAGCTAGTTTGTTCAAGTTGTTTTGAAAATTGGGGACATGACTTGTTTTGCAAGTTATCCACAAAAGTGTTACCCGAACTTGCGAATTTTCCAATATTATGCAAAATCCTTGACATGGTTTGGATAACATGAATTTTAAAACTCCTAGGTTTTGAGCTCTTGGGCTAGAACCTCAAAAATTGGCCATTTGGGAGCCTAAACTCAGATTCTGAGTTCTGTCATGGTCGCTCTGCGACCATGACTTCGCACTGCGAACAATACGAATTTTTGAGTTCAGAAGTTGTTTCTAAACTGTTGTTCAGAAACAACTTCTGAACACACTCAGGACCTTTTAGGAGAGTGAAAAGATTTGAGTTTTTGCAATGAAAAGGGCTGGACAAACCAGTTTTGATGTTTTGCAAACCGTGGGATTTCTTTTGAAATTCAAAAGGGGTTTTTAGAACAAAAAGGTTTTGAACCAAAATTGATATGCAAGCACAATTGAAAATGCAAGACAAAGGCTTAGAAACTTACAGAAATCCTTAGCAAAGCTCCAGCTGCAATGGATTTGGATAGGTTGAAGGTTCTTGCAAAGGTTTTGAATATTGGTGATGGTTTTTGAACTTTGTAATGCTTTGTGTTTGGATTGGTTCTTGCTAGTGCTTTGGCTGGTTTTCTCTGGTTGTTTGAGTAGTGTTTCTTTGTGTGTATAATGCTCTTAGAATGCTCTTAGAATTCTCTTGGAATTCTGCATTTCCTCTTGCCTTGCATCTCTATTTATAGGCCAAAATGCAATCCAATGTCATGATGGAAAATCCATAGGACCTAGCTCATTTGTGGGCTAAATTCAGGCTATAAGGCTTTGCATTTAATGCTAATGGATAGAGGCAACCTTGCCTTGTGCCAAGGGTTAAATCCTTGACTAATTTTAGCCACAAATTCAATGGTCTTTGGATAGAAATGATGATGAACATGGCTGGATTGCAATTGGCTATGCTTGGGGATTGATCCTTGCAATCTCAATGGTTGATCAATAAAAATGTGCAGTGTGATGTGCAGAGGTTGGGGGATGCAAACGGCAAAATGTGGCTGGTCTGAGAGGGATGAAAAGCTGTTGCAAAACAGGGCAAGCAATCATGACTTTTGCAAGTGCAAAACCAGCTGGGTTTGACTGGTTTTGGGGGAGCAAGCTGAAGGTGAGAAAAACACACACACAAGAAGGGGGGGTGGGTTGAATTGTGTGACTCAAAAACTGGTTTCTTTTACTTTTCAAAACTTAAGTCAAGTTCAGAATCTGATATGAATCAGTTCTGAACTATTTTCTCAGAGTTATCCAGCGGATTAATAAGTAAAAGAGATAAGGAAAGAGAGAGACACAACAAATTATACAGGTTCCTTCTCAATGTGCGAAGTAGTCCTGTCCCCTTGTTTTCCAACAAGAGAGTTTCACTATAATCTGAAGATTACACTTGCTCAATCACTAAGAAAGAGACTTCCAGTTGCTCAATCACAAAGAAAGAGACTTCTATGCTCAACCACCAAGGAAGAGGCTTCCAATGCTCAAGTCACTAAGACAAGAGACTTCCAATGCTCAAGTCACTAAGACAAGAGACTTCTGACTCAGACCACAAAGGAATGAGGTTACAAATGCTCAGTATACAGACTGAGACTTTGAGGACCAAACTGGTTTACAAATGAAATAGTTTGGGATGAACATTTGATCAAATATCAAAGGTGTTCTCTTAATACAACACAGGTTAAGACTCTTAACCTTGAGAAATTCTAAATTACAAAGATGAAATAATTTCTAAGAGGTTGGGTAACTTGCGTATTTTTTACAGCAAAACAGAGCAAGAGTTCAGTTCTTTGTTTCAAGAGTCTTAGACAAATTTCTTCTTCAAATCTTCTTCCTTTTATAGATGAGAATATAGCTGTTTGAAGATTTGCTTGAATTGAGGAAAGAGCCGTTGCAATTGGGCTAGGTTACTGCAAATGTGTGCTGCACTTTATCAGTCAGAACAGAGCAGTTGCCATTTTTGAAATGGCCTACCTTAAAAGCTGGAGAATGTTTGGGTCAGGGAGACAACTGTTCCATTGAGTTATTCTGACACATCCAGGCATTAAATGCGCACAGTACTGGTCAATATCCATGCCACATCAGCTTCAGAAGCTTCTCTGAGAACAGTGATCAGAAGCTGCTTCAGTTGTACGGATCAGAAGCTGGCTTCAGGAGTTGACTGTTGCGTTGACTTCATCAGAAGCACCCAGACTTCAAAAGCTGCCTTCAAATTCAGAAGCTGCACTTCAGGAGTACCACTTCAGGACCACTTCAGAAGCTTCACTTCAGGAGCACTTCTTCAGGACCTCTTCAGAAGCTCTTACTTTAGGAGCACTTCTTCAGGAGTACTTCTTCAGGACCAGTTTCCTCCTAGCTTTGCAACCTTGCTTCTTGGCTTTCCTTCTTGCTCTTTAGCTTGTTCTTTCATAACCATTATCAATCAATACTTATTAAGCATTTGGTTCTGAAACACTTGAACAAAGCATTAGCAAATAACCAATTTTCTATTTAACACTTTGTTATCATCAAAACTATAAAGAGAGATATGTTTACACATAAGTGTTTCAACAATCTCCTCCTTAATTCAGATGAGAGTTGTTTAACACATTTTGTTCCGACATTCTCCCCCTTTTTGATGATGACAAACATAAGTATTAAAACAGAAAATTGTTGTTAACTTAATTAACAAGTTAACTGCAGGGTGTGAGGTTTGTAAGCTCCCCCTGAGTCTGATCCAAGTTAATTAAGTTTAGTTAAAAACACAAATGTGAAAATTTCAGAATTGTTGTTAAGTTTAATTAACAATCTGACTTCAGGAGAGGTTTGTAAGCTCCCCCTAGGTCTGACAATCCTCAAGGTTAGGTTTGTAAGCTCCCCTTGATTCTTATCATTGTTAATTAATCTTAACTTAAAACAATATGGTGAAATTTACACTCATAATTTAAAATGACTTGTTGACTTCAGGTTCTGAGGTTTGTAAGCTCTCCCCCTAAGTCTGATAATCCACAGGATGAGTTTTGTAAGCTCCCTGAGTCTTATCCAAGTTATTTTAAATTCATTATATCTCACAGAATGTATCAGAGCCAGAATTTCACTTCAGAGGCTAAGAGTTAAAATCTGTTCTCATAAGCTAAATTCAGTCAGAATTGTATCAGAGCTTAACTGATCAGTATCAGAGCTAGCTTTAACAATTGTATCAGAGCTTAATAAGCTTAGCTTCTGACAATTTTAACTTATTTTTGAGCTCAGGTGCTTTAATACTTGTTTTACTTTCTCCCCCTTTTGTCATCAACAAAAAGTTTTACTTACTCTCCAACACAGAAAATTTCTCCCCCTTTGTCAAGAGAGTAGGAAAATATTTCTGTATCAGAGCAGAAAAGGATTTTAAAAGAGTGTGAAAGCATGTATCAAAGCAGTTCAGTCTCCCCTTTTGTAAAGAGTTTGAAAACATACAAAGGATTCAGAGTGAGGGGGGGGGGGGGGGGGGTTGAACAAAAATTTGTGAGATATTTATGCAATCATATGGATAACCAAGTGGACCGTAGATCTCACTATCTAGGAATTAAGACCCCAAAGCCAAGGGTGTGAACCCTTAAAATAGGGCTGGGCGTCCTCCAAGGAGGGAGCCCACTTGACCCTTTGGGGGCGCCCTCAGCAGCTGACGAGGGCGCCCAAGTCATGGTTTTGGCCCTTTACGATTTAGGCCCAAAACCATGACCGGGTAGGCCCAGGAAAGGCTACAAATAGTAACCTTGGGACCATTCCCGAGGCATGACCTAAACACAGCACAGAAACCCTAGTTTCTAGAAGTATTGTACTCACTGCCAGTACAGTTGGCGCCCACCGTGGGGCTACGGTAAAACTGACCTAGCCACCGTCTCCCAGGGAAAAACGGTCGATCCACGGCCCCTGAGAGCCATCAGAGCGCCGTGTATCCACCATATCTCCCAGAAGCAACCGCCAAGCCTTCGAATCCGCCGTGATTCAACCCTAGACCTACCTCTAACTCTAATCAAACGCCTCGTTTCTTGTTCAAAACGTCAGTTAGTCCCTCCGAAATTCGCAGTCCCGACCGGGAGCCTTCAATCGCAGTTTTTTGAACTTTGATAACCGACCCGAAAACGACCACCGTCGCCATCGTTGTTCATGGACCCGGAGGCGGCAAAAGCAGTACGACAACAGATCCAGCAACTTCGCAGCCACATCAAAACGTTGCAAGTTAACGTCATCGACTTGGATCCAAGGGAAGAATTCCAGAACGAACGTCTTGAACCCACGGAGGATCTGAAGGAAGTCACAATAGGCCCGGAGCCACATCAAACCACCAAGGTGGGGACCTCTTTGGATCCCGCCGAAGAACAAAATCTAGTGGATCTCCTGAGAAGAAACTTAGACCTGTTCGCCTGGCAACCATCAGACATGCCCGACATCGACCCTACCATCGTATGCCACCTCCTCGCCCTACGCCCAGGAGTGAAGCCAGTGGCTCAGCGCAAAAGGAAATTAAGCGAAGAAAGGAGGAAAGCAGTAGATGAAGAGGTGGCCAAGTTAAAAGACGCCCGTTTCATAAGTGAAATCAAGTATCCTACCTGGCTGGCGAACGTCGTCCTCGTAAAGAAAGCTAACGGAAAATGGCGCATGTGCGTCGACTACACCGATCTAAACACCGCTTGCCCAAAAGACCCAAATCCCCTCCCAAACATTGACCACCTTATCGACAACGCGTCAGGGTACCAAACCCTGAGTTTCATCGACGCGTACTCCGGTTACAACCAAATAAAGATGGATCCTCTCGACGCCCCAAAAACGGCCTTCATGACTAATCACCACAACTACCACTACGAAGTTATGCCTTTTGGCTTAAAGAACGTCGGCGCCACCTTTCAAAGGTTAATGGACACCGCCTTTGCAGAACAAATCGGAAAGAATTTGGAGGTCTACATCGACGATCTGGTAGTAAAAACAAAACATAACAAAGCCATGCAAAGGACCTGGAAGAGATCTTCGATCAAGTTCGCGCGTATAACATGCGTCTCAACCCGGCCAAATGCTCTTTTGGGGTTCACGCAGGGAAATTCCTAGGCTTCATGCTGACCCGGCGCGGTATCGAGGCAAACCCTGACAAGTGTCAGGCGATAATCAACATGAGAAGCCCCTCTAGCATCAAGGAGGTGCAGCAGTTGACGGGTAGGCTCGCAGCGCTCTCCAGGTTTTTATCATGCGCCGGCGATAAAGCTTTCTCTTTCTTTGCCTCAATAAAGAAGAAGGAACTTTTCCAATGGACGGAAGAGTGCGAAGATGTGTTCGCAAAGATTAAGACGTTCCTTTCCAGCCCGCCCGTTCTGCATCGTCCAGACGCAGGCGCCGTCCTTTTCCTCTACCTATCTATATCGGAAAATGCTATGAGTTCCGTCCTTGTGCAAGATTCTGACGAAGGTGAAAAACCAGTGTATTTTGTGAGCAAGGTATTCAAGGGAGCCGAGCTGAGATACCAGAAAATAGAGCGCCTGGCTCTAGCAGTAGTAGCAACAGCGAGGAAGCTGCGACCATATTTTCAAGGACATAGAGTTGTTGTCAAATCCAACTACCCCATCAAGCAAGTGTTGGGGAAACCAGACCTGGCGGGAAGAATGGTATCCTGGGCAGTGGAATTGTCCGAATATGACATTCAATATCTTCCTAGAGGCAGCATAAAGTCACAGGTCCTGGCTGACTTCCTAGTAGAATTCTCATCCCCGGTGGAAGAAGTCGCCCCTTTCGTATGGTTGTTATCGGTCGACGGATCATCAAACCTCAAAGGTAGTGGAGCCGGCATAGTGTTGGAGGGTCCAGGGGGCCTAATCATAGAGCAGTCGCTGAGATTTGAGTTCAAGGCGAGCAACAACCAAGCAGAGTATGAAGCCCTGGTAGCGGGCATGAAGCTGGCACAAGAGATGGGAGCGGAAAACTTGAGGGCGAAGAGCGACTCCCAGTTGGTGACGAGCCAAATTACCAGGGAATACCAAGCGAAGGACAGTCAACTTACCAAATACTTAGCAAAGGTCAACAGTTTAGCCTCCACCTTCAAGTTCTTCGAAGCAATCTATGTTCCAAGAGAGCAGAATTCAAGAGCCGACCTTTTGTCTAAACTGGCCAGCACCAAACGCCCGGGGAACAACAGAACGGTCATCCAGGAGGTGCTGGCGGCCCCCAACACAGAGATCATGGAAGTAGGCGCCGTGGAGAATGAGGAGGAGGGGTGGATGACGCCTCTCATCAAATACCTCACGGGAGCGTTTAATCCTAAAAGCGAGGAGGAAGAACTGCAGATACGAAAAAAGGCTTCGAAGTATTGCATGGTCGCTGGCAAATTATACAAGAGAGGCAAGGCATCGCCTCTGCTCAGATGCTTAGGTGAAAACGAGACCCACCTCGTCCTCTTAGAAGTGCACGAAGGCGTGTGCGGGAGCCACATCGGCGGACGATCCTTGGCCGCGAAGCTGTTGAGAGCAGGTTATTACTGGCCAACAATGATCCAAGAGAGCGCAGACTTTGTACGAAAGTGTGACAAGTGTCAAAGGTTTTCTGATAAGAAGCACGCCCCTGCTTGCGAACTCACCTCGGTCTTTTCCCCATGGCCTTTTCATAAGTGGGCAGTGGATATTGTAGGCCCATTCCCGTTGGCACCAGGACAACTGAAATTTCTCATAGTCGGAGTGGATTACTTCACAAAGTGGGTCGAGGCCGAAGCGGTCGCCAAAATCACGGCGGACAGAGTAATACGCTTCTACTGGAAGAAAATAATATGCAGGTTTGGGCTTCCCAAAGTTATAGTATCTGACAACGGGACCCAGTTCGCCAGTTCCAAGGTGGTAGAATTCTGCAATCAACTCGAAATCCAGACGAAGTTTGTTTCAGTCATCCATCCCCAAGCAAACGGGCAAGCCGAATCTGCAAACAAGGTGATCTTGAACGGTATAAAAAAGAAGCTTGACGACGCCAAAGGACTTTGGGCTGACCAATTGCATGAAGTGCTCTTTTCATATCACACGACGCCTCATTCCACAACCAAGGAAACCCCGTTCACCATGGTATACGGCGCCGACGCTATGCTGCCCGTAGAAATTGACACACCAACGTGGCGCCGGGAGAACTTCTCAGAGGAAGCTAATGAGGCGAGCTTACTATGTGGGATAGACATGATTGACGAGGTACGGGAGGCCGCCCACATCCGGGAATTCGCCGCCAAACAAAGAGCAGCCCGCCGGTACAATTCAAAAGTAATACCAAGAGACATGAAAGAAGGAGATTTGGTCTTAAGACAGGTCGTCGCGCCCACCCGAATTGGAAAGTTACTTCCCAACTGGGAAGGACCATACCGAGTCAGGGAAAAGCTAGCACACGGAGCATACAAGTTGGAGGAGCTGAATGGAGACACGATACCACGAACCTGGAATGCCGCCAACCTACGCCATTACTACAGCTGAATACTTCACCATTCCTACAAACAAGCCAAACAAGGTCGAACTGCTGTAAAGTCTTGCTTGCATTTTCTTTTGAATTTTTTGTATTTCGATGTCAATTAACAAAGAGGAATAAGGGAGCACTCTTTTCCCCGCGAAAGTTGGGTTTTTAATGAGGCACCAATTTTCGTTTACTCTTATCTCTGTTTGACTCCAGTATCACAGATATCGCCGAAACAAGCGGGTTAGCATCAACTCACAAAGGGCGCGCCTAACCCCAAAGGGGTTGCCACCTAATTCCTTAACCCTAAAAGACAGGGCTCTAAGACGTCGTGTGCTTAAAATGAAAATGCCACCTAATTCCTTAACCCTAAAAGACAGGGCTCTAAGACGTCGTGAGCTTAAAATAAGATCGCCGCCTAATTCCTTAACCCCCAAGAGGGCTCTAAGACGTCGCGAGACGAAAATAAGATCGCCGCCTAATTCCTTAACCCCCAAGAGGGCTCTAAGACGTCGCGAGACGAAAATAAGATCGCCGCCTAATTCCTTAACCCCCAAGAGGGCTCTAAGACGTCGCGAGCCGAAAAACAAGATCGCCGCCTAATTCCTTAACCCCCAAGAGGGCTCTAAGACGTCGCGAGACGAAAATAAGATCGCCGCCTAATTCCTTAACCCCCAAGAGGGCTCTAAGACGTCGCGAGCCGAAAAACAAGATCGCCGCCTAATTCCTTAACCCCCAAGAGGGCTCTAAGACGTCGCGAGACGAAAATAAGATCGCCGCCTAATTCCTTAACCCCCAAGAGGGCTCTAAGACGTCGCGAGCCGAAAAACAAAATCGCCACTTAAGTCCTTAACCCTAAGGCGTCGCAAGAAGAAAACGAACACGTCGCGAAAATAAAAGAATTCATACATAAGATGCCTCAATAGAGCAATAACACCGGAAAGCTCAACGGTTTGACAATCTTAAATAAATCGAGAAAACGTACAAGTAATAACTACCACCCAAGAAGCATTATCATCGCCATCATTGAACAAGAAACCAAGGAAATATAGTACAAATCACGCATCAATACAAATTCAAGAAAGTTCAAAGTAAATTAAAGTTACAACAAAGACTATTGTTCGTCCACAAGGACGCCATCTACAATTATCTTGAAAGAATCCATAGATGAAAGATCAGCTTCAGGATGGAGGAAGGCGGCCTGCTCCTTCGCACGCTCAAACCCAGTCTCAAAAGACAGCGCCAGTTCTCCTTTGGCTTCCGCAACCTCAGCCTGCAACGCCGTCTCCCTATCAACCCCCGAGGCGACCTCTTTCCTCAAACGAATGATCACCGCGTCCTTCCCAGCTAAGTCAGCGTCATGACCAACCTTCAGGTCACTGATTTTTTCGTCGAACTCGGCCCTCAGCGCCTCCGCCGCCTCCTTGACCTCTTTCTCCTTGCCCTCTTGAACCTCTTGTAATTCCTTCTCCAGCAGCTTCACCCTTTCCAGCAACGTTTCTCCATTACGAACTGACTCCGCATATTTGCAATCAACGGACATCAAAAGCATAATTGACCGCAAATAGTTCACGCCAATATCCCTCGTCGCAAAAGGAACAGGGTTCTGCATCCCAGCTGTCACATCATCAGGATTGCAAACCATCTTTTCTTTCACGTAGGCTTCGAAATCAAAATCCTTATCCCAGAAAGACCGAACATCCCGGCTGGGGCCAGTAAGTTCAATGGCGGGATGAGAATGCGCCCGCTTAGACCTCCTCTCTTTTATCACCCCCTCCTCCCGATCCGCCGCCTTCCTTTTCTTCTCCTCCTGAGTCTTCTCCTGCGCCACGTCCACAGTACACTCAGGTTGAGCGTCAAGAGCAATCTCGGCTTTCTTTTTGGACTTACGAAGTATTGTACGACTTAAGTTGGTATCAGACAAAGAAAGGATGTGCGTTTCGGACAAAGAAAGGAGAAGGAAAGTGAAAAGACAAAGAAAGGAACTGATTAGATCCGCGTTCAGTTTAAAGTGAAAAGCCTGGGAAAACGCGCAGATGACGTCACTTAAGTTGGCACGATTTCCGAGAACCGCTAAGATTACGACACGTCAACGAGAGCGAACGGTCGCCTCACGCCAGCCGTCGAATCCCAATAAGAGGCGTCCTCAACACGCGGTCCAAAAGGCGCGGCGAGCTACACACAGTTTAATCACTTCGCCTTGTACCAAGACTTGTGCTTGTTGGGCTAGCATAAATACTCCTGTTGGGCTGGCGCCCAGACTCTCGTAGGGCTAGTGCCGCCCACTAAGGTACACAATAAAAAACATGGAGCTAATACCCACGTGGGGCTAGTATCCGTGTTGGGCTAGTACCCACGCAGGGTTTAAACACCCACGTTGGGCTAGTATTCATAAAATTTTTTCATGGCTTCGTGACTAGTAAGCCCCACTTGCCGGGCAAAGGATCATAGACAGACCCCCTGTAAACAATTTAATCACTTCGCCTTGTACCAAGACTCGTGCTTGTTGGGCTGTGGACCGTAGATCTCACTATCTAGGAATTAAGACCCCAAAGCCAAGGGTGTGAACCCTTAAAATAGGGCTGGGCGTCCTCCAAGGAGGGAGCCCACTTGACCCTTTGGGGGCGCCCTCAGCAGCTGACGAGGGCGCCCAAGTCATGGTTTTGGCCCTTTACGATTTAGGCCCAAAACCATGACCGGGTAGGCCCAGGAAAGGCTACAAATAGTAACCTTGGGACCATTCCCGAGGCATGACCTAAACACAGCACAGAAACCCTAGTTTCTAGAAGTATTGTACTCACTGCCAGTACACCAAGCAGCAAGGATAATCATCAGAGCCTATGTAACACCCATACTAAATTATCTAGAATATTTAGCATGCGTATTAATCTGATATCGGATACATTAAAATTTACAATAATTAATATATACAAACCACTGAATAAGTACAATTTGCTCGTTTACATAAATGTCCAAATTGTCATAAGATACACTTTCATATACAAATATATAATCCGCCAACCTCCTGAGCTTGCCAAGACGAGCATCTGCACTCCATCCAGCGTCTTCCTGAAGATCTCCATGAACATCACTTGCTAACCTATGAACCTGCACCAGAAGGATTGGGGTGAGACATAACGTCTCAGTGAGCTCCAGCCCAACCTACTGTTGGCAACCACGGGGGAAACCTAGGGTCGCCGTGCCTACTCTCGGCAATCTTGGGGATTCCTACGATCGCCGTCTTTCTCTACATACTTCGCGATCAAGGGGGAAACTTAGGATCGCTACTTGTCTTAATCATGTCTTATCATATTCTAATTTTAAATTTAAACTTATACTTAGTGATCTGGGGACATCCTATGATCACTTTCTTTCTCTGCTGACTACTTGTCATATTCTCATAATAATTTCATAAGTATTAATATACATCATTCTTAATTAAAGTTAGTAAGTCAGCGTTGAACAAACAATAATTATCTGGGTTCATTTTACGGAGTGCATCCGGGTGGAGTAACCCCGAAGTACATCTCCCTTCTAACCGGTGAAAATTCCTATCATATCAGGCTAACACCGGACTCCTCTTGTCGTCGTGCGGTCATCCTTGCGGAATAACACGTCCCACTAGCGTGAACCTCCTGTGTCCCACTAGCGTGAACAACAGAAGACATGACTTAATTAATAATCTTAACTTACGCGTATACCTCCCGTGTCCCACTAGCGTGAACGACGGAAGACGCAAATTAATATTCTTTAAACTTATGCATGAACCTTTCATGTCCCACTAGCGTGAACGATGAAAGTCTCGACTTAAATAATATTAATCTTAATCTTTACTTTCCATGAACCATTCGTGTCCCACTAGCGAACGACGAAGGCCACGGCTTAATATCTTAATGGACCGTAGATCTCACTATCTAGGAATTAAGACCCCCAAAGCCAAGGATGTGAACCCTTAAAATAGGGCTGGACGTCCTCCAAGAGGGCAGGGAGCCCACTTGACAATCACAAATAACCCTTTGGGGGCGCCCTCAGCAGCTGACGAGGGCGCCCAAGTCATGGTTTTGGCCCTTTACGATTTAGGCCCAAAACCATGACCGGGTAGGCCCAGGAAAGGCTACAAATAGTAACCTTGGGACCATTCCCGAGGCATGACCTAAACACAGCACAGAAACCCTAGTTTCTAGAAATATTGTACTCACTGCCAGTACAGTTGGCGCCCACCGTGGGGCTACGGTAAAACTGACCTAGCCACCTAATCCCTTAACCCTAAAAGACAGGGCTCTAAGACGTCGTGAGCTTACAAAGAAAGAGCCACCTAATCCCTTAACCCTAAAAGACAGGGCTCTAAGACGTCGTGAGCTTACAAAGAAAAGAGCCACCTAATCCCTTAACCCTAAAAGACAGGGCTCTAAGACGTCGTGAGCTTACAAAGAAAAGAGCCACCTAATCCCTTAACCCTAAAAGACAGGGCTCTAAGACGTCGTGTGCTTAAAATGAAAATGCCACCTAATTCCTTAACCCTAAGGACAGGGCTCTAAGACGTCGTGAGCTTAAAATAAGATCGCCGCCTAATTCCTTAACCCCCAAGAGGGCTCTAAGACGTCGCGAGACGAAAATAAGATCGCCGCCTAATTCCTTAACCCCCAAGAGGGCTCTAAGACGTCGCGAGACGAAAATAAGATCGCCGCCTAATTCCTTAACCCCCAAGAGGGCTCTAAGACGTCGCGAGCTGAAAAACAAGATCGCCGCCTAATTCCTTAACCCCCAAGAGGGCTCTAAGACGACGCGAGATGAAAGTAAGATTGCCGCCAAAATTCCTTAACCCCAAAGAGGGCTCTAAGACGTCCGAGCACAAAACAAGATCGTCGGGAAAACCTTATAAAGGAACCCTGTGGCATCAAGCGCTAAAAAGAAACACGCCTAAAACGGTCGACGCCGTTGCGAAACAAATAGAATCACCGCCCAGGAGAGACCTTCCAAAATGCTTAAGCTTGCAGGGAAATAAAAAGTTTAAAAACTAAGATGATACATCACGAACACAAATTCCAAGCAGAGTAATGAATTTAAAAATAAGTCAAGGAGTTAAAATTACAACAACAAAATTAGGGTTCGTCCACTAGGACGCCATCTACAATAATTTTAAAAGGATCAAAAGCAGAGGTATCAGCGCTAGGATGGAGGAGGGCAAATTGTGCTTTGGCTCTTTCAAAGCCAGCATCAAAGTTCAGAGCCAGTTCGCCCTTCGCTTCAGAAACTTCGGCCTTGAGTTGAGCCTCCCTTTCCGTTCCAGCCGCGACATCGTTTTGTAGCTTGGCGATGACACCGTCCTTTCCAGCAAGATCTGCCGCATAACCAATCTTCAGATCGGAGATGCGTTTCTCAAACTCAAGCGTCACCGCCTCCCTAGCCTCCCGCACCTCTTTCTCCCTAGCATTCCCGGCCTCCTCCACCTCTTTCTCCAACGCCCTCACCGTAGCTTGAAGGGCCTCCTCATTCTGCACCACTTCCTCGTACTTACGGTCAACCGAGTCTATAAGCAACATAGTCCTCAGACAATGGATCCCCATATCCTTCATCATAAAAGGCACAGCGCCCTGACTTCCCGACTCTGCATCCTCAGGATTGAACACCAGCCTCTCCTTCACGTAGGCACCATAGTCAAAACCTTTGTCCCAGAAGGACGGCACCGAGCTGCTGGTTTTGACGGCGCCAATCAGGGAAGGAGAGGGCATCTTCTTCCCTTTTTTCTCTGCAACCGCCTTCCCCTTATTATCTTTCCCAGGCGACCTCCTATCGCGCGGAGCCGCCGGAAGGCTCTCAGCTGGAACTTCGGGTGGGTGATCGGCTTTCCTCTTTGGCTTACGAGTAATAAGTCCCGTGGGATCAGTGGTCCCCGTTCCCTCAGCAGCCTTCTTCGCCTTCATCTCTTCGAGATACCTTTTCCTCTCTGCCGCAGTCATGGGCGCCATATCCTCTACAAAAAATAAAGCGAAAGGTCAAGAACAAGACAATATAAATACAAAACATAGGCTTGAGCAAATGAATGTGACTCACGTAAATACTCGTCTAGGCTATCTACGTCACCTTCCCTGTTCAATAATTCCCGGATGTTCATAGGCAACATCTTGTCCAAAAAACAGACGACGCCCTGGTCGTACGCGTCCAACTTCTCATATTCAAAACCCATGATGGACGCCGGAGCACTCGTCCAACATGTGGGAAACTTCAGCTTACCGTCCACCCATACTGCGGCCGCCTCACAACCTTTTCGCCCCCGAACCCGAAGGAATGTTTGCCTCCAATTTTTGTAATGAGAGGCGTAGGGCGGAAATAGCCTCTTACCAGGGTGCGCACTGACAGACACCCAAGACTGCTTATCCACCCCCTTCGTGCCATAGAAAGTAAAAAAGGACCCAACCGAGGGCTGGAAGCCCAATCCCTCACAAAGTATCTCAAAGGCGCGGATAAAAGCCCAGCTATTCGGCTGCAGCTGAGAAGGCGCGACATTGAGACAGTTGAGCATGTCAACTTCAAAGGGCGTGAAGGGATACTTCACGCCCAGATCTTCAAAAACAGCGGTGTACATATGGAACATCTCACTCTTCAGACTTTTCGGCCTCTGTGCGCACACTTTCTCGCCCGGACGGCAAGGTTCCAAAACCACGTCCTCCTCAAATCCCGTAGAAGACACGTGCAGCTTACTCCGGAAAAATGCCACCCGTTGCGAGTCCAAGTACACAGACTCAGAACGAAGCACCTCGTCGGCAAAACTCTCTTGTTCTGAATCACTAGAAGACGCCATGTAACAAATTCCCTTCCTACAGAACGGACCTGGGCGAACAGAACGAACAATAACGTCAGATGAATCTCCACTAATACTCCCCGCTTCACCCCTGTCCAAACCACTCGAAGACTCCGTCTCAAGGGAGTGGCCATAGTAGGCCTTATCGAACACCACCCAATCCATGGTTCCATCAGAGCGTCTCGCATGCCTAACGCTCTCCCCCCACAACCTACACCTCTCCTCCGAATTAGCTGGGGATAACTCCCTACCCGCCGCATCGCACTCTCTAATTCTCACCATACTACGGATGTTAAAGCAAAAAGAACGGGATCAAGTAAGGTACCTGGATCTAGACAAATGGAGGGCTTGAGAAGCGAACGAGTACTCCGGACGATCTGTAAAACAGTAAGCTGCAATTTTCTCCACGAACACCGCAACCGCTTGAACGAGAAAAAGAGAACGAGTAGGAAGGAAAGGACGGAGACAAAGGAAGAAAAAGGGATAAGGAGAATCTGAAAGTACAAGGGAAAGTAGATCTGTTTCAGTTAAAAGAGAAAAAGCCTAGGGAAACGCGCAGATGACGTCACTTAAGTTGGCACGATTTCCGAGAACCGCTACGATTCGGACACGTCAGCAAGAGCGAACGGTCGCCTCACACCAACCGTCGGATCCCAGTAAGAGGCGTCCTTAATACGTGGTTTAAAGGGCGCGGCGAGATATACGCAGTTTAATCACTTCGCCTTATACCAAGACTCGTGCTTGTTGGGCTAGAATAAATATTCCTGTTGGGCTGGCGCCCACACTCTCGTAGGGCCAGTGCCGCCCACTAAGGTACTCAAAACAAAACATGGAGCTAATACCCACGTTGGGCTAGTATCCGTGTTGGGCTAGTACCCACGCAGGGTTTAAACACCCACGTTGGGCTAGTATTCATAAAATTTTTTCATGGCTTCATGACTAGTAAGCCCCACTTGCCGGGCAAAGGATCATAGACAGACCCCCTGTAAACAATTTAATCACTTCGCCTTGTACCAAGACTCGTGCTTGTTGGGCTGTGGACCGTAGATCTCACTATCTAGGAATTAAGACCCCCAAAGCCAAGGATGTGAACCCTTAAAATAGGGCTGGACGTCCTCCAAGAGGGTAGGGAGCCCACTTGACAATCACAAATAACCCTTTGGGGGCGCCCTCAGCAGCTGACGAGGGCGCCCAAGTCATGGTTTTGGCCCTTTACGATTTAGGCCCAAAACCATGACCGGGTAGGCCCAGGAAAGGCTACAAATAGTAACCTTGGGACCATTCCCGAGGCATGACCTAAACACAGCACAAAAACCCTAGTTTCTAGAAATATTGTACTCACTGCCAGTACACTTAATAATTCTTATATATATATAACTTAAAATTATAACTTATGCATATCTGATGCATTCTTTGAGTATTCGTTCTTAAAACTTAACCTATAAATAGGTTCTAAACTTGGATACTATATCGTTCTTGAGCTTACACATCTCTAATAAGTGTATGAAAATTGCTTAGTAAGGGATAATCCCATTACTAGCTCCTTTAATTCTCTATGATAACTTGTGGATTAAGGCATCCGTTCTCTCAACATTGTGCTTATCCTCATTCTATAATAATCTATTCATTCTCTAAAAGATAGGTCTTTTAATGCTTATTAGTAATACTTAACCATTACATGTTGTTCCTTATGTCTGAAGCAGTATTGGATAGCCGAAACGGTGCAAGTAAAGATGAAAAAATCACATGATCCTGTCCTACTCAAAATCGTGACACGATTTGGCAATCGTGTCACGATTTCATGTCCAGAAATCGTGTTGGTTTCTGCCTGTAAAATCGTGACACGCTGGTAAAATCGTGACACGATTTTACCTGCAGTTGGACAGCATAGGGCTAGTTCTAAACATGTTTTCCACCATTTTTGGTCTATCCAATCATGCCCAAACATCATAAATGCATAACAACAGGATACATCATGCAATGATCAAGAATTGCTAACAAAATAAACTTAGGGTTTAAAAGTTCATAACTAGTTCATAAATGCTAAAACTCACAAACTTACTCAAACGGGTTCTGAAACCCTGTGGAGCTCACCTCAACCATTGCTAGCTTCCTTTCCAAGCTTTCCCTTGCTTTTCCATTAACTTTCTTGTTCCAAATTTCTGCAGATTTGCAGTTTCGGACCCCTGACTTCAAACTCGTCCCCAGACTTCAATACTCAGCCAAACTTCACAAAACTGGTACCAAAACGTAGATAATTTTGTTAGCTTTCCATAGCCTCAAGAACCACTGAAATCGGAGTTACATGGAGAGAGTTCTGACCATTTCAATAGAGCCCTGTCCCAAATACG
This sequence comes from Medicago ruthenica, assembly GCA_018208015.1. Lineage (NCBI taxonomy): Eukaryota > Viridiplantae > Streptophyta > Magnoliopsida > Fabales > Fabaceae > Medicago > Medicago ruthenica. The sequence goes on from CM031376.1 coordinate 38,674,198, forward strand.
GGTTTCTCCAACTTCCTCCAATTCAACTCCAAATCTCTACCCATAACTTCTTCTTCTTCAGGAATCATCATGCAAGATAAAATAGAGGTTTAGGCTCAAACAATAGGCACGAAAATTTGAAGTGAGAAAGGAAGATTGAAGTGATTCTTACCTTTTCTTAACTTCTTCTTGTTCTACTCTTACAACACAAGCTTTCTTTGCAAGATTTCCACTAGAGTTTTTGATTAAAGTTGGATGGATGTTGGCTAGGTGAGGGAGGCGTGTGAGTAGAGTGAAGAGAGGGGAGTGAGCTGATTTTCTTTGGAATAGTGTAGAAGAGTGTAGAGAGAATGAGAGAAAGTGGTAAGAAAATCTTGCCTCTCTTTTCTTATAATCCTCCTCTTTGAGTTAATTACAATAATGCCATTTCTCATAATTACTAAATTGCCATACTTGTTCCATAAGTTTCTGACACTGTTAACCATTACATCTAAGCGGGATATTACACTTGCCATATAAACAAACCCATTAACTGACAATTTACCAAATTGCCCTTTGCTTAAAACATTTCTGTTACATCGTCTAAATATTAATAAATATTCGAGTCTTAGGCGGGATGTTACAATCTACCCCCCTTAAAGAAATTTCGTCCTCGAAATTTAGAATCCATCTTGGAAATACATATATGAATGAATCTTTCATACTACTTCCTTCATTAGCCAAGACTCCAGTTCGTATTACTTATCGGAATCCCTTAGATTTTCAACTCTATAAGTCGAATGTATTCGACAATCTTTTCGTTATCTGAAGCGCTTGATGTGCATTACACTTTTCTTGCGTAGTAGAATATGAGGCTATCCGAACCATCCAACTTGCTTACCATATCCTTGTTTATACACTTCTTGCAAACCCAAACTAGAGTTATTCAATCTTAACACTTGTGTTGAATCTTATAATCTCGTCATAGTCCGCGTAATCTTACTTTGACGACATTGGACTTTCTTATTATCCTCGACGATTCCATTGAATTCTTATATTCGATCTTTGCCTTATACAACGACATCCTACATATATTGTTTTACCATAATTATACCATTCTTTAATGAGAGTAAAACTACCGCACTACCTCCATTATACAAATACAAGGAGGAGGCATCCTGGTGTGTTACTTTCCATAATCTTCATCATTGCTTCCACTACTGAATTCCTCAAGGGCTCGCGAAAACTTACTGATTACCCGCGTTCTGCTTCGATTGATCTATGACGTTACTTATCTTAATAACTTAGAAATCATTTTCATACTGGGAGTTTGCCAATCTCCCATCGTTCTTGTCACAACTTATTCTCGTTTTCTTATCGTAGCATAGATGTTTTCCTACACCGATAATCCCAAACTTATAGGAATTTAGTCCAAGTGATGAGTGGCTTAAGTCGTCTCACATATCATATGTAATATATTTCATAGTATATAACTTACATACATAAGCGAGCACGTGTACACTATACATTACCTCATCTTTGTCCGACTAACGGGACATCATTATTAATCTTAACATATTTGAGACACTACCACATCAATTGGAAATCTTTCTTACTCTGAACTCATTTCGTAACATCCGGGATTTGCCTTTCAACTGGCTTGCCAGGTTTGCCCCGCCAATGTTACTCATGTTTATTCTCAAATATACAACAACCTATAATGTAAATTTATGGTTACAATTTACCGGTATCACAAACTTATTTCTCATTTTGGACGTCAAATTCAAGATTCTTATTTCCAACGGAAAACTCTACTCGATTGCTACCCAAATAGCACACTCAGTCTTTAATCCTTTAGTCATAACCTGACATTACGTAGCCCTTTACCGTGAACTACGAATAACTTTTAATCTACGTAAAAGTTCTCCTTTCTTTACTGGTGAACATTAAGTTCAAAACTTCCGAAATCTTCGGCTAATATAGGTTAACATGACATGGTTACAACTTGGAATTAAACTCACTCGCCATTGCACTGTCGTATCTGGTCAAGGCCTCTATTCAAATATTTCATTCCTCATGGATTTCGAGGTTTAAGGTATTCATCAACCTAACTTTCATAACTTTCCATTAGAATTCATGACATGTTCAAATCGCTTATACTTACTACTATCCCGTATAATAGGAGTTAAGCACTTAACATCTTTTCATACTCTAAGCCTCAGCTTAGCGTTGTTCATTAAATCATTCTTGGATTGCCACTCCGCTGCGCCACTCTGATTTTAACACTCGAGTTAGCATCGGAGGGAAACTTCACTATTGTCATATAAAATTTCATCGATCAATCCTTTTACTCTATCACTTTGTAATCACTGTAACAAATTTGTCTGACGTTACCTTTTCTCTTGGTCAGCTCTTCATGTATAATCATTAAACATTGCAGAAACCCGACTGGAAATATATCTGAGGCAGCTTAAATTCATGTACATCCATTTGTGGCAACTTCTAAAAACACTTATAGCTTCTGAAGGTTCATACCTTTCATTTGAGTCTTGTTACTATTCGCTCTTTCTTTATCCGTAATGATTTCATATCCATAATCTTCCCAGGACAACTTTGGTCTCCTTAACTCTATCATGTCCCTTAATTTACCCTTGAGTTTCTACGGGACAATCCGTCCTGAAAAGATCCAAACTCTTACCAGTTCTCTAGAACGCCCAACATCGGTTGCGTTTCTTCGAGTGCCCGATTAATCGATCTTAAACTTTTGCACATTATCATGATCTATTAGATTTCTCCAGTAACTCGTTATTGTATTCACAATTCAAATCTATACCTTATTACTGCCCTCGAAAACTTATCAGCACGAGGTGATCTCTTTCTGTTTTATAATATTAGTGGAAGGAACTTCTTCGATTGGGAGCATATAACTCCTTAACGTTAACCTCAATCCTAAACTTTCGTGTTCAAGACGATCCTCCGTATACCAAAATCTCAACATAATTTCTCGGCTGAAATCCCGATCATCCTTCTACACTGATCTACTATAACCTTGTGTTATCTTGAACTTGCCTTTTTTAACCAATCAAGGAAATTCAATATTGTTCGTCTAATCAAGAGTGTTCAACTTAATTCGTCCATCAGTATGCTAAATTCCAGCAACTTATTAGTTATTATCCAACCTTCATTAATAAAATTCCAGTCTAGCTTCTCTTACTTCTAATCTTCGTACCATCTGGACATATCCGAATATCTTATTCACGCTTTGACATGCACATATCTTATTATCATCACTTTTCATCCATCTTCTCTTCTTAATTCCCAAATCTAGCATTCATGGTTCAGGGGGTGCAGCTGATCGGATGGGGTCAAACTTACTTGTGATTCATACTCAATAACCACACTTGAGTGGTTAGTTTCATCTGTCCAACTAACTCACGTAATCCATAATTAATTCTCTTAACTGTCCGGTAATTCATCATTTCATTTCTCTAGGTTTGGTACTGCTATTCTTTAACTCTGCACTCAGAATTGTTACTTAATCCACATTTCACTTTAATTTCTCAAACTGCGGTTCCCGTCAAGGTTCTACGTCATTCCCTAGAGCATTCCATGATTCCTTAACCCTTATGTCTTCCGCATACGAGGCATCGTCCAACAATGCGTCCAACTGGGTTGAGGCGCTTCACCTCACTGCCCGATGGCCACCATTTGGCGTTGATTACTTCTTCGCTAAATCCGTCTTAGAATTCTGCCACCTTAATCTTCGCCATTCACACACTTCATTCCTCCTTGGTCACATTCAGCTCTCAGACATTTATCCTAACTGTCATGTACTAGATTGAGTTGATCAGGCTCAACTAGATGTGACCTTTAGAACAATATCCGGAACCCAATGGTCCCACTACTTTTATTGAAACTTTAATGATTCAAGGCACAGTCTGAATCGACCTGCTCTGATACCAATTGTAAGACCCATACTAAATTATCTAGAATATTTAGCATGCGTATTAATCTGATATCGGATACATTAAAAGTTACAATAATTAATATATACAAACCACTGAATAAGTACAATTTGCTCGTTTACATAAATGTCCAAATTGTCATAAGATACACTTTCATATACAAATATATAATCCGCCAACCTCCTGAGCTTGCCAAGACGAGCATCTGCACTCCATCCAGCGTCTTCCTGAAGATATCCATGAACATCACTTGCTAACCTATGAACCTGCACCAGAAGGATTGGGGTGAGACATAACGTCTCAGTGAGCTCCAGCCCAACCTACTGTTGGCAACCACGGGGGAAACCTAGGGTCGCCGTGCCTACTCTCGGCAATCTTGGGGATTCCTACGATCGCCGTCTTTCTCTACATACTCCGCGATCAAGGGGGAAACTTAGGATCGCTACTTGTCTTAATCATGTCTTATCATATTCTAATTTTAAATTTAAACTTATACTTAGTGATCTGGGGACATCCTATGATCACTTTCTTTCTCTGCTGACTACTTGTCATATTCTCATAATAATTTCATAAGTATTAATATACATCATTCTTAATTAAAGTTAGTAAGTCAACGTTGAACAAACAATAATTATCTGGGTTCATTTTACGGAGTGCATCCGGGTGGAGTAACCCCGAAGTACATCTCCCTTCTAACCGGTGAAAATTCCTATCATATCAGGCTAACACCGGACTCCTCTTGTCGTCGTGCGGTCATCCTTGCGGAATAACACGTCCCACTAGCGTGAACCTCCTGTGTCCCACTAGCGTGAACAACAGAAGACATGACTTAATTAATAATCTTAACTTACGCGTATACCTCCCGTGTCCCACTAGCGTGAACGACGGAAGACGCGAATTAATATTCTTTAAACTTATGCATGAACCTTTCATGTCCCACTAGCGTGAACGATGAAAGTCTCGACTTAAATAATATTAATCTTAATCTTTACTTTCCATGAACCATTCGTGTCCCACTAGCGTGAACGACGAAGGCCACGGCTTAATATCTTAATAATTCTTATATATATATAACTTAAAATTATAACTTATGCATATCTGATGCATTCTTTGAGTATTCGTTCTTAAAACTTAACCTATAAATAGGTTCTAAACTTGGATACTATATCGTTCTTGAGCTTACACATCTCTAATAAGTGTATGAAAATTGCTTAGTAAGGGATAATCCCATTACTAGCTCCTTTAATTCTCTATGATAACTTGTGGATTAAGGCATCCGTTCTCTCAACATTGTGCCTATCCTCATTCTATAATAATCTATTCATTCTCTAAAAGATAGGTCTTTTAATGCTTATTAGTAATACTTAACCATTACATGTTGTTCCTTATGTCTGAAGCAGTATTGGATAGCCGAAACGGTGCAAGTAAAGATGAAAAAATCACATGATCCTGTCCTACTCAAAATCGTGACACGATTTGGCAATCGTGTCATGATTTCATGTCCAGAAATCGTGTTGGTTTCTGCCTGTAAAATCGTGACACGCTGGTAAAATCGTGACACGATTTTACCTGCAGTTGGACAGCATAGGGCTAGTTCAAAACATGTTTTCCACCATTTTTGGTCTATCCAATCATGCCCAAACATCATACAGCTTAAAGAGATAATTTCAAAGGCATAACAACAGGATACATCATGCAATGATCAAGAATTGCTAACAAAATAAACTTAGGGTTTAAAAGTTCATAACTAGTTCATAAATGCTAAAACTCACAAACTTACTCAAACGGGTTCTAAAACCCTGTGGAGCTCACCTCAACCATTGCTAGCTTCCTTTCCAAGCTTTCCCTTGCTTTTCCTTTAACTTTCTTGTTCCAAATTTCTGCAGATTTGCAGTTTCGGACCCCTGACTTCAAACTCGTCCCCAGACTTCAATACTCAGCCAAACTTCACAAAACTGGTACCAAAACGTAGATAATTTTGTTAGCTTTCCATAGCATCAAAAACCACTGAAATCGGAGTTACATGGAGAGGGTTCTGACCATTTCAATAGAGCCCTGTCCCAAATACGGGTTTCTCCAACTTCCTCCAATTCAACTCCAAATCTCTACCCATAACTTCTTCTTCTTCAGGAATCATCATGCAAGATAAAATAGAGGTTTAGGCTCAAACAATAGGCACGAAAATTTGAAGTGAGAAAGGAAGATTGAAGTGATTCTTACCTTTTCTTAACTCCTTCTTGTTCTACTCTTACAACACAAGCTTTCTTTGCAAGATTTCCACTAGAGTTTTTGATTAAAGTTGGATGGATGTTGGCTAGGTGAGGGAGGCGTGTGAGTAGAGTGAAGAGAGGGGAGTGAGCTGATTTTCTTTGGAATAGTGTAGAAGAGTGTAGAGAGAATGAGAGAAAGTGGTAAGAAAATCTTGCCTCTCTTTTCTTATAATCCTCCTCTTTGAGTTAATTACAATAATGCCATTTCTCATAATTACTAAATTGCCATACTTGTTCCATAAGTTTCTGACACTGTTAACCATTACATCTAAGCGGGATATTACACTTGCCATATAAACAAACCCATTAACTGACAATTTACCAAATTGCCCTTTGCTTAAAACATTTCTGTTACATCGTCTAAATATTAATAAATATTCGAGTCTTAGGCGGGATGTTACAGCCTACTTGATTTTCAATGAGGATATGACTTGCATTAAAAAAAAGAATTCTGTTCAGAAGCAGAAAAAGTTTTAGAGCTTCTGATCAAGTCATTATGTGTTCAGACATGACTTGTTCAGTACAAATTGGTTTAGTATCAAAGCAAAACAACCAAATTGTGTTCAGTATCAGAGCAAAACTTCTCAAGAAGGTATCAGAGCAAATCTTGCAGGAAAGTATCAGAGCTAATCTGAGCTGGTTTAAAGAAAAGAGTTCGGATCAGAGCAGGTCTTACTCATTTTTCAAAACATAATAATTTAGAGTATAGACCAACTGAAAAGATATCTCAGAGCTTGATACTAATTGAGGATTATATCTCAGAGGCTGATACCAAAATCCAGTTTTAAAACACTGAGCTTGTATCAGAGCCTGATTTTAAAAAAAAAAATTGTCTCAGAGTCTGATACCAAATTTACATTTCTGTGCTGATACTAAGAAAAAAAAAGAGTTCTTAAGACTGAACATGTCTGAAACACTTTGAGCATTTAAAAAATGTGTCTGTGCTAAATGGTTTGAAAACAGACTGATACCAAATGAAAATTGTTTGTCAAGCAATTTGATCATTGAATATCAGAGCAGAAAATCACATTTTTAAATTGATGACTTTGGGAGGATTAGAGTATAAACTTTCAAAGCCTTAATCATCATTGCCCATAGCTATACTTATCAGATTCTGACCAACATTAGATTTTTATCAGATTCAGAAGTCAGAAAATCTAGGTTCTGATCCTTCAGACTCTGAAGTTTTTCAGGCTTAACTTTCTTCAAACTCTCAGAAGATGAGTGTTTGATAAGTCTTAGCTTATGATAAACTCAGAATCAAGGAATTCATTCAGATTCAAGCACATTTTCAAGAGATGAAATGCATGTTCAGATTCTTCTTAATAAAATTGAATCTTTCTTCTGTTAGGGGTTTTGTGAATATGTCAGCCCATTGATGATCAGTATCAATGAACTGAATATCTAAAACACCCTTCTGAACATAATCTCTTATAAAATGATGTTTTATTTCTATGTGCTTGGCTCTAGAATGCAGAATTGGATTTTTAGACAGACATATTGCAGCAGTATTATCACAATAGATAGAAATATTATCTGCATGAATCTGATAATCCTCTAATTGATGTTTCATCCAGAGCAGTTGTTGTGCGCACCTCATTTAAAAAACGCGCAATCCTCCGAGGACGTCCGCGAACGCTCGGAGGGCCTTGTGAAGTCGCCACCAAAGTTTTTGTGTAAAGGGAACGTTGATAAACCCTTAAGTTTTTTATTTGAAAGGGAAACGATAATAAAACCCTTGACGATGAGGAAAAGGACTGGTCATCGCAACCATTGTCGGGTTCGGGAGTCGATTACGCAAGGGGAAGGTATTAGCACCCCTCACGTCCGTTGTACTCATCGGGAACCTTCTATTTGGCTAAAGCTTAAATTGTTTTTAAATGTTTTGCGTGCATGCTTATCTATGTCAAAAGAAAATATACTAAAAGGGGGAAAAAGAGATGAAAACAAACGAAAGGGAAAAAGAAAGTTTTTTTTTATTGCGCTTGACAAGATGTCGATCTTGCTCCTACGTATCTCCCGGTAGTCGGAGAATTCAAAGCGTACGTAGTTCTTTGGTAGAAAAAACGTACATGTGTTGGTTAATTTTAAATGGACGATGTTTTAACCGAATTCTTGCGATTGAACGTAGCTTGTATGCTCGCGCTTGGGAGACTTATTAAGCGTATAGCTTGTATGCTCGCGCTTGGGAGACTTATTAAGCGTATAGCTTGTATGCTCGCGCTTGGGAGACTTATTAAGCGTTTGTTTACGAATCGCGCTAGAATAGGTAAAACATGTCCGTTGGGTAAGAGGGTTTGATTTGGTCGCGTTGGGACCGAAAGAGGTACAATGGACTCAATCGAGTCGATCATTGACCGGGGTGACTCCAATGAGTCGGGGGATTGAATCTAATGGCCACGGGGGACCAAAAGGTTCGGATTGACCACAAGGGGCCAAGATTTGGTTTGGTATGGTCGGATACGTTAAAAAGAATGACGATTGTCCGAACGACGAGACATACGTCACGCATTCGTACAATCGGGGCAATGGAGAGACATACGTCACACCATCCCTTTTTCATTCAGGTTTTTGGTCGAATTTCTTAGAAATCCCAAAGTTTCTCAAAACATTTGGTTTGAAAACCCAAAATGAAAAGATTTTAGCAATTTTGCTAGAAAACGCACAAGTTCGGCTCGTTTTGCGAACGGTTTTTAAAAAGCGAACAAATTCGGCGTATGTTCACGCTTGGTTTTTGAAAATCATGAACAATGTTTATTGTTCAAGTTTTAATTGAAATGATGAACATAGCTTATTTGTTCAAGTTGTTTTGAATATTTGGGGACATAACTTGTTTTGCAAGTTACCCACAAAGTGTTACCCGAACTTGCGAATTTTCCAATATTACGCAAAATCCTTGACATGGTTTGGATAAAATGAGTTTTAAACCTCCTAGGTTCTGAGCTCTTGGGCTAGAACCTCAAAAATTGGCCATTTGGGCACTTAAACTCAGATTCTGAGTTATGTCATGGTCGCTCTGCGACCATGACTTCGCACTGCGAACAATGCGAATTTTTGAGTTCAGAAGCTGTTTCTGAACTTTTGTTCAGAAACAACTTCTGAACACACTCAGGACCTTTTAGGTGAGTGAAAAGCTTTGAGTTTTTACAATGAAAAGAGCTGGACAAACTAATTTTGATGTTTTGAAAACCTTGGGATTTCTTTTGAAATTCAAAAGGGGTTTTTAGAACAAAAGGGTTTTGGACCAAAATTGCTATGCAAGCACAATTGTAAATGCAAAACAAAGGCTTAGAAACTTACAAAGATCCTTAGCAAAGCTCCAGCTGCAATGGATTTGAATTGGTTGAAGGTTCTTGCAAAGGTTTTTGGATATTTGTGATGAACTTTGAACTTGGTAAGGCTTTGTATTTGATTGGTTTTTTCTGGTTGTTTGAGTAGTGTTTCTTTGTGTGTAAATGCTCTTTGAATGCTGTATTGCATCTTGCCTTGCCTCTCTATTTATAGGCCAAAATGCAATCTCAAGTAATGATGAAAATCCATAGGACCTAGCTGATTTGTGGGCTAAATTCAGGCTATTTGGCTTTGCATTTAATGCTAATGGATAGAGGCAACTCTGCCTTGTGCCAAGGGTTAAAGGTTTGACTGATTTCAGCCACAAAATCAAAGGTCTTTGGATAGAAATGATGATGAACATGGCTGGATTGCAATTGGCCAAGCTTGGGGATCAATCCTTGCAATCTCAATGGTTGATCAATAAAAACGTGCACTGTGATGTGCAGAGATTGGGGGATGCAAAAGGCTACATATGGCTGGTGTGAGGGGTGAAAAGTTGCTGCAAAAACAGGGTAGGCACTCATGACTTTTTCAAGTGAAAAATCCAGCTGGGTTTGACTGGTTTTGGGGAGCAAGCAGGAAGAAAGACTTCAAGCAGGTGGCTGGCAACCCTGGGGTGGTTAACAGGTCACTTGGGAGGGACAAGAGCTGCCCAAGGGCAAGCCCACTTGCTTGTCACATGCTAGGTTGGAAGAAAAAGCTTCCTACCTTGGCATTAATGGCAAGTCTCTCATTTCTGGTTTTGCTTGGCCCAATTAGCCATGAATGCTGATTAAAATAAATATGCAAATGATGTGCAACAAATTCTGGAATTAAATCAAAGAAACCAAAAATCTGCAGAAAAATCGCAGACTTCGCAGTGCGAAGTGAGCTTCGCAGTGCAAAGTCATCATTTTTGAAATGTTGACTTTTTTGTTGACTTTGGTTGACTTTGACTTTTTTTTCCCTCTTTGATTTTTTTTTTGATTTTTTTTTTGTTTTAAAAGGCTTAGGACAAAATTGGGGTACTACAGCTGCCCCTACTTAATTGTGTCTTTGCATAGATTGTGTGAGTGCCGAGGGCATCTCATGAACTCTTTGCGAAGATCAATTAGGTAAAAGAAGGACCCGAATTTTGTCCTTCGCGGTATGAAAAAAATTTGTAGTAAAAGTAAAATATGTGTCATACCCCATTTTTTGACCCATTTTCGTCTCATTTTACTCATTTTTTTAAGCAGAGAATTTTCGTCGTTTCAGACGAAATTTCGGCAGGGAGGTATTTTAAAACACCTCATGTCAATTTTTTGTCTCGTTTATTTATTTTATTTTATTACTTTTTATTTTTACTTTCAATCCCAGTTTTTATTATAATTAATTTTATTATTGTCATATTTACCATTTATTTATTTCTTTTATTTATTGTCATTATTGTTATTTATTACTATTATTATTATTATTTTTATTTTTTATTTATTTTTTGGTCCAAGTCCAAGTCAAACAGTCAACAAACACAGCCAGTACTGCAGCGCCCCCAATTCCTGGGTTTTCATCATCACAAATCCACCAAAATCCTCACAAAATCATCCCAAAATCCCAGCAAATCACATCCCCATTAATGCTTGCCTCAAATTCTATCCAAAATCTGCAGAAACCAACTTGCAAGTTTATCCTCTGAGTCAACAAGCAGCTCAAAAATCTCTATAAAACAAGGATCAAACACACAAAAAAAAGGGGAAGAAATTTTTAAACAAAACAGATTTTTTTAACAGCAAACTACTTCCCCCTAGCACCCAAAAACGTCCCAGCAAACCACCAACCCTCAACACAACATAAACAGCAGTAACACTCACACGCCTCTAGCAACCCGCGCACATCACCAACACGACCCAGCATCTCACAAAAACACACAAAAACTCACACACACAACACACACGTCCCAGCAAACCATCAGCCCTCACAAACACACACGACCCCTAACACTCACACGACCCAAATCACCCAACAAACATAACCCAGCAACACACCACGCAACAAACGCGCACAGCCACATACCCAGCCCCTAAACACACACCAAAACCGTAACACAACCAACCCACAAGAACAGCAAGAACAAAACCCAACACAAAATCTGCACACACACACTCGCACCCCACCACGAAGCCAACAAGAGCCGAAACACAAAGTAAAGAAAAGGTAGCTTTTTTTGTGTTTTTTTTAAAACCTAGATCTAGAGTTTTTGAGAGATTTTTTGAGAAATCTAAGGCCGGATTTGGAAGGAGAAGAGAAAAGGATGTTAGAAAAGTTGAGAAGTTTTTAAAAAAAATGAATTTTTTTCCTCCGGCGCGGTGGCGCCGCCGTCAAAACCGGCGGCCACCACGCCGGAAAACCCACTCCGGCCAAGGCTTAGAGAGAAGGGAGAGAGAGAGGTGAGAGAGGCTGCCTAGAGAGAGGAAAAAGAGAGAGAAAGAAAGTTGAAGAATGAAAAAAATTGTGAAGGGAGTGGGTTTAAATACCCCTCCCTGATTCAGTGTGTGAGGGTGTACGTTTTAGCGTACACCCTCGCTCTTCAGACCACTTGATTTAGATCAGACGGCTTAGGCCTTTTCCCCCTTGTGATCAGATCAGGGCCATCTGATTAATCAAACGGCCCAGATCAAATCACGTTGGCCCAATGCAGTTTGGGCCCATTTCTTTCATTCTGAACTTTTTTTTACTTCCAGCACCCCCAGTTTTATTTTTTACACCTTCCTTTTTTTATTTCTTTTATCTTTTCTTTGCAATTTTAATTTCCTTTTTTTATTACTTCCTTTTATTTGTTCTTTTATTTTTAACATCCCATTTATTTACTTATCATATCATCTCATGCATTTTATTTTTTTTTATTTCTAATTGTTCATTTTATTTTGCATTTTTCTATGTCATTAGAATATACATGCATTTAGGAACAAAGTATATAAATATACATTGCATTATTTTTCATTTTTTATAGTTTAATTCATAATCCAAGAAAAAAAACCTTTTCATTTTGATTCAACATCGTTTGTTTATTTCTCCCGCGTTTGGTTTATTTTATCGCACTTAATTTCTTTTTAACTCCAAGAAAAAATCATAAAAAACCAAAAACGTTTCAAATATTCAAAAACTTCATCAAAAATATTCTTCATTAACAAAGTCTTGGATTTCAAACCAAGCAACTTTCTTTTAATCAAACTTCAATCAATCTTAATCATATTAGACTTTATTTTTGCAATTAAAATCAATCAAACTTCACTTACTCGCCACTTTGGCTCATTTTATCTTTCACAAACATTTTCAAACTTTAAAATCAACATAACAAATCACTCGTTTTTTTATCCCGAACTACATCGGTTTTGATCCCATTTGGGTATGTAGGCAAAGGACCTTGTCCTTCCAAACCAACCAAACAAAAATCAACGAAAACAACAAAAACATTTTCTTTCTTGTTTCAATAACTTGAACAACACTTGTTCATTTAGTTGCAACAACTAATTTGAACATTTACTTCTTTTCTTTTGAGTTGTAAAAACGAGCGTTTTGACAGTTTACACTTTTTCTTAAAATTCAAGCGAAACTTGAATGAAAAAGGGTGGTTTGACGTATGTCTCTCCTTTCCCCGATCGGATAAACACTTGACGTATGTCTCGTTGCTTAGACGATCGTCATTCTTTTCTAGCTTCCCCAAAAATACATTTTCTCAAATTCAAACCAAACTTGAATGAAAAAGGGTGGTTTGACGTATGTCTCTCCTTTCCCCGGTTGTACGAATGCTTGACGTATGTCTCGTTGCTCGGACAATCGTCATTCTATTTTCAACACGCCCAACGCATTTTAACCTTTCTTGGTCCCTCGCGACCAATTTGAACCTTTCTTTCTTGGTCCCTCGCGACCAATTTGAACCTTTCTTGGTCCCTCGCGACCAATTTGAACCTTTCTTGGTCCCTCGCGACCAATCCAACTTTTCTTGGTCCCCCGTGACCATTTTAAACTTTTCTTGGCCCCCGTGGTCAATTCAAACATTGTACGCCTCCGTGCGTTTGTCATTTTGGCTCTTGTGGTCAATCCGAACTTTTCGTGCCTTTGCACGTTTTCTTTCAACTTTTACGCCTTGCGCGAATTTAACGCCTCCGTGCGTTTGTCTTTATTTTCAAGCTTTTTTATGCCTCTGTGCATCTGTCTTTTTTATTTTCAAAACATTCACGCCTTGCGCGAGTTCATCGCCTTAGCGTCCATCTTTCATCATGTTAGAACTTTGTACGTCTTCGTACGTTTTAAAACCTTTGTTCAAGTCCGAGTGCAAAATCCTTTTATCAAATCATTTACTTTTATGCATTGTCGTCAATGAACAGTTCGGCAACATCCCGAACAGTTGACATTTACTTTCATTACTTTCTCTTTTTTTTTTTCAAACTTTTTCGCTCGGACGCGAACAAATCTTTTTTAACTAAAACGAACCAGCGTACAAACTTCTTTTTTCCAAGAACTACGTACGCTTTGAATTCTCCGACTACCGGGAGATACATAGGAGCAAGATCGTCATCTTGTCAAGCCCATTAATAAAAAATCTTTTTTTCTTTTTCTCTTTCGTTTGTTTTTATCTCTTTCTTCACCTCACATTATATTTTCTTTTTCCTTTATATACATATATGATTAAGCGTGCAAGCAAAACGTCAAAAACATTTTAAGCCTAAGTCAACTAAGAGGTTCCCGTTGAGTACAACGGATGTGAGGGGTGCTAATACCTTCCCCTCGCATAATCGACTTTCGAACCTAAAATCTCTTTCAAGGTAATTTCGAACTTTTTTCCTTTTTCCCCGAAAAATTAAAAGTTCAGTCGTGATTTAAAATTAGTGAGTCAAAGCTCGTCAATAGCTTGATATCCGAAATTCGACGCGACAAAAATGGCGACTTCACTGGGGAATTTGAGGATTTTCTCCTCACTAGTGAGTCGAGCCTATCTTAGTTAGCTTTTAAGCTAAATGTTTTATCTTTTTGCTTGCATGCTTTTATTTTTGTCTTTATATGCTTTTATTCCCTTACTTTATATTTATGCATTCCATATTGCTTTATATTTTGCGTTCGTCACCATTTTTTACAAAAATGGCGACTTCACTGGGGATGTATAAAACACTTAAACACTTTGTTTTTGTGTATGACAAGTCAAGCCTATCTTAGTTGGCTTTTAGGCTAAAATGCTTTTATTTTGCTTGTACGCTTATGCCTTATCATCATTATTTGTTTATCTTTTCTCGCTTTATATGTACATGTTTCATATTGCTTTATATTCATATTATATATGTTGTGGGGTTACTTGAGCGATGTTACTCCACATTGTTCGGGTTAATGCCGGACGTGTGAGGCTCTATTCCCGAGCTTTGAGAAAAAAAATTAAGATAGGATGGGGTTGCGTAGCGGAGGCCCACTTGACGTATGTCTTGAAGGGAAGATGCGAAAACCCCGCCTAGAGTAGATCTCACTTGGAATATATTGAGGTCTTGCGAGTATTTGCAATTGACGACAATAGTTCCCTGTGAGGTCCGTGATCTCTAGGGACCTTTTTAGAAAATCTCATCTTTAGAGCCTACACGTGAGGAGGGGGGAAATTTTGAACATACATATGCATACCATACATGCATGTTATGCTTCATGCTACCTTATGCAGTATGATATGCAATGCAATATGATATGAGATAGACTCAATCAAAGATTCCCGCTAAGGAATTGGGGAGAGTTTGTGAAGGAGGTTCACTGGGGAACACTTGCTTAACTGTTGATGGATGCTGGTGAATATGTGATACTCACTGGAGAATCCTCGTTAAGGATGCATGACATGATTTATGAAATGCATGTGTATGAATGATTTGGATATGCATGCATGAATGAAATTGACATGATGCGTGTATTATGTTATGCATGATATGTGGGATGCATGTTGAATGCTGGGAGTTATGATTGGATGCCGAGCAAGGTCGGGTCTTTCCTGGGGATTTGTGTTGGTCTGCCAATGATGATTGGACTTTTTGTTTTGGGTTGAGACTCCCTGGGGAATGTCAATAAGGTTTGGCTTCATGGGGATATAAGGATCATTTTGGAAGCATGATCGATATCCATCCTTGTTTGGT
Source organism: Medicago ruthenica (assembly GCA_018208015.1). Taxonomy (NCBI): domain Eukaryota; kingdom Viridiplantae; phylum Streptophyta; class Magnoliopsida; order Fabales; family Fabaceae; genus Medicago; species Medicago ruthenica. The sequence goes on from CM031376.1 coordinate 38,689,843, forward strand.
TTGGATGTTTGGGGTGTTTACTGGGGAAATTGTTCCTCTTATATGACCGATAAACTTGATGAGACAAAATTAGACCGGTGGAATAAAAAGGGACCGTCATTGCATTATAAACACTTGGTAATCCTTTAAAGGAGGTGATGCCTCAGGGGAATACATCTGAATACAAACGGGTAAAGCTATGATAATTGACAAATAAATACCTCGTGGGGAATTGTTAATCCGTAAGGTAAATCGTGCTAATCCGCTGAGGAGCAGAACTGATGATTCCGCTGGGGATGCTTGTGCTTTGGTTGGCCAGTCCTGCTTGAATCGTCCCCTCAGGTTCTCGATTCGATGGGGATATTCCTTTTTGTTTCACCGATGATCAGAAATCCCTTTAGCAATTAACCGTGCTTGGCCTGCGAGGTTTATCTGCTCTATTGATAGATATTGACGTATGTTTTAAGTACTCACAATTCAGAGAAAATGCGCTTGTTATTATTTATTCAAAAAACATAAAAGATTCCACATAAGTTTTTTTTTGGAAAATTTTGTTTTAAACACTATCATAAAAATGGGAAATCTTGACAAAAGTAAAAGACTTCGTTTGGGAAGAATTTTGTTAATGGGGAGGTGACCTGCCCCTAAGGTGTGGCTCCTTTAATCGTGTTTGGGATTGCTGATGCCAATTGGGCCCTTTGGTTGGGTGTTTGAGAAATGTTAATGACAACTGGGCTCTTTGTGAATTGTAGGGAGAGTGACAAGCATGGTTGGGCCCTGAATGATTTGTGCACCGGTATAATCGGGTTTTGGTTTAAAATTGGGCTTTATTGTTTAGTTACCGAGCGAGGTCGGGCTTTGATGGTTGGTTGCCGAGCGAGGTCGGGCTTTGATGGTTGGTTGCCGAGCGAGGTCGGGCTTTGATGGTTGGTTGCCGAGCGAGGTCGGGCTTTGATGGTTGGTTGTCGAGCGAGGTCGGGCTTTGATGGTTGGTTGACTCATGAAATTTTGCGCATGCAATTTTAATGCCCCCAATATTCCGAGATTGTACTGAAAAATTCGAAATAAATACCACACAAAAAAAATTATATCCTACAGTTTAAGTTAATAACATGTCTATCAATGAACCAAACTATCACTCATTTAAGTAAAAGAACATATTGAATATTAATGTGAGGGGTACTGAACACTCATCCGGCAAGTTTGCTAACATTCCGATCGAGTTATGTGTCCATCCAATTATTGTTTCTTAAAAACATAAAAGCAATGATCAAAAGGTCTTTAAGGGTTGTAATTTGGTTGGGTTACAAAAGAAATGTCATATGTGGGGAAATTGAATTCAAATGGCCAAGCAAGAGGGAACATTCTTCCTAACTTATACTTTTTCTCGTTCAAATCACCATTTTGGTGATTCACAAATGCTTTCCTTTTGATCCTGACAACTCTTGGATTTTGTCGATCTTTCTTTTCCTCTTCTCTTTTCTTTTTCCTGGTTTGCTTTTCTTTCTTTCTTTCTTTCTTTTCTTTTCTTTGGTTGTCAAGATCAATTAAGAAATTCACCGTCGCTTGGTTTTCGCAACCTCCTTTCGTCTCCTCGACTTATTTCAGGATGATACCCTAATTGAATGTTCCTTCCTCTTTTATCAAGGGACACTAATCATGATGGTTTAGGGTTCAAAAATTGAAAGGAAATTATCAAAATTCAGTGATGTTTTAACTATGAACTGAAAATATTTTTTACAAACTCCGGCAATCTCATTAAGCAGTTGAGCTTATGAAAGTTGGCAGTTCATAGTTAACAATTCTGATTTGTTAGGCTCGAAGGGGTTTAACAAATACTCACTTCTCACAAGGGTGGGCTATTTGTGGTCGATTGTTTTTACTCATATTCGAACAAATGCCTTGATCATGTCAATGCTTTTATGCAATTAAAAAAAGAAAATTCAGATTTAACATAAAAAGATCGAGTTAAACAAAAATGTTGGTCTCCTGCATATGTATTATGATGACTTTTGAGGATTCCTCACATCTGGCTGGTTCTAAATGGTTCATAGAACAAACATATTAATAACGCAAATTGTATGGTATAACTTGGTATGGAATACACATTCTCCTTTCAAGTTTAATCATGGAAAAATAGGAAACATGCATTTTAGCTTTGCGAAAATTAATCAAATTTATCATTACCATTCGTCTACGGTTAAAAACTTTGGCTTAATCCGTTGCGGAAAGATTTGTCGAATTCACATTACCAATGATCTATAGCAAAAATTTCGACATTCACGCATATTAAAATTAAGTAGGCATGATGATGATGCAAAGGTCAAGCAATAAAAGCAAAAGTACTCGAATAACAACAAAACAAAGAGTACGAATATAGATACAAAGTATCAAACATAGGAAACCTCTAACGAGTGTACGAGAAAAATAGCATAAACATAAACAACAAAAACATGAGAAAGCATAAAAAAAGGGGGCCCACTCAAGGAGTGAAAGCCTCATCATCCTCAGTCTCCTCATCCTCGTCATCCTCGTCCTCATCCTCATCATCTCCTCCCTGGCCTCCGGCCGCTGCACCACTGCCTCCAGCCTCTGAATACTCTGGCTTATCCCCGGGCCAACGACCATGAGCTGCGAACATCTCGGGTGTCGGTATCTGATCGTCGGGATCTGTCGGCCTACCCAGCTGCCTCTGAAGGCGATACATGGAATCATGCATCATGGTCATGTATCGATGAGTGGAGGCATTCTGCTCCAATATGAAAGTGCAAGTGTGATGATCCCCTGATGCTGGTGGAGGCCTAGGCCATGGCTGCTGTGCCCTCGCCGCTCTCCTCCCTGTGCAGTGTCTGGAGATATACTCATCTGTGATTGGGTTCTTTATGGTTTCAGACACATGAGGAGGGATGGCTACTCGGGCTTCCCGGCAGAGTCCCATGATAAGACCCGGGAAAGCAAGCGGCACATCTTCTTGGCCGGTGGCTTGATGCCACTCTCGACCACTATCTTAATCTCTTGGCAGATTGCCCTGGCCACATCTACTTGCTTACTAGTGAGGATATAGTAGATTAGGGGGGTCACGTCCAAGGTGGTGGAGGAGGTATGGCTCTTAGGTTTTATATTGTGGACTATAAGGTGGAAGATGACTTGAGCATAAGTGGTGAGGTTGTTCTTGAGGGCTTTTGTGGGCTGCCCCGCCGCATTGAGCTCATAGCCCTTTCCGGATTGGAAGATGGTCTGCGCGTAGAGATCGTGGTTCCAATTACCACGGTTTTGGTGCTTATGGAAAGCACAAAGTTCATCATTTTCCAATTGGAAGGGGTCTCCAAGGTAAGTGTTGATGGCGTCGCGATCGAATCTAATGATCCGACCATGCACCATGGTCTGATATGTGAACTCTCCCTCCGGATCCACGGGAATGGCGTTCGCGTAAAATTTCCGGATTATGTCATAATTTAGTTTTAGCGGAGGGTTCACCAAAACTCCCCACCGGCGTTGGTTTATCAACCGGGCCAACTCTCTCCAGGTGCCCCTCTCATTTATAATAAACTGCCTCTCAGGCCAGAAGGTCCTGCCGAGAAGCTCTTCGTATCTCTCTTGGTTCCGGAGACTTAGGAAGCGAGAGGCGTCGAATCCCCCTTGGGGTCTAGATCCCGATGCTTCACCCCTCGAGCGTTTTCCTGCTGGTTTTGGTGCCATCTGGTTGTTGGTTCTGAATAGAATAACACGAAATTAATGGTGGGAAGATTCACAAATGGGTATGCTTACCCTTTCTTTTTTTTTTTTTTAGATTTGAGATTTTTTGTTATGGCACAAAAAATGCTGTTTTTTTTTTTTTTGCCTTAAGAGTTTAAAGAAAAGAAGAAAAACGGTTGGATAAAAGGATAGTGGAAATGGGCGGTTGAGAGGGAGTAAATGAAGGGTCATCCATTTTGAAAACTGAGCTGACAAAATTCGCGTACTTCGCACTGCGAAGTACTTGAATTTTTGAAAATTTTGTTACCCCTCAACACATTGGCCATTCCTATCCCCAACTATGATTATGCATAAAAACAAGTAATAAACAAATAAATGCTGATTGCCCCTGATAACACAATGTAACAAACATGAGTGAATGCGAATGGGTGATATGTGGAGGTTCGGAATTTCCCCCCATCCTCGCGTGTAGGCTCTAGAGGTGGAATTTCTTAAGAAGAGGTCCTTAGAGTCATAGATCTCACATGGAATTAGGGTTGTCTATGGACATACGTCGACATGACTTCAATTAATTCTACGTGAAAATCTCCTCTAAGCGGGGTTGGGCATCCTACCTCACGGACATACGTCAACGCGGGCTTCCGCACACAACCTCCTTCTAACTTAGTTTTTTTCTCAAGCTCGGGTAGAGAGCCTCACACGTCCGGCATTAACCCGAACAATGTGGAGTAACATCACTCAAGTAACCCCCGCATTTGATATATATATGATATGAATATAAAGCAAAATAAAGCAATTATAAACATAAAGCATAGATATGAAATAGATAAATAAAATAAAAGCATGGCGCGCAAATAAAATAAAAACAATTGGCTTTAAAAGCCAAATAGATTAGGCTTGACTCGATAGTGGGAAAAGTGTCCCCAGTGAAGTCGCCAGCTGTGCGCACCTCGTTTAAAAAACGCGCAATCCTCCGAGGACGTCCGCGAACGCTCGGAGGGCCTTGTGAAGTCGCCACCAAAGTTTTTGTGTAAAGGGAACGTTGAAAAACCCTTAAGTTTTTTATTTGAAAGGGAAACGATAATAAAACCCTTGACGATGAGGAAAAGGACTGGTCATCGCAACCATTGTCGGGTTCGGGAGTCGATTACGCAAGGGGAAGGTATTAGCACCCCTCACGTCCGTTGTACTCAACGGGAACCTTCTATTTGGCTAAAGCTTAAATTGTTTTTAAATGTTTTGCGCGCATGCTTATCTATGTCAAAAGAAAATATACTAAAAGGGGGAAAAAGAGATGAAAACAAACGAAAGGGAAAAAGAAAGTTTTTTTTTATTGCGCTTGACAAGATGTCGATCTTGCTCCTACGTATCTCCCGGTAGTCGGAGAATTCAAAGCGTACGTAGTTCTTTGGTAGAAAAAACGTACATGTGTTGGTTAATTTTAAATGGAGGATGTTTTAACCGAATTCTTGCGATTGAACGTAGCTTGTATGCTCGCGCTTGGGAGACTTATTAAGCGTATAGCTTGTATGCTCGCGCTTGGGAGACTTATTAAGCGTTTGTTTACGAATCGCGCTAGAATAGGTAAAACATGTCCGTTGGGTAAGAGGGTTTGATTTGGTCGCGTTGGGACCGAAAGAGGTACAATGGACTCAATCGAGTCGATCATTGACCGGGGTGACTCCAATGAGTCGGGGGATTGAATCTAATGGCCACGGGGGACCAAAAGGTTCGGATTGACCACAAGGGGCCAAGATTTGGTTTGGTATGGTCGGATACGTTAAAAAGAATGACGATTGTCCGAACGACGAGACATACGTCACGCATTCGTACAATCGGGGCAATGGAGAGACATACGTCACACCATCCCTTTTTCATTCAGGTTTTTGGTCGAATTTCTTAGAAATCCCAAAGTTTATCAAAACATTTGGTTTGAAAACCCAAAATGAAAAGATTTTAGCAATTTTGCTAGAAAACGCACAAGTTCGGCTCGTTTTGCGAACGGTTTTTAAAAAGCGAACAAATTCGGCGTATGATCACGCTTGGTTTTTGAAAATCATGAACAATGTTTATTGTTCAAGTTTTAATTGAAGTGATGAACATAGCTTATTTGTTCAAGTTGTTTTGAATATTTGGGGACATAACTTGTTTTGCAAGTTACCCACAAAGTGTTACCCGAACTTGCGAATTTTCCAATATTATGCAAAATCCTTGACATGGTTTGGATAAAATGAGTTTTAAACCTCCTAGGTTCTGAGCTCTTGGGCTAGAACCTCAAAAATTGGCCATTTGGGCACCTAAACTCAGATTCTGAGTTCTGTCATGGTCGCTCTGCGACCATGACTTCGCACTGCGAACAATGCGAATTTTTGAGTTCAGAAGCTGTTTCTGAACTTTTGTTCAGAAACAACTTCTGAACACACTCAGGACCTTTTAGGTGAGTGAAAAGCTTTGAGTTTTTACAATGAAAAGAGCTGGAAAAACCAGTTTTTATGTTTTGAAAACCTTGGGATTTCTTTTGAAATTCAAAAGGGGTTTTTAGAACAAAAGGGTTCTGGACCAAAATTGCTATGCAAGCACAATTGTAAATGCAAAACAAAGGCTTAGAAACTTACAAAGATCCTTAGCAAAGCTCCAGCTGCAATGGATTTGAATTGGTTGAAGGTTCTTGCAAAGGTTTTTGGATATTTGTGATGAACTTTGAACTTGGTAAGGCTTTGTATTTGATTGGTTTTTTCTGGTTGTTTGAGTAGTGTTTCTTTGTGTGTAAATGCTCTTTGAATGCTGTATTTTTTCTGCTTAATTCATGCTGCATTGCATCTTGCCTTGCCTATCTATTTATAGGCCAAAATGCAATCTCAAGTAATGATGAAAATCCATAGGACCTAGCTGATTTGTGGGCTAAATTCAGGCTATTTGGCTTTGCATTTAATGCTAATGGATAGAGGCAACTCTGCCTTGTGCCAAGGGTTAAAGGTTTGACTGATTTCAGCCACAAAATCAAAGGTCTTTGGATAGAAATGATGATGAACATGGCTGGATTGCAATTGGCCAAGCTTGGGGATCAATCCTTGCAATCTCAATGGTTGATCAATAAAAACGTGCACTGTGATATGCAGAGATTGGGGGATGCAAAAGGCTACATGTGGCTGGTGTGAGGGGTGAAAAGTTGCTGCAAAAACAGGGTAGGCACTCATGACTTTTTCAAGTGAAAAATCCAGCTGGGTTTGACTGGTTTTGGGGAGCAAGCAGGAAGAAAGACTTCAAGCAGGTGGCTGGCAACCTTGGGGTGGTTAACAGGTCACTTGGGAGGGACAAGAGTTGCCCAAGGGCAAGCCCACTTGCTTGTCACATGCTAGGTTGGAAGAAAAAGCTTCCTACCTTGGCATTAATGGCAAGTCTCTCATTTCTGGTTTTGCTTGGCCCAATTAGCCATGAATGCTGATTAAAATAAATATGCAAATGATGTGCAACAAATTCTAGAATTAAATCAAAGAAACCAAAAATCTGCAGAAAAATCGCAGACTTCGCAGTGCGAAGTCATCATTTTTGAAATGTTGACTTTTTTGTTGACTTTGGTTGACTTTGACTTTTTTTCCCCTCTTTGATTTTTTTTGATTTTTTTTTTTTGTTTTAAAAGGCTTAGGACAAAATTGGGATACTACAGTTGTGTGCTACAACTTGCAGCTGAGATGTATTCTGCTTCTGCTGTTGACAAAGCAATGGTTGCTTGTCTCTTGCTGGCCCAGGATATCAGATTCTCACCAAGAAACTGGCAGTTTCCACTGGTGGATTTTCTTTCAATCCTGTCCCCAGCATAGTCAGCATCACAGAATCCAACTAGCTTATAATTTAGAGATTTCTTGTACAGAAGTCCCAAATTAGTTGTTCCTTTCAGATACCTGAAGATTCTCTTGAGAGCAGTCATATGAGATTCTCTAGGATCTGATTGGAATCTGGCACACAGACATACACTAAATAAAATATCTGGCCTAGAAGCAGTTAAGTATAGGAGAGAACCTATGATACCTCTGTACAGCTTCTGATCTACTTTTGAGCCATTGTCCTCTTTGCTTAATGTGCAGGTAGGATGCATTGGTGTTGTCATCAGCTTGCAATCATCCAACTGGAACTTCTTCAGAAGCTCCTTGGTGTATTTGGACTGATGAACATAGACACCATCTTTGCATTGGTTGATTTGAATTCCCAAAAAGAATTTCAGTTCACCCATCATGCTCATTTCAAATTCATCCTGCATTAACTTAGAAAATTCCTTGCAAAGGGAGGCATTAGTAGAACCAAATATGATATCATCAACATAGATTTGAACAATTAAGATTTCTTTCTTAACAGTTTTTCTGAAAAGTGTATTATCAACTTGACCTCTTACAAAGTTATTTTTAATTAAGAAGTTGCTTAGCCTTTCATACCAAGCTCTGGGAGCTTGTTTTAGACCATACAAAGACTTCTTAAGTTTAAAAACATGATTTGGATATTTGACATCTTCAAAACCAGGAGGTTGTTTGACATACACTTCTTCAGAGATTACACCATTTAAGAAAGCACTCTTAACATCCATTTGATATAAGATGATATTATGATTAATAGCATAAGAAAGAAGTAACCTGATTGCTTCCAGTCTTGCAACTGGAGCAAATGTTTCAGTGTAGTCTATTCCTTCTTGCTGGCTGTACCCTTGAGCTACTAATCTAGCCTTGTTTCTGATCACTTCTCCTTGTTCATTGAGCTTGTTCCTGAACACCCATTTTGTTCCAATGATGTTCTTCTGATCAGGTTTTGCAACAAGATCCCATACATCATTCCTTTGAAACTGGTTCAGCTCTTCTTGCATTGCTACAATCCAACCATCATCAGCAAGTGCTTCATCAGCAGTTGTGGGCTCAATCATGGATAACAGGCCAAGCATGGACTCATTCTGAGTGAATGCTGATCTTGTCTTCCTTGGACTGTTCTTGTTTCCAATGATCAACTCCTCAGGATGTGAAGACTTGTACTTGAATGAGGTTCTGGGTGGATTAGCTTCTGAAGGGCCACCAGGGATTTGTTCAGAACCATGCTGGTCTTGATTAGCATCAGGAGTAGTGTCATTGCTGGAGAGTTTCTCAGATTCTTCATTGTTTTCAGCTTCTGAACCTTCATCAGAACCTGAACTAGGTTCAGCTTCTGAAGGCTCTTCTGAGATTCTGACATCTGCAAAACTCTCAACCAGCTCTGGTATTTCACTACCAGGCTTCTTATCATCAAACCTAATGTGTATTGCTTCTTCAATAACATGTGTTTTAGAATTATACACCCTGTATGCCTTCGATCTCTCTGAGTATCCTAAAAAGGTGCCCTTTTGAGCCTTGGCATCAAATTTCTTTAGGTAGATTTTATTGTTTAGTATGTAACAAGTACAACCAAACTGATGAAAATAAGAAATACTTGGTTTTCTTCCTTTAAACAGTTCATATGCTGTTTTATTCAGAATGGGTCTGATGTAGATCTTGTTCTGAATATAACATGCTGTGTTTACAGCTTCTGCCCAAAGTACTTAGCAATTTTAGATTCATGGATCATGGTTCTGGCCATTTCTTGTAAAGACCTGTTCTTTCTCTCTACAACTCCATTTTGTTGTGGAGTTCTAGGAGATGAGAACTCATGGAGAATTCCATGGTCTTCACAAAAGTTTTCAAAAGGTTCATTTTCAAATTCACCACCATGATCACTTCTGATTTTCAAAATTTTCAAATCAGTTTCAGTTTGTACTTGTTTGCAGAATTTGAAAAACACATCATATGTTTCATTTTTGGTTCTGAGGAATTTAACCCAAGTCCACCTACTATAATCATCAACAATAACAAGTCCATACTTCTTCCCATTGATTGAAGCTGTCCCAACAGGGCCAAACAAATCAATGTGAAGTAGCTCTAGAGGTTTAGAGGTGGAAACAATGTTCTTTGGTTTAAAAGAAGTTTTAGAAAACTTTCCAATTTGGCATGCTGAACACAGAGCATCTGAGTGATAATCAATACTGGGTAAACCTCTGACCAGCTGTAACTTGCTAAGCTTAGAGATGAGTCTCCAGTTAGCATGTCCCAGCCTTTTGTGCCAGACCCATTTCTCATCACTCACAGACAGAAGGCAAACTACCTTCTGCTGAACCAAATCAGAAAAGTTTATTTTGTAAACATTGTTTTTCCTACAGCCTCTGAACACTACAGACTTATTTTCATTATTGATTACAGTGCAAGTGTTCTTATTAAACAGGACTTCATAATTACTATCACATAATTGACTTATGCTAAGTAAATTATGTCTAAGTCCATCTACCAGCCAAATATTATCAATGTACAGGGAAGAATTACCTATCTTACCAGTACCAATGATCTTTCCGTTCTGACTTCCTCCAAACCCCACAGTTCCTCCCTCTTTCAGAGTTAGGGTTTGGAACATAGACTTGTCCCCTGTCATATGATGCGAGCATCCACTGTCCAGGTACCAGGACCTTTCCTTTTCTTTGGATGACAAGCATATCTGCAATTGAAATAATCTCAGACTTAGGTACCCAGATTTTCATGGGTCCTTTGGGGTTAGTCCAGAAAGGTTTTGGCTTCTTGTGTCTGAAGTTATGATATTCAGACTTGTTCTGATACTTAGGATATGGATCCTTGTATCTTGAATTAGTCTGAGTTTCAGAACTTGAATACTTCAGAACCTGAGTTCTCAAATGTTTGGACTTAGATTTCTTCAGAACCTGAGACTTGGAGGTCTTTGGTTCTGATTTGTTCATAGTCTGAACCATTGAGTACTTTGGTTCTGATCTCTTCAGAATTTTAACTTTCTTTACTTCAGGCACAAGGCAAGCTTCAGTTTTGCCTTTCTTAAAACAGTTTGAAGCAGAAAGCTGATTGGTTTGCTTTGGCTTGCTTTGCCTAACATTCTGAGATTGAAAATGTTTTACATTGACTGGTTTAACAGATTTTGAAGTTTTAATAAACCCAGTCTTAGAAAAATTTGAATGAGATTTGTTCAGATTCAGAGACTTACTAGTTCCAGGTTCTGAACACTTCAGATTCTGAACTTTTTCAGGTTCAGAGTCTGATTTCCTCTTACTCTTAGGCTTAGGACCTTTTGGCTTAGATTTGGGAAGGGTTTTAACATCTGCCTTAGTCTTACCCTTAGGTTCAGAAGCTTCAGAGTCTGAGTTGTTCAGAACTTCAGACTTAGTCTCAGATTCTGATATTTTCAACTTCTCAGAGTTATCAGAAGCAGGCACAAAACACATACCATTGCCTTTTAAAATATTTTCAGAACATGAAGGTGAGTTTAATTCATTTGAAGGTTTAAATGCATCATAGCCAATGCCTTCACCTTTGTTTCTGATCATATTATACATCATGGAGGCAATTTTAGTTCTATTGAACCCAGTTAACATGAAATCCTGAAGAGCTATTTCCTGTTCATTAGGAACCTCTTCAGATTTCTTATGAGCCTCTTTTCTGAGTTCCTCAACTTCTTCATCATATTCAAAAATTTGATTCTGAAGTTTAAGGTTTTCCTCAGATAGCAAGTTGTTTTGATTTTTCAAAGATTTGATTTCTTTTAACTTGCTTTTAAGATGACTCATAAGATCATAAGTTCAGAATATACCTCATCTTCATCAGAATCTGAACATGATTCAGCATCAGAAGATGCAGTTGCCATCAGGGCCAGGTTTGCTTCTTCCTCATCAGATTCTGATTCATTGTCCAGATCATCCCATGTAGCCATGAGACTCTTCTTAAGCTTATTTCTGAAACTGCTGGACTTTGAGCTGGACTTCTTTGCTTTTTCCTTTGATTTTTCTTTCTGAAGATCAGGACGATCAGCTATGAAGTGCCCAGGCTTTTTGCAATTGTAGCAGCTTTCCTTCTGGATATCCCTCTTTGAACCAGAACTAGATCCACTACAAGAAAAAAAGCATTTTGCGACACTTGCTTTGCGACCCCCGTCTATGAACTGCCGCAAAATAGACATTTGCGACAGTTACTGCGACTGGTAGTCCCAACAGTCGCAGATTTTTTGGCTGCACTTTCACTTACAGCTTTTTGCCCAAATATTTTGTCACTCCCGCTTTCTTTAATTTCAATATCCCTCTCACAACTTCAAAACCCTAAAACCAATTTTATTCCTCATTCTCACTTTCCCCTCAAAGCTTTGCTCTCACCATCAGTAACCCTCTCACCCAATGAAATTGAATCACTGTTCCCTTCAAAGCTTTGCTCAATCGAAGCTTTGCTCTCACCCAATCTGAAATCAAACCATTGTTCCCCTCAAAGCTTTTCTCAATCGATTCACTTTTCCTTTTTCCAATCTCAATCGGTTCACTCAATCACCTCTTCCACCTCAAAGCTTTGTTCGGTTTAGATTCAGATTCAATCTCAATCGAAGCTTTGTTCAATTCCTTGCTGTTCCTTTCTCCACCTCTTCCTTTTTCCAGGTTATAATTTCACTCCCAGTTCACCACTTCTTCCTTTTCAGTTATTTTTTTTATCTAAGAATTTAATTTTTAAAATTTTCTGCTTTTCTTTTGATTTGAGTGTTTTTTGTTAATTTCTTGATTTTTTAATCCTGTGTGATTTCTTGATTTGAGATTTGCTTGCGCTATTTCAGTTAGCGCATTTCGGTTTCGCAGTCGGGTGTCACCGTTGTCCACACTTAAGCTCTCCTATTGCACCTTCTTAAGGTAAACCCTTCTTTTGACACGTAGTTGTGATTTTGATGAGTTTTGCTGAATTTTGAATTGAATACTTGTAATGTTAGGTTTTAGAATTGAAATGTTAGTGTGTTTGTTAATGAAGATTCTGAGATGTTGTTGTTGTTTGATACTTTGACTTTGTTAATGATTTTTTGGGTGGATTTAATTTTGGTACTAAGTTGTTTCGATTTAGTTTTGGTTCTAAGTTGCTTTAAGGTTAGAACAATGATTTATATTTTTTCTATTTGATTGCATAATTTGAACAAACTTACATTTATGCAGTGATGTGTGTTCGTGTCATTGTTGTTGTTGTTGTTGCGTGTCACTGTGTGTTTAGAATCCCAACTTGAAAATTTATCTATTTTGTGGAGTTTAGACTTATGATTGAATCCCTCATGGTAGTTGGCTGAAATTGTTACATTCTTTCATCCCTTTTTCCACTGTAAAGTCATTTCTTTATATGTTTGAACGTTGCTCATAGAAAACCAAGAACTCCAGAAAATAACAGTTTCAGATATGTTGAGTGTTTCTTAATGTCAAGTGTCTCTGAAGCTAATGAACAATGTTACACAAACACACCAACACCAACACCAACACTATAGATTGAATATGGTTTTTGTCGATTTAGTTGTTCAATAATAGTTCATCTTGATTATTTGTGTCAAATCTTGTAACATATTAACAAGAACAAGTTTTTAATTTCTTTGGTTTTCCTTTTTGGTGTTGGTGCCTTGATGAGGTTTTATTTTTTGAAATCTGTTGCTAACATTCTAATTCATGATGATAGACGTAACATGTTACTTATATCTGTAGGCGAGATTTGTTAAATTGCGGGCTGGAATGGCTACCCAGACAATTACTGAAGCTGCATAGAAAATTGTCACCCCTGTAACCCTCATCTATGCAGCAAAGCAATCTCAACGTTGCCTCACTGTCCCTCTCCCTCTTCGCCGTGCCATTAAGAAATACCTTCGAGGTCCTTTATCTTTCTGGATTTACTTAAGTCATATTATGTGGGTGTCGGATCAACTGTTAAGGTTCTGTTTCCTTAACGTGTGAAGTATGAACATTGACTTGTGTTCACTTTAACTTTTTTTTACTGTAATCTTAATGTTATGTCTTTTTAGGTTAGTAGAAGGCTTCCAGGTTTTTCCCCTACCAAGGTCTTAGATTTTGACAGAATTCAAGCACTGTCTAAAGATATTGGTAAATCAGAGAGAAGGGCATGACCTTGTAATTGCTGTAAGTTTGTTCTCTTGGATTATTCACGTATTTTTTTTGCAAAATGTAGCTTCTTCAATTTAAGTAGTTGAGATTTGTTAGTTTATGCATATTGTATTTGTTAGTTGAGATTTGTTGCTTTTGGTCCTTCACACAGATTTTGATTGGGCTCAATTGAAAGAAAGAAGCATTTCTCATTTTTAAGTCTCCTAGCCATCAAATCCAATTACAAAGAGAATATGTCAAGCAGAATGGTATGACAACATCTAAATCAAACTGATGGGGGACTTGAATTTGATCAAATATGAGTTTGAAATTCTGGTCAGGCAAAACTAAGAGAATACCAGGTTCTGAACAATATGCAGGGGACGATAGATTGCAAAACAGAGCACAAACACAAACACACACAGGCAGCAAATTTAAAGTGCAGGAAAGTAAAAAGGCACAGAAATTTGTTAACCCAGTTCGGAGTAAACACCTCCTACTCTGGGGGATACCAATCCAGGAAGGAATTCCACTATAGGAATTAATCCTTATGACTCAAGACACTGACTCCCAGTTCCCAGCCTAAGCAATTAACTTTCTCCTAGTCTTGAATTCTACCCAACACGTTGAGTATTAGAAAACCTCTAACTTCCTATTCAAGCAACTGCAACCCAGCTACTTGAACTACCCTTTGAACTTAATCAGTTTTGAAACACAACTACCCTGTTTTTGAGAAAACTTCAAAACACAAAGACAGCACTCATACCTACAGGCTTAGAGTGATTACAACTCAAAACAAACCTAAACCAACTCTAACAGAGTGGTGCACAACAAAGCTAAAAGCTTAAAATAACAAAGACTCAATTCTCTGAATTTTTGACACTCTAAATCGTAAGTCTTCAATAGCAAAGCTCCTCCTTTTATAGCCTTCAGTAACTCTTCTTAATTCTGTAGCCAATCTTCTCAAATTGATTTGTTTCTAATTTATGAGTGATCCAATAAGGAAACAAATAAACCAGAAATATATCTTTTAAAGATTCTGCAGAAAAAATACGAGCTTCATAATTTAAAACCAAATCTTCATTAAATCTTCTCCAAATAAATCAGCATTCTAGAAGCAATAATCCTGGAACAAATCCTTGCCAATTTTCACCAAGATTCGCATAAAAACCACTTGAAAATATCAGCTTCTGATGTAGTCAACAAAAGTCAACGCTGGACTTCAGAACCTGAATTCAGCTTCTGAACAGCTACAGTGCTTTCAGCTTCTGATGGCATTTTCAGCTTCTGAATGGCTTCAAAAATAAAAACTTCCAACTGAAGAAATGTTCTACCTATGGAGATGCTTCTATTCCATATCTTGGTTTTGCCAAAACATGCAGCCAACACCAAAAGACTCAACAATCTCCCCCTTTGGCAAATTTTTGGCTAAAACCATCCAAGTTCTTCAATCTCCCTTACAATCAACTCAGCAATGAAGAACTCCACAATGATATATCATAGCATAAACATAAGCAGCGGACACAGCTATGAATAACACAGACCAGCTTCAGTTCTACAAAACATAACAGCTACTGAAGCACACATATGCTACTGATCAACTCCTGATCATCACAAACATGGTATCAGAGCTATTAATCAACTCCCCCTGAAGCTTCACAACACTCCCCCTGCAACTCAGCTTCTCATACAAACTCCCCCTTACTACTGAACTGCAGTGATAAATGGTATCAGAGCACAAACCAAACTTCAGGAGCTGAACACTAATGTTCTTCAGGACCACTACACTTCTACACTTCAGGACTATAACAAGCTTGTACTCCCCCTGAGACACATATTCCCCCTTGATCATATCTGGACATATAATGCTTGGTATCAGAGCAAAATTAGTCACCTTCTGAAACAAAGACACACATATCTGAAATGCAGCAATACATCTTCTGATTCTTGGTATCAGAGTCAACAGAGCCAACACATTGCATAAGATTTTCTCCCCCTTTTTAGCCATAAAATTCTGACAAATCATAGTCTTCAAATAGGGAATAAAATCAAAACAGGTAGCACAGATCCTTGAAAACTTGTTAGATTCAGACTCAGGTTCAGGATCACACTTAGCACAGGCACAACTGGCAGGTACTTTACCTTCCTCACATCCAGTTTGCAGTAATTGCTATAAGTCTTCATGTAAGCACACTCCTAACTTGCTTCTCAGATTCTCAAACTGTTTAGCATCCAAGGCTTTTGTGAATATGTCAGCAACTTGTTCTTCAGTAGTTACATGTTCCAGCTGAATGACTTTATCCTCCACAAGATTTCTGATAAAATGATGTCTGATGTCTATGTGTTTGGTTCTGCTGTGCTGAATTGGATTCTTAGAAATGTTGATTGCACTCAAATTGTCACAGAACAATGTCATAGTTCCTTGTTCAATGTTGTACTCCTCCAGCATTTGTTTCATCCACACCAGTTGTGAGCAACTACTCCCAGCAGCAATGTACTCAGCTTCAGCAGTTGACAATGAAACACAGTTTTGTTTCTTGCTGAACCATGAAATCAAGTTATTTCCTAAGAAGAAACAACCTCCTGAAGTGCTCTTCCTGTCATCAGCACTTCCAGCCCAGTCAGCATCACAAAATCCCATCAATTCAGAACTTGAACTATGAGAATACATGATTCCATAGTCACTTGTGCTATTCACATACTTCAAGATCCTTTTGACTTGTGTCAGATGACTCATCTTAGGATCAGCTTGATATCTTGCACATACTCCAACAGCATAAGTGATATCAGGTCTGCTTGCAGTTAAATACAATAGGCTCCCTATCATGCTTCTGTACAGACTCTGATCAACTGATACTCCTTGTTCATCTTTGGTTAGCTTCAGATGAGTAGCAGCTGATGTCTTCTTATGAGCAGCTGATTCCATTCCAAATTTCTTCACTATGTTCTTGGCATATTTACTTTGAGAAATAAAGATGGTATCTTCCATTTGCTTAACTTGTAAACCAAGAAAATAAGTCAGCTCTCCAACCAAACTCATTTCAAACTCTGATTGCATTTGCTGAACAAACATCTTAACCATTTTATCTGACATTCCACCAAACACTATGTCATCAACATAGATCTGAGCAATCATCAGACTTCCATGTTCACTCTTCACAAATAATGTCTTATCAGAACCACCTTTTCTGTATCCTTGAGCCACAAGAAACTGAGTCAGCCTGTCATACCATGCTCTTGGTGCTTGCTTCAATCCATATAAAGCCTTCTTTAACTTGTACACATGTTCTGGAAACTTAGGATCCACAAAACCCTTAGGTTGTTCAACATATACCTCTTCTTGCAAATATCCATTCAGAAATGCACTCTTCACATCCATCTGGAATAATTTGAACTTGAGAATGCAGGATACACCCAACAGTAATCTTATGGACTCTAGTCTGGCCACAGGTGCAAAGGTCTCATCAAAATCAAGTCCCTTAACTTGAGTATAACCCTGAGCAACCAACCTTGCCTTGTTTCTGACTACAGTACCATTTTCATCTGTTTTATTCTTAAATATCCACTTAGTGCCAATCACATTCAGCCCTTCTGGTCTTGGAACAAGATCCCACACTTCACTCCTTTTTAATTGATTCAACTCATCTTGCATTGCTTCAATCCAAAATTCATAAGTTAGGGCTTCTTTCACATTTTTAGGCTCAACCTTTGACACAAAACATGAATCAGTAGCAGCAGCATCTGATCTCCTGGTTCTGACACCTTGATCTAAGCTTCCAATGATTAAGTCTTTAGGATGATCCTTCTGAACTCTAATTGACGGCCCTTTACCATTAGGAACTTGATCTGGTTGATCTTCTGCTTCTTCAGACTCTGAATGCTTTTCTGCTTCTGAAGTTTGTTCTTCTGAAGCTTCAGATTCTGGAACAACTTCAGGCTCATTCCTTTCATTCTCAGGAGACAAATCATCAATAACCACATTTATGGACTCCATCACAACCTTGGTTCTGGAATTAAACACCCTGTAAGCTCTGCTGTTTACTGAATAACCCAGGAATATGCCTTCATCTGACTTAGGATCCAGCTTTCTCCTATTTTCTCTATCAGCCAAAATATAGCATCTGCTCCCAAAAACATGGAAATATTTGACTGTAGGCTTTCTCCCTTTCCACAATTCATACAGAGTTGATGCAGTACCCTTCTTTAAAGTGACTCTGTTGTGTATGTAACATGCAGTGTTCATTGCTTCAGCCCAGAACATATATGGCAACTTCTTAGCATGCAGCATAACCCTTGCACATTCTGCTAAAGTCCTATTCTTCCTCTCAACTACACCATTTTGCTGAGGTGTGATAGGTGCAGAAAACTCATGTTTTATACCTTCAGAAGCACAGAATTCAGAAAAACTCTTGTTTTCAAATTCTTTGCCATGGTCACTTCTGATTCTGACTATGCCACAGTCTTTTTCTCTTTGTAGTTGAATGCATAAGTCTTTAAATACTTCAAAAGTATCAGACTTCTCTCTAACAAAGTTGATCCATGTGAATCTTGAGTAGTCATCTACCATAACAAAAGCATACCTCTTCCCTCCAATACTTTCTACTTGCATAGGCCCCATTAAATCCACATGAACAAGTTCTAGTACTTTAGTAGTTACCTAGTGAACTAATCTGGGATGAGACTTTCTTGTTTGTTTCCCAATTTGACAATCACCACAAACATTGTCCTCATTGATCTTCAGATTTGGTACACCTCTGATAGCTTCAGTACTTAGGATTTTCTTCATGCCTTTCAGATGCAGATGACCTAACTTCTGGTGCCAGAGCTTGACTTCCTCTTCTGAGCTCATAAGACAAGAAGTCAAACTTCTTTCTTCTTCAGAAACCCACAAGTAACAATTGTCTTTGGATCTGCAGCCTCTCATCTGAATCTCATCTTTCTGATTAGTAACAATGCACTCTTGCTTGTTGAAATTAACCTTTAAGTCTTGATCACAAAGTTGACTAATGCTGATCAGATTTGAAGTTAATCCTTCCACTAGTAGCACATCATTAAGTCTGGGCAAACCTTCTCTGATCAAATCACCAATACCCAGAATCTGACCTTTTACACCATCTCCAAATGTCACATAGCTTCTGGAGTATGATCTGATATTGCTCAGCAGCTTCTTCACACCAGTCATGTGCCTTGAACATCCACTATCAAAGTATCAGTCTTCTTTTGAGGTGGCTCTTAATGATGTATGAGCAATCAGGCCAACATTCTGAACTTTGGGCTTCCACACCTTCTAAACACTATGTCTGGGGGTAGCTGGTTGCACTCTTCTATACTGAAAATGTTCAGGATAGCCATAAAGTTTAAAGCAAAATGGTTTGATATGCCCTTTCTTTCCACAA
Organism: Medicago ruthenica; assembly: GCA_018208015.1. Lineage (NCBI taxonomy): Eukaryota > Viridiplantae > Streptophyta > Magnoliopsida > Fabales > Fabaceae > Medicago > Medicago ruthenica. The sequence continues at coordinate 38,708,860 of CM031376.1, forward strand.
TGATGACAGATCCATGGATGATTTCTCCTCATTCTGTTTTTGAAAAATTTCTGGGGTTGCTTCTGAGGTAGCATCTGACCATGCTTCTGACTTTGCATCTGAACATGCTTCTGACCTTGCATCTGAGGTCTCTTCTGAGCTTGCTTCTGAGCTGGCAACTGGGCTTGTTTCTGAGGTCTCCTCTTTGATGTTCCAACTATAGAATCATGAGTTTGAGTAGCAGGAACAAAATTCATCTGTTTAGGAATCTGAGTCTGATCAACAAAACCTAAACCAGTTTTTCCTTGTTGCTGATTCCCCAAAATGTCCTCCAACTTATCAGTAGCAGAGTTCAACATCTTCACTTGCTTCTTCATTTGATCAAGTTGGGAGTTCAGTTGGTTCACTTCTTCTTTTAAATATGAATTCTGTACTAACAGTTCACCTTTTTCAGCCTCCAGTTGTAGAATAGTCTCCTTCTGATCCAACACTTGTTTGCAAACCTCAGCACTTCTGGTATACAGCTTCTTGTAGTTATCAGCTAGTTCATCATATGAGGTTTTAGCAGCTTCAGACACATATAAGGCTTCAGACTCTGAGTCAAACTCTGAAAAGGTCTCAGACTCTAAACCAGGTTCCTTCTTCAAGATAGCTCCTGACCTTACAACCAGACCAGTATCACACATATCAGATTCACTAACATCATCATCTTCAGAACCATCATCAGACCATATAATAGCTAGGCTCTTTTTCTGCTTCTTGAGAAAAGTGGGACATTCAGACTTGATGTGTCCATACCCTTCACACTCATAGCACTGCACACCTTTAGCTTGGTTACTTTTCTCCTCAGACTTGGTCTTCTTCTCATCAGTTTGTTGCTTTTTGTTATTGACTCTGAAATTCTGACCTTTGGCTTTGGCTTTTCTGTTAACATTCTTCAGAATCTTGTTGAATTGTTTTCCCAGCAACACAAGAGCTTCTGATAAGTCATTATCCTCCTCATCAGACTCATGTTGATCATCAGCTCCTGAATTAACTGCAAATGCTATTCCTTTCCCTTTCTTATCAGGCTGTTTGCAGAATGCAGTCTCAAAATTAAGCAAAGACCCAATCAGCTCCTCAAGCTTCATAGTGGTGATATCATGAGCCTCTTCAATTGCTGTAACCTTCATGTCAAACCTTTTGGGCAGGGACCTGAGGATTTTTCTTACTAACTTCTCATCAGACATCTTTTCACCAAGAGAGTCAAAAGAATTTGCCATATCAAGCACATTCATATAGAAATCCTGGATATTTTCATCCTCCTTCATCTTCAAGTTCTCAAACTTGGTGGTCAGCAGCTGCAATCTGGACATCTTCACCTTAGAAGTTCCTTCATGAGTGGTCTTCAGAATTTCCCAAGCATCCTTAGCCACAGTACATTGTTTGATGAGTCTGAACATGTTCTGATCAACACCATTGAAGATAGCATTCAAAGCTTTTGAATTTCCCAGTGACAGATCATCTTCAGCTTTGGTCCATTCCTCCTCAGGCTTCAGAACCTCAGTCTTGTTACCATCTTTGTCTGTATACACAGGATGATCCCAGCCTTTAATCACAGCTTTCCAAGTCCTGCTGTCAATAGACTTTAGAAAAGCACACATCCTTGACTTCCAATACTCATAGTTTGTGCCATCTAGTAGGGGTGGTCTATTGACATAGCCTCCTTCTCTATCCATGCTTACCAGAAACTAAGTCCTCTGGATCTCACCCAAAATACAGGCAGGGTGCCTGCTCTGATGCCAATTGAAATTCTGGTCAGGCAAAACTAAGAGAATACCAGGTTCTGAACCAGACAGGTTCTGAACAATATGCAGGGGACGATAGATTGCAAAACAGAGCACAAACACAAACACACACAGGCAGCAAATTTAAAGTGCAGGAAAGTAAAAAGGCACAGAAATTTGTTAACCCAGTTCGGAGTAAACACCTCCTACTCTGGGGGATACCAATCCAGGAAGGAATTCCACTATAGGAATTAATCCTTATGACTCAAGACACTGACTCCCAGTTCCCAGCCTAAGCAATTAACTTCCTCCTAGTCTTGAATTCTACCCAACACGTTGAGTATTAGAAAACCTCTAACTTCCTATTCAAGCAACTGCAACCCAGCTACTTGAACTACCCTTTGAACTTAATCAGTTCTGAAACACAACTACCCTGTTTTTGAGAAAACTTCAAAACACAAAGACAGCACTCATACCTACAGGCTTAGAGTGATTACAACTAAAAACAAACCTAAACCAACTCTAACAGAGTGGTGCACAACAAAGCTAAAAGCTTAAAATAACAAAGACTCAATTCTCTGAATTTTTGACACTTTAAATCGTAAGTCTTCAATAGCAAAGCTCCTCCTTTTATAGCCTTCAGTAACTCTTCTTAATTCTGTAGCCAATCTTCTCAAATTGATTTGTTTCTAATTTATGAGTGATCCAATAAGGAAACAAATAAACCAGAAATATATCTTTTAAAGATTCTGCAGAAAAAATACGAGCTTCATAATTTAAAACCAAATCTTCATTAAATCTTCTCCAAATAAATCAGCATTCTAGAAGCAATAATCCTGGAACAAATCCTTGCCAATTTTCACCAAGATTCGCATAAAAACCACTTGAAAATATCAGCTTCTGATGTAGTCAACAAAAGTCAACGCTGGACTTCAGAACCTGAATTCAGCTTCTGAACAGCTACAGTGCTTTCAGCTTCTGATGGCATTTTCAGCTTCTGAATGGCTTCAAAAACAAAAACTTCCAACTGAAGAAATGTTCTACCTATGGAGATGCTTCTATTCCATATCTTGGTTTTGCCAAAACATGCAGCCAACACCAAAAGACTCAACAAAGTTTAATAACTGAGGTTAACACAGTTGCAAATGAGAATATGTGGAGCAAAATCGGAATTTAATGAAACTCAAATGCATTAAAGTTTCACAAATCCTTTTGCTTTCTACTTTTGATTTCAATTTCTAATGACACATTTACCATGCAATTGTCAAGTTGATCTTACACTGAACATCAGATAAAAAATAACCTTCCTGTATTCTCAATAGGAATTGAATTGTGAGATTATTGGTACAAAGCCATTAGGCTTCTATCATTATAGCTGTTATTGCAGGCTGCAATTTGCAGCTACTAGAGTTGTCAATTGATTGATATTGGTTTACTTTGTCCCCTCTTACAGTGCTGAGAAGGAGGAAAACCTTCAGTTCAATAGAAGATTTGAAGTGTCTTCAAATGTAACAGGCCTTTCCCTGAGAAATATGATGTTACGATCAAATAGCAGTTTGAGGTAATACTTTCCATTGTATATCCTGATATGTTTCATGCTCCTTTCCCCTTTGTTTTCATCTCATTAGAACATGTATTCACTTATAGTTTCACTTTTGTTAGTGTCAATTTTTTTATTTAATTGTGAAACTTTGTTTGACTAGAATATCTAAGACATACACTGTACCAACTATTTCTTGTTAACTGATTCTGTCAATTATCTCAGGTTGTCTCATAGTGAACCCAATATTGCAACTGCATTTGGTCGCCGTAGTCGGAGAAAGGCCATTGCCGAACAGAGGACTGCTAGTTCAAGGTTATTCATAATTCCTTTTATTATTAATTTTGGAATGATGAGTAGGCATATTTTTGTTTTCATTATTCTTTTTTTTTCTTCTTCCCCCCCCCCCCCCCCCTCTCGTACGTGAAGTTTTATACTGTTGATGGGTCGAGCCTGGTGTATGACACTACAAGGCATAGCTGTAGATATTGACACTTAAATTAATGCTAGGACACATCACTTTTTTCTTTTTAACTGATTTCTGTTTATGTGAACTCTGATTTCTGTTATCATTTTTCGAACTCAGTGGCAATGATATCTAAACGATCTCCAAGTCACACATAACAATTTTAAATTTATTGCGAGTCCTTTTGTGTTTCACAAATTTGGGCAAGCCTTCTATAAAAGGAGTTTATCTTAAACTAAGCAAGTAAAGGTGTATACACTATCCACCATTAATTTGATTTAATGGGCATCATGATCGTGACTTCACTAAAGGGTTGATAATACCCTTACTTTCTCTCTTCAGTGTAGCTGCCCCCAAATATTTCTAGTTACCACATGGCAATCGTCTTCCTAATTTGTCCATGTACATGTTGTCTTTTTGCATATAGAGGCAAGGGTATTTAAACGATCTCTAAATTGTATGCATAAACTTAACAATTGAAATATTCATGGTCTGTCTTCTTATGTTTGAAATATTTCTGGTTTTGCAGTCCAGAACACCCATCATTTCAAGCACGTGCACGGTCCATGCTTAGTTGTGATAGGACAGAATTTAGAGATTTTGCTGATAACCAGGCTACATCAAGGTTTTTACTTTAAGGGTCCCTTGACATTTTCGTATACCCTATTATGTCTATATAGTTTATAAGGCCTTGCATGTTTTTGTCCGCATCATATGCATTTTTTTCTAGATGCCACAAAATATTGTAAAGTTGAAAGAATCTTGCTTAAAAACTTGTGTATTAATCTTTAATATCCTCACATTTAGTGTGTATCAGCTCAAGTCTAAGCGCTGCTATCAAAGCTGACAAGGCCTAAAGCTAAAGAAGTAAACAAAAGTATAAAAAAGATAGATGTAAATTGTAATCATCTTAATTATCATCACTCTAGACTTGTTTTTCTCTGCTCATAGAGATTTGTTGTTCAAGTTGTTGCTTTGAGACGATGTTTTCATATTTATGTTCCTTGATGTGAGTGTGCCTTTCCTCTTCAAATAGATTTGTTAAATTGGACAGGATTTTAAGGAATATAAATATTGTTTGCTATAGGCATTTGTGGAATTATATACACCATATTTTTGTCCTTTTTCCTTAATATCTTATTATTTAATTAGATGATTTATGAGGTGTTCATCCATTTCTCAGATCAGCTATAGATCAGATGGTGCATCCTCATCAGAAGCTCGTAGGATACGACGAAGAAGCATCAGCATTACGCCAGAGATTGGGGATGATATCGTAAGGTTGTTTGTTGTTCCTTAATGCTTCTGGGTTTGTACTTACTTCTTTGTGGAGTGTTGTACTTGGTTTGCATTGTGTGGTCTTTGGAATTTTAGTAGATCACTGCTTTTTCATTTTTTAGTTAGTTGTATTCCACATTATTTTTTATTTGGACATTTGCATGCTCATGCCAGTTCCTTGATGTGTTAAATTCTAATAGCTATGTTAGTGTTAGATTCTGGTTCATGTTTTCTAACCCCTGTAAGCTTTCTAATAGCTAATTATTCTCTAAGCTTTCTAACCCCTGTAGCTATTAGATTATGTAATCAAATGTTTTATTTCTTGATCAAAGTGTTAGATTCTAAAAAAAAAGAATTTGGAATAAACACAAACTGCTATTGGAATCATGTTGTTGAAATAAACAAAAACTGCTTCATGTTTTACTGATATTGGAATAAAAATGTTAGTTATGATTGAGTACTTTGATATTGCTAATCATTGTCTTATTTATTTTTCTTCTTTCCAGCCAACAAATTTAGGATCCGCAAAAGATGGTAGACATTCATCTGATTCTAGTCATCGCCTTGAGGATCATTGAAGCAACATCACTAAGGAATACTAAGGAATATTTAGATATTTTATGGACTTCTAATTCTGATACAGTTGTTTTCAATGTTTAGCCACTAGTGTTTCGGTTTTTGAATGTTAATACTACATATACTTTATCTATTGTTTTGGTTAAGTTGATGTATGGTTCTATTTTGCTACTCTTGGATTATTATTTTGTTACTCTTGGTTAAGCTATAAAAAAAATATTAAATCAGGTCATCTCAATTTAAATATGCTCCTCTCAATTTCAAAAATAAATAAATAATTGCGACTGTTCAAACAGTTGCGGAATAATAAATTCAAAATTTTAAATCAGTCATTTGCGACTGTTTGGAACCATCGCAAGTCCCTTCCTTTGCGACTGTTGGGAACCGTCGCAAGTCCCTTCAAAACCATGTGAATGCTCTTCCTTTGCGACTGTTCCTAACAGTCGCAATAGCCTTTGCGACTGTTGGTGCGACTGTTGGTTGAACAGTCACAAAATACCCTTTGCGACCCCAATTTCTGTGTCTGTTGGGGAACAGTCGCAAAGGGATATCTGCGACCCTTCTAACAGTCGCAATCCATGATTTCAGAAGTCGCAAAATGCCTTTTTTCTTGTAGTGATCCTCTTAAATTACTGCTTCTGTTAGAGAACTTTTTCTTTCTATTCATCAGATACTGAAGCCTTTTAGAAATCATTGCAAGCTCATCAACATCTGAATCTTCATCAGAATTTCCCTCAGGAAACTCTTCTTCAGATTCAATTGCTTTCAAAGCTTTAGCAGGTTTTCTTTTAGACTTCAGAGCTAATGTTTTTGGCTCTCTAACAGACTCATCCTCATTGAGTCCAAGTTCATGCACCTTGAGAGAGCTTATAAGATCCTCAATACTTAAAGTATTCAGATCCTTAGCTTCCTCAATAGCAATCACTTTAGGTCTCCATTTGGATGGCAGACTTCTTAAGAGTTTGTTCACATGGTCAGCTGTGGTATAACTCTTTTTCAGAATCTGAAGTCCAGAAACCAGGGTCTGAAATCTTGAGAACATAGTCTCAATATTTTCATCCTCTTTCATTCTGAACAGTTCATATTGCTGAACAAGAATGTTTGCCTTAGCTTCTCTAACTTTCTTATTACCTTCATAGTTAGAGCAGAGGGATGTGAAGATGGCTTTTGCTGTGGACTTGTCACTCAGCTTCTGATACTCAGTGTGAGGTAATGAGTCCACAATGATACCTCTGACATGGTCATGCTTCCTATAGATTTTTCTTTCTGCATCACTTAGAGATCTTCTGTTGACAGCAACACCTTCTTCATCAACTGGAATGGTGATTCCATCTTCTATGATGTCCCATAGTGAATCATCAACCCCAATAATATGACTATACATTTTACTCTTCCACCAAGAGAATTTTTCTGGGTCACCAGTAAACATAGGAGGTTTATTGTGTGACCTAGACTTCTTTTCTTCAGTACTATAGTCATATTGAACATTTCTTTGATTTCTGGGAGATGGTGGATTTCTGGGAGAGGGTGGAGGTGAACCACTAGTTGAGGTCATGTTTTTCTCAGGATCCTACTGACACACTGTTAAGTGTTAATATCAGAACCGGAGCTCTGATACCAACTGAAGGTGAGAAAAACACACACACAAGAAAGGGGGGGGGGGGGGGGGGGTTGAATTGTGTGACTCAAAAACTGGTTTCTTTTACTTTTCAAAACTTAAGTCAAGTTCAGAATCTGATATGAATCAGTTCTGAACTATTTTCTCAGAGTTATGCAGCGGATTAATAAGTAAAAGAGATAAGGAAAGAGAGAGACACAACAAATTATACAGGTTCCTTCTCAATGTGAGAAGTAGTCCTGTCCCCTTGTTTTCCAACAAGAGTGTTTCACTATAATCTGAAGATTACACTTGCTCAATCACTAAGAAAGAGACTTCCAGTTGCTCAATCACAAAGAAAGAGACTTCTATGCTCAACCACCAAGGAAGAGGCTTCCAATGCTCAAGTCACTAAGACAAGAGACTTCCAATGCTCAAGTCACTAAGACAAGAGACTTCTGACTCAAACCACAAAGGAATGAGGTTACAAATGCTCAGTATACAGACTGAGACTTTGAGGACCAAACTGGTTTACAAATGAAATAGTTTGGGATGAACACTTGATCAAATATCAGAGGTGTTCTCTTAATACAACACAGGTTAAGACTCTTAACCTTGAGAAATTCTAAATTACAAAGATGAAAGAATTTCTAAGAGGTTGGGTAACTTGCGTATTTTTGACAGCAAAACAGAGCAAGAGTTCAGTTCTTTGTTTCAAGAGTCTTAGACAAATTTCTTCTTCAAATCTTCTTCCTTCTATAGATGAGAATATAGCTGTTTGAAGATTTGCTTGAATTGAGGAAAGAGCCGTTGCAATTGGGCTAGGTTACTGCAAATGTGTGCTGCACTTTATCAGTCAGAACAGAGCAGTTGCCATTTTTGAAATGGCCTACCTTAAAAGCTGGAGAATGTTTGGGTCAGGGAGACAACTGTTCCATTGAGTTGTTCTGACACATCCAGGCATTAAATGCGCACAGTACTGGTCAATATCCATGCCACATCAGCTTCAGAAGCTTCTCTGAGAACAGTGATCAGAAGCTGCTTCAGTTGTACGGATCAGAAGCTGGCTTCAGGAGTTGACTGTTGCGTTGACTTCATCAGAAGCACCCAGACTTCAAAAGCTGCCTTCAGACTCAGAAGCTGCACTTCGGGAGTACCACTTCAGGACCACTTCAGAAGCTTCACTTCAGGAGCACTTCTTCAGGACCTCTTCAGAAGCTCTTACTTCAGGAGCACTTCTTCAGGAGTACTTCTTCAGGACTAGTTTCCTCCTAGCTTTGCAACCTTGCTTCTTGGCTTTCCTTCTTGCTCTTTAGCTTGTTCTTTCATAACCATTATCAATCAATACTTATTAAGCATTTGGTTCTGAAACACTTGAACAAAGCATTAGCAAATAACCAATTTTCTATTTAACACTTTGTTATCATCAAAACTATAAAGAGAGATATGTTTACACATAAGTGTTTCAACAATCTCCCCCTTAATTCAGATGAGAGTTGTTTAACACATTTTGTTCCAACACAAGCAGGAAGAAAGTCTTCAAGCAGGTGGCTGGCAACCTTGGGGTGGTTAACAGGTCACTTGGGAGGGACAAGAGCTGCCCAAGGGCAAGCCCACTTGCTTGTCACATGCTAGGTTGGAAGAAAAAGCTTCTTTCCTTGGCATTAATGGCAAGTCTCTCAACTCTGGCTTTGCTGAGCCCAATTAGCCATGAATGCTGATTAAAATAATTATGCAAATGATGTGTAACAAAAACTGGAATTAAATCAAAGAAACCAAAAATCTGCAGAAAAATCGCAGACTTCGCACTGCGAAGTGAACTTCGCACTGCGAAGTCATCATTTTTGAAATGTTGACTTTTTTGTTGACTTTTGTTGACTTTGACCTTTTCCCTCTCTTTGATTTTTTTTTATTTTTGTTTTTAAAAGGCTTAGGACAAAATTGGGGTACTACAACGAGCATCTGCACTCCATTCAGAGTCTCCCTGAAGTACTTCATCACGAACCTCTTGCTTGCCTGAAAACCTGCACCAGAAGGATTGGGATGAAAAATAATGTCTCAGTGAGCTCCACCCAACCTAGTGTTGGCACCAGAAGAATCATTGTCTTAATTGACGTTGATTCTTGTTGAGATTAATCCTCATTTATGTTTGAATATATTTTACCACTCTTGTGTTAATACAAAGAATATTATGACCTCTTTCTTCCATTATTAAATGCACAAAGACACTATGGCATTGTAAGGATGGTTTTCTGGCCTTGAAACAAGTTTTCAAAAAGAAGTGGCATCCTGTCTTTTTCGTGGCATGATGTGCCATTCTCGTGGCACGATGGTGTGCCGATCTATATGATCATGGCACGATGGAATCTGTCGTGGCAAGATAAAGTCAGTGCTGCCAGGCCCTGTAGCTTTTCCAGAAAGTTCTAATATGAATTTTATCAAATTCACAACACCAGCAAGTCATTATGCATCAGAATAAAGTCTTTTTAACTAGGAAGATCATAACATGTCAAGTATTAACAAAGGGTAACTGACAAACAAGAAATCAACCGAATCATTCAAGTTTTCTTTCCTCTTGAAAAAAAAAAAACTCAATACTACCCCTAAAAGGGTATAAATCTATGGGAGCTCACCTTGTTCTCTTGATTAATGCTTTGCTAAGCTTCCTAATCCAAACCCTAGCTTGATTCCTCTTCTTTCCTTAATTCCTTGTTGTGCGCTCTCGTTTAAAAAATGCAAACTTCCGGAGCGTATGCGAACGCTCGAAAAGTTGTGTGAAGTCGCCACCAAAGTTTTTGTGTAAAGGGAACATTGATAAACCCTTAAGTTTTTTATTGAAAGGGAAACGATAATAAAACCCTTAACGATGAGGAAAAGGACTGGTCATCGCAACCATTGTCGGGTTCGGGAGTCGATTACGCGAGAGGAAGGTATTAGCACCCCTCACGTCCATTGTACTCAACGGCAACCTCCTATTTGGCTGAAGCTTGAAATGTTTTTAAATGTTTTGCGCGCATGCTTGTCTATGTAAAAAGGGAAAAAGAAAATATGATGCAAGGGGAAAAAGAAAGTTTTTTATTATTGTGCTTGACAAGATGACGATCTTGCTCCTACGTATCTCCCGGTAGTCGGAGAATTCAAAGCGTACGTAGTTCTTTGGTAGAAAAACGTACATATGTTGATTATTTTTAATAAACGATGCTTTGACCGTATTCTTGCGATTAAACGTCAGACTCAAAAACATATGAGTGGTGCACAAAACAAAGCTAACAGCTTAAAAACAAACACAGCCTCAATTTCTGATTTCTAAACTCTAAAACTCGTTAGTTTTGAAAGCAGCATCACTCCTCCTTATATAGTCCTCAGTCTTGCAGCATAAATAACAAACTAATCTTCTGATTTGATTTGTTACTGAAATAAGATTGGTCCAATAATGTAACAAATAAAACTGCATTGAATTTTTTAAAGATTATAACAGGAAAATATGAATTTCATATCTTTGAACCAAATCTTCAATAAAATCTTCTCAAAATAAATCAGCATTCTAGAAGCCATATGCGTGGATAAATCCTCAATAAATCTTGCAAAGATTCGCATAGAAAAACCTTGAAAATAACCAGCTTCTGATGAAGTCAACATAAGTCAACGCTAGCATCAGAACCTGAATCAGCTTCTGAACTGCTACAGTGCTTTCAGCTTCTGATGGCATTTTCAGCTTCTGAATGGCTTCAAAATTAAAAACTTCCAACTGAAGAAATGTTCTACATATGGAGATGCTTCTATTCAATACTGTGGTTTTGCCAAAACATGCAGCCAACACAAAAGACTCAACAATCTCCCCCTTTGGCAAATTTTTGGCTAAAACCATCCAAGTTCTTCAATCTCCCTTATAAACAACTCAGCAATGAAGAACTCCACAATAATACAATCTCCCTTATAAACAACAGCTTCAGCTTCTGATCATCACAATCATGGTATCAGAGCTACTGATCAACTCCTGATCATCACAAATACTCCACCTCAAGCTTCTCAAACAAAAACAAACACTCCAGCTTCACAACACTCCCCCTGCAACTCAGCTTCTCACACAAACTCCCCCTTACTACTGAACTATAGAGAAATGTTATCAGAGTATATCAGAAGCACACTTCAGGATCACAGAAACACTCAGGATCATAACAATCTTGTACTCCCCCTGAGACACATATTCCCCCTTGATCATATCTGGACATATATTGCTTGGTATCAGAGCAAAACTAGTCACCTTCTGAATTAATGACACACTTTCTGAACCACACAGACAGCTTAACATCTGAAATGCAGCAATACATCTTCTAATTCTTGGTATCAGAGCCAACACAGTGCATAAGATTTTCTCCCCCTTTTTAGACACAAAATTCTGACAAATCTCAGACTTCAAATAGAGAAGGAAAACTGCACAAACATCTTCAACTACTGTCCCAGTTTGAACTTCAGACTTAGTATCAGAGACAACATCACACTTAGCACTAACAAAGCTGGCAGGTACTCTATCTTCCTCACATCCTGTTTGCTTTAATTGCTAGAATTCTTCATGTAAACACACACCTAACTTGCTCCTTAAGTTTTCAAACTGTTTAGCATCCAAGGCCTTTGTGAATATGTCAGCAACTTGTTCTTCAGTAGCTACATGTTCCAGCTGAATGACTTTATCCTCCACAAGGTTTCTGATAAAATGATGTCTGATGTCTATGTGTTTGGTTCTGCTGTGCTGAATTGGATTCTTAGAGATGTTGATGGCACTCAAATTGTCACAAAACAATGTCATAGTTCCTTGTTCAATGTTGTACTCCTCCAGCATCTGCTTCATCCACACCAATTGTGAGCAACTACTTCCAGCAGCAATATACTCAGCCTCAGCAGTTGACAATGACACACTGTTTTGTTTCTTGCTGAACCATGAAATCAAGTTATTTCCTAAGAAGAAACAACCTCCTGAAGTGCTCTTCCTGTCATCAGCACTTCCAGCCCAGTCACCATCACAATATCCCATCAGTTCAGAACTTGAACAGTGTGAATACATGATTCCATAGTCACTTGTGCTATTCACATACTTCAGGATCCTTTTAACTTGTGTCAGATGACTCATCTTAGGATTAGCTTGATATCTTGCACATACTCCAAGAGCATAAGTGATATCAGGTCTGCTTGCAGTTAAATACAATAAGCTCCCTATCATGCTTTTGTACTAACTTTGATCAACTGAAACTCCATGTTCATCTTTGGTCAACTTCAGATGAGTAGCAGTTGGTGTCTTCTTATGAGCAGCTGATTCCATACCAAACTTTTTCACAATGTTTTTGGCATATTTACTCAGAAATGAAGATTGTATCTTCCATTTGCTTGACTTGTAATCCAAGAAAATACGTCAGCTCACCAACTAAACTCATTTCAAACTCTGATTGCATTTGCTGAACAAACAGATTGACCATCTTCTGAGACATCCCTCCAAACACTATATCATCCACATAAATCTGAGCAATCATCAGACTCCCATTTTCATCTTTCACAAACAAGGTCTTATCAGAACCTCCTTTTCTGTAACCTTGAGCCACAAGAAACTGAGTCAATCTTTCATACCATGCTCTTGGTGCTTGCTTTAATCCATACAAGGCCTTCTTCAGTTTGTAAACATGATTAGGAAATTTATGATCCACAAATCCCTTAGGCTGTTCAACATACACTTCTTCTTGCAGGTATCCATTCAGAAATGCACTCTTCACATCCATCTGGAATAATTTGAACTTGAGAATGTAGGGAACACCCAACAGTAGTCTTATGGACTCTAGTCTGGCCACAGGTGCAAAGGTCTCATCAAAATTCAATCCCTCTACTTGAGTATAACCCTGAGCAACCAACCATGCCTTGTTTCTGACCACAGTACCGTTTTCATCTGTTTTATTCTTGAATATCCACTTAGTCCCAATCACATTCAGCCCTTCAGGTCTTGGAACTAGATCCCACACTTCACTCCTTTTGAATTGATTCAACTCATCTTGCATTGCTTCAATCCAACATTCATCAGTTAGGGCTTCTTTCACATTTTTAGGCTCAACCTTTGACACAAAGCATGAATCAGTAGCAGCTGGTTCTGATCTCCTTGTTCTAACACCTTGATCCAGGCTTCCAATAATAAGCTCCTTAGGATGATCCTTCTGAACTCTAATTGATGGCCCTTTATTGGTAGGATCATGTTCTGGATGAACTTCTGCATCTTCAGACTCTGGATGATTTTCTGCTTCTGAAGTTTGTTCTTCTGATGCTTCAGACTCTGGAACAACTTCAGAACCTTCTCTTTCTTTCTCAGCAGTCAGGTCATCAATCACAACATTAATGGACTCCATCACAACCTTGGTTCTGGAATTAAACACCTTGTAAGCTCTGCTGTTCACTGAATAACCCAGGAATATTCCCTCATCCGACTTAGGGTCCAGTTTTCTTCTATTCTCTCTGTCAGCCAAGATATAGCATCTGCTCCCAAAAACATGGAAATATTTCACAGTAGGCTTCCTTCCCTTCCATAGTTCATACAAAGTAGATGCTGTTCCCTTTTTCAAGGTGACTCTGTTGTGTATGTAACATGCTGTGTTCATTGCTTCAGCCCAAAACATATATGGCAGCTTCTTAGCATGCAGCATAACCCTTGCACATTCTGCTAAAGTCCTGTTCTTCCTCTCAACTAATCCATTTTGCTGAGGTGTGATAGGTGCAGAGAACTCATGTTTTATACCTTCAGAAGCACAGAATTCTGAGAAACTCTTGTTTTCAAATTCTTTGCCATGGTCACTTCTGATTCTGATAATACCACAGTCTTTTTCTCTTTGTATTTGAATGCACAGCTCTTTAAATATTTCAAAAGTATCAGACTTCTCTCTAACAAAGTTAATCCATGTGAATCTTGAGTAGTCATCTACCATTACAAAAGCATACCTCTTGCCTCCAATGCTCTCAACTTGCATAGGCCCCATCAAATCCATATGAACAAGTTCTAGTACTTTAGTAGTTACCTGATGAACTAATCTGGGATGAGACTTTCTTGTTTGTTTCCCAATTTGACAATCACCACAAACATTGTCCTCATTGATCTTCAGATTAGGTACACCTCTGATAGCTTCAGTACTTAGGATTTTTTTCATGCCTTTCAGATGCAGATGTCCCAGTTTCTGGTGCCAGAGCTTGACTTCCTCTTCTGAGCTCATAAGACAAGAAGTCAGACTTCTTTCTTCTTCAGAAAGCCATAAGTAACAATTATCTTTGGATCTGTAGCCTCTCATCTGAATCTTATCTTCCTGATCAGTAACAATACACTCTAGTTTGTTGAAATTAACCTTTAAATCTTGATCACAAAGTTGGCTAATACTGATCAGATTAGAGGTTAATCCTTCCACCAGTAGCACATCATTAAGTCTGGGCAAGCCTTCTCTGTTCAAATCACCAATACCCAGAATCTGACCTTTTACACCATCTCCAAATGTCACATAACTTCTGGAGTATGATCTGATATTGCTCAGCAGCTTCTTCACACCAGTCATGTGCCTTGAACACCCACTATCAAAATACCAATCTTCTTTTGAAGTGGCTCTCAAAGAAGTATGAGCAATCAGGCCTACATTCTGAACTTTGGGCTTCCACACCTTCTGAACATTGTGTCTGATATCAGCTGGTTCAACTCTTCTATACTGAAAATGTTCAGGATAACCATACAATTTAAAGCAGAATGGTTTGATATGCCCTTTCTTTCCACAATGATGACAGATCCATGGATGATTTCTCCTCCTTCTGTTTCTGAAAAATTTTTGGGGTTGCTTCTGAGGTAGCATCTGAACTTGCTTTTGACCTTGCATCTGAGGTCTCTTCTGAGCTTGCTTTTGAGGTCTCATCTGAATATGCTTCTGACCTTGCATCTGGGCTTGCTTCTGAGGTCTCTTCTTTGATGTTCCAGCAATAAAATCATGAGTTTGAGTAGCAGGAACAAAACACATATGTTTAGGAATCTGAGTCTGATCAACAAAACCTAAACCAGTTTTTCCTTGTTGCTGATTCCCCAAAATGTCCTCCAACTTATCAGTAGCAGAGTTCAACATCTTCACTTGCTTCTTCATTTGATCAAGTTGGGAGTTCAGTTGGTTCACTTCTTCTTTTAAATCTGAATTCTACACTAACAGTTCACCTTTTTCAGCCTCCAGTTGAAGAATAGTCTCCTTCTGATCCAAAACTTGTTTGCAAACCTCAGCACTTCTGGTATACAACTTCTTGTAGTTATCAGCTAGTTCATCATATGAGGCTTTAGCAGCTTCAGACACATATGAGGCTTTAGACTCTGAGTCAGACTTTGAAAAGGTCTCAGACTCTACAACAGGTTCCTTCTTTAAGATAGCTCCTGACCTTACTACAAGACTAGTATCACACATACCAGATTCACTATCATCATCTTCTTCAGAACCATCATCAGACCATGCAACAGCTAGGCTTTTCTTCTGTTTCTTAAGAAAAGTAGGACATTCAGATTTGATATGCCCATAGCCCTCACACTCAACAGCTAGGCTTTTCTTCTGTTTCTTCCTCTCATCAGTTTGTTGCTTTTTGTTATTGAATCTGAAATTCTGACCTTTGGCTTTGGCTTTGGCTTTTCTGTTAACATTCTTCAGAATCTTGTTGAATTGTTTTCCCAGCAACACTAGAGCTTCTGATAAGTCATCCTCATCAGACTCTTGTTGATCATTAGCTTAAGCATTCACAGTAAAAGCTATACCTTTCCCTTTCTTATCAGGCTGTTTGCAGAATGCAGTTTCAAAATTTAACAAAGACCCAATCAGCTCCTCAACCTTCATAGCAGAAATATCATGAGCCTCTTCAATTGCTGTCACCTTCATGTCGAATCTCCTGGGCAGGGACCTGAGGATTTTCCTTACTATCTTTTCATCAGTCATTTTTTCTCCAAGTGAATCAAAAGAATTTGCCATGTCCAGCACATTCATGTAAAAATCCTGAATAGATTCATCTTCCTTCATCTTCAGGTTCTCAAATTTGGTGGTCAGCAGCTGCAATCTGGACATCTTCACTTTAGAAGTTCCTTCATGAGTTGTCTTTAAAATTTCCCAGGCCTCCTTTCCAACAGTACATTGTTTGATAAGTCTGAACATGTTCTGGTCCACACCATTAAAGATTGCATTCAAAGCTTTTGAATTTCCCAGAGACAAGTCATCTTCAGCTCTGGTCCACTCCTCTTCAGGCTTCAAGACCCCAGTTTTGTTACCATCTTTGTCCAAAACCTCAGGATGTTCCCAGCCTTTTATCACAGCTTTCCAAGTCCTGTTGTCAATAGAGTTTAGAAAAGCACACATCCTTGACTTCCAATACTCATAGTTTGTGCCATCTAGTAGGGGTGGTTTATTGACATATCCTCCTTCTCTATCCATGCTTGCCAGATATTAACTCCTCTGGATCTCACCCAATTTACAGGCAGGGTGCCTGCTCTGATGCCAATTGAAATTCTGGCCAGGCAATACTTAAGAGATAAACGCAGGTTCTGAACCAACAGGTTCTGAACAGAACTTAGCACAATATAAAAGCAGATAAACAGCAGAAAAGTAAAGTGCAGGAAAGCTAAAAACACACAAGGTTTGTTAACCCAGTTCGGAGTAAATACCTCCTACTCTGGGGGATACCAATCCAGGAAGGAAATCCACTATAGGATTTAACCCAAAGACTCCAGACACTGACTCCCAGTTCCCAGCCTCAGCAATTAAACTCCTCCTAGTCAGACTTCTACGCAACTCTGAGTATTAGAATCCTCTAACTTCCTATTCAAGCAACTAAACCCAGCTACTTGAACAACCCTTAACAATCCCCTGTTTTTGAACACAATTTCAATGACAACACTTCATTCGTACCTAAAGGCTTAGAATGAATTACAACTTTATGAAAACACTAAACCAACTCAAAACATATGAGTGGTGCACAAAACAAAGCTAACAGCTTAAAAACAAACACAGACTCAATTTCTGATTTCTATACTCTAAAACTCGTTAGTTTTGAAGCAGCAGCACTCCTCCTTATATAGTCCTCAGTCTTGCAGCATAAATAACAAACTAATCTTCTGATTTGATTTGTTACTGAAATAAGATTGGTCCAATAATGTAACAAATAAAACTGCATTGAATTTTTTAAAGATTATTGTGCGCACCTCGTTTAAAAAACGCGCAATCCTCCGAGGACGTCCGTGAACGCTCGGAGGGCCTTGTGAAGTCGCCACCAAAGTTTTTGTGTAAAGGGAACGTTGATAAACCCTTAAGTTTTTTGTTCGAAGGGAAACGATAATAAAACCCTTGACGATGAGGAAAAGGACTGGTCATCGCAACCATTGTCGGGTTCGGGAGTCGGTTACGCAAGGGGAAGGTATTAGCACCCCTCACGTTCGTTGTACTCAACGGGAACCTTCTATTTGGCTAAAGCTTAGATTTTTTTTAAATGTTTTGCGCGCATGATTATCTATGTCAAAAGGGAAAAGGAAGAAAATATGATGCGAGGGAAAAAGAAAGTTTTTATTATTGCGCTTGACAAGATGTCGATCTTGCTCCTACGTATCTCCCGGTAGTCGGAGAATTCAAAGCGTACGTAGTTCTTTGGTAGAAAAACGTACATATGTTGGTTATTTTTAAATGGACGATGTCTTGACCGTATTCTTGCGATTAAACGTAGCTTGTATGCTCGCGGATGGGAGACTTAAGCGTATAGCTTGTATGCTCGCACATGGGAGACTTAAGCGTTTGTTTACGAATCGCGCTTAGAATAGGTAAAACATGTTTGTTGGGTAAGAGGGTTCGATTTGGTCGCGTTGGGACCAAAAGAGGTGCAATGGACTCAATTGAGTCGATCATTGACCGAGGTGACTCCAACGAGTCGAGGGATTGAATCTAGTGGCCACGGGGGACCAAAAGGTTCGGATTGACCACAAGGGGCAAAGATTTGGGTTGGTATGGTCGAATACGTTGAAAATGGAATGACGATTGTCCGAACGACGAGACATACGTCACGCATTCGTACAATCGGGGCAATGGAGAGACATACGTCACACCATTCCTTTTTAATTCAAGTTTTTGGTTGATTTTCTTTAGAAATCCCAAAGTATATCAAAACATTTGGTTTGAAACCCAAAATGAAGAGGTTTTGACAATTTTGTTAGAAAACGCACAAGTTCGGCTCATTTTGCGAACAATTTTGAAAAGCGAACAAATTCGGCGTATGTTCACGTTTGGGTTTTGAAAATCATGAACAATGTTTATTGTTCAAGTTTTAATTTGAAAGTGATGAACATAGCTTGTTTGTTCAAGTTGTTTTGAAAGTTGGGGACATAACTTGTTTTGCAAGTTATCCACAAAAGTGTTACCCGAACTTGCGAATTTTCCAATATTATGCAAAATCCTTGAAATGGTTTGGATAAAATGAGTTTTAAAACTCCTAGGTTCTGAGCTCTTGGGCTAGAACCTCAAAAATGGGCCATTTGGGAGCCTAAACTCAGATTCTGAGTTCTGTCATGGTCGCTCTGCGACCATGACTTCGCACTGCGAACAATGCGAATTTTTGAGTTCAAAAGCTGTTTCTGAACTGTTGTTCAGAAACAACTTCTGAACACACTCAGGAACTTTTAGGAGAGTGAAAAGATTTGAGTTTTTGCAATGAAAAGGGCTGGACAAACTAGTTTTGATGTTTTGAAAACCTTGGGATTTCTTTTGAAATTCAAAAGGGGTTTTTAGAACAAAAGGATTTTGGACCAAAATTGCTATGCAAGCACAATTGAAAATGCAAGACAAAGGCTTAGAAACTTACAGAGATCCTTAACAAAGCTCCAGCTGCAATGAACTTGGATTGGTTGAAGGTTCTTGCAAAGGTTTTTGATATTGGTGATGAACTTTGAACTTGTGCAAAGCTTTGTGTTTGATTGGTTTTTGCTAGTGCTTTGGCTGATTTTCTCTGGTTGTTTGAGTAGTGTTTCTTTGTGTGTAATTGCTCTTTGAATGCTGTATTAACTGCTTTTTTTTGCCCTTGCCTTGCATCTCTATTTATAGGCCAAAATGCAATCTCATGTAATGATGAAAATCCATAGGACGTAGCTGATTTGTGGGCTAAATTCAGGCTATTTGGCTTTGCATTTAATGCTAATGGATAGAGGCAACCTTGCCTTGTGCCAAGGGTTAAAGGTTTGACTGATTTCAGCCACAAATTCAATGGTCTTTGGATAGAAATGATGAGAAACATGGCTGGATTGCAATTGGCCAAGCTTGGGGATTGATCCTTGCAATCTCAATGGTTGATCAATAAAAACGTGCACTGTGATGTGCAGAGGTTGGGGGATGCAAAAGGCTATATGTGGCTGGTGTGAGAGGTGAAAAGCTGTTGCAAAAACAGGGCAAGCAATCATGGCTTTTTCAAGTGAAAAACCAGCTGGGTTTGACAGGTTTTGGGGGAGCAAGCAGGAAGAAAGTCTTCAAGCAGGTGGCTGGCAACCTTGGGGTGGTTAACAGGTCACTTGGGAGGGACAAGAGCTGCCCAAGGGCAAGCCCACTTGCTTGTCACATGCTAGGTTGGAAGAAAAAGCTTCTTTCCTAGGCATTAATGGCAAGTCTCTCAATTCTGGTTTTGCTTGGCCCAATTAGCCATGAATGCTGACTAAAATAATTATGCAAATGATGTGCAACAAAATCTGCAATTAAATCAAAGAAACAAAAAATCTGCAGAAAAATCGCAGACTTCGCAGTGCGAAGTGACCTTCGCAGTGCGAAGTCATCATTTTTGAAATGTTGACTTTTTTGTTGACTTTGGTTGACTTTGACCTTTTTCCTCTCTTTGATTTTTTTGTTGTGAAAGGCTTAGGACAAAATTGGGGTACTACAATTATAACAGGAAAATATGAATTTCATATCTTTGAACCAAATCTTCAATAAAATCTTCTCAAAATAAATCAGCATTCTAGAAGCCATATGCGTGGATAAATCCTCAATAAATCCTGCAAAGATTCACATAGAAAAACCTTGAAAATAACCAGCTTCTGATGAAGTCAACATAAGTCAACGCTGGCATCAGAACCTGAATCAGCTTCTGAACTGCTACAGTGCTTTCAGCTTCTGATGGCATTTTCAGCTTCTGAATGGCTTCAAAATTAAAAACTTCCAACTGAAGAAATGTTCTACATATGGAGTACTTCTATTCAATATTGTGGTTTTGCCAAAACATGCAGCCAACATAAACGACTCAACAATAAGACTCAACACTAATGGATAGAGGTAACCTTGCCTTGTGCCAAGGGTCAAGACCATGACTGATTTCAGCCACAAAATGCAGCTGAAATGATGAGAAAAAACTGCAAAAACAGGGCAGCTGCAATTGGTTGTGCTTGGGGATTGATCCTTGCAATCTTAATGGTTAAGCAATAAAAATGTGCACTGTGATGTGCAGAGGTTGGGGGAAACAAAAGGCAACATGTGGGCTGGTGTGAGGGGGATGAAAAGCTGCTGAAAAACAGGGCAGCAATCATGGTTTTTTGCAAGTGAAAACCAGCTGGGTTTGACTGGTTTTGGGGGAGAAAGCAGGAAGAAAGTCCACAAGCTGGTGGCTGGCAACCTTGGGGTGGTTAACAGGTCACTTGGGAGGGACAAGAGCTGCCCAAGGGCAAGCCAACTTGCTTGGCACATGCTAGGTTGGAAGAAAAAGCTTCTTTCCTTGGCATTAATGGCAAGTACTTCAACTCTGGCTTTGCTGAGTCCAATTGGCCGTGAATGATGATGAAAATAATAATGAAAATAATATGTAATAAAAACTGGAATTAAATCAAAGAAACCAAAAATCTGCAGAAAAATCGCAGACTTCGCACTGCGAAGTCACCATTTTTGAAATGTTGACTTTTTTGGTTGACTTTTGTTGACTTTGACTTTTCTCCTCTTTTTTTTGATTTTTTGAAAATTGTTTTGGAAAGGCTTAGGACAAAATTGGGGTACTACAGCTGCCCCTACTTAATTGTGTCTTTGCATAGAGTGTGTGAGTGCCCAGGGCATCTCATGAACTCTTTGCGAAGATCAATTAAGTAAAAGGAGGACCCGAATTTTGTCCTTCGCGGTACGAAAGGATTGTAGAAAAAGAAAAAGGAAAATGCAGGGTAAAAGATCGTCATCTAAACATCCGAGACGTGTATGAACGCTCAAAAGGTTAAGCGATTGGATCTGAAGAGAAAGAGATTGTCACCTAATCAGGTGATTTCAATCTGCGAGACGTGTATGAACGCTCAAAAAGTAAAAAGCTTGCGAGACGTGTATGAACGCTCGAAAGGTAAAAGACTACGAGACGTGTATGAACGCTCGAAAGGCAAAAGACTGCGAGACGTGTATGAACGCTCGAAAAGGTAAAAAACTTTGCGAGACGTGTATGAACGCTCGAAAGATAAAAGACTACGAGATGTGTATGAACGCTCGAAAGGTAAAAGACTTTGTGAGACGTGTATGAACGCTCGAAAGGTAAAAGACTACGAGACGTGTATGAACGCTCGAAAGGTAAAAAGCCTGCGAGACGTGTATGAATGCTCGAAAGGTAAAAGACTTTGCGAGACGTGTATGAACGCTCGAAAGGTAAAGGACCACGAGACGTGTATGAACGCTCGAAAGGCAAAGGACCACGAGACGTGTATGAACGCTCGAAAGGTAAAAACCTGCGAGACGTGTATGAACGCTCGAAAGGTAAAGGATCACGAGACGTGTATGAACGCTCGAAAGGTAAAAACCTGCGAGACGTGTATGAACGCTCGAAAGGTAAAGGACCACGAGACGTGTATGAACGCTCGAAAGGTAAAATGATTGTCACCTAAACAGGTGATTTCAATCTGACATGATCGTCACCTAATCAGGTGATTGGATCTGAAAAAGTCGTCGCCTGAATGGGTGCTTTAGACTTATCTGGGGAAATAGGACCTACCGCTGTGGAGATAGTGTAATCGTCTCTAGGCGTGGCTAGTACTTAGATTGTTGAAAAGGGAAACATGATTGTATGATGCATGACATGCTTCATGTTGTTTTATGCAATATGTTATGCAATATGGTATGATATGAGGTAGACTCAATCTTAATTTGGTTTTGGGAAAACTCAGCTCGGGCATCCTAATGGCCGTGAGCAGGTCACTTGGGGATGTGATAAGGTTGGGAAGAAAACCACCGGGGTTATTCTAAGAGAACTGACTAGGGAAGCTCTGGAATAGGTCCACTGGGGAACACTAGAGATGATTGATAGATGTTGGTGAATATGTGATACTCACTGGAGAATATTGGTTGAGAATGCATGACATGAATATGAGATGCATATATCTTGATTGATTTGGACATGCATGTATGAATGATTTGGATATGCATGTATGCATTATGAATGATATGCATGTATGAATTATGAATGATATGCATGTATGAATTGGGTGCCGAGCAAAGTCGGTCATTGGGGCGAAATTGTATTTGGATGTAAGTGGATGCCAAGCATGGTTGGGCTTTTTCTGGGGATTTGTGTTTGCGATTGCCAATGATGATTGGGCCTCTTTTTTTTTGGGTTGAGACTCCCTAGGGAATGTCAATAAGACTTGGGCTTCATGGGGATATAAGGATCATTTTGGAAGCATGATCGATATCCAGCCTTGATTGATGGAAGAGATGTTTGGGGTGTTTTGACTGGGGAATGTTGTTCCTCCAATCCTTGGGATCTTTGCGCTCCACGTGCCGTGAGCTATGCACTTGCCTTTGCTGAAGAGCAGGAGTCTTTTGGTGCAATATTGGGGGGAATTACCGCAATTCTTTCGACATTTACGAAAATTCAAAGAAAACAACATTTGTTTTTTTTTTTTGTTTTGTTTCCCAAGTTTTAATGCATTTTTATCATGAATAAAACAAAATTTTATGCGCTAATGAGAACATAAAAATAATAACAGGAATTTTATTCAATGCAGATTTAATTACATGAAGTGAGAAGTGATTACTCCTCTGGGGAAAAGGTAGAGAAAGACAAGAAAAAAGCAAAAAGAAATTTGTTGGTTTTGGCACAACACATGCTATTTTCCTTATGACTTCGAAATTTTGGAAGATGATGACGAGACCGATTCCTCTCCTCTTGAATCTTGTCCGGAGCTTGGATGTTGCAGTCATTGCCTTTCTTCTCTTGTTAACCCCTAACTTTTGCCTGGACCGCTCTTTCGAGTTTTCAGTCCCCCGGGGTGTATTTCCTTTTTTGATGTCCTTAATTTTTGCCTAGACCGCCTTTTCAGGTTTTCGATCTACCAGGACGCTCTCTATTGCCTAAACCCCCCTTTCAGGTTTTTGATTTAGCGAGCTTTTCTCTTCTTTTTTCTTTCTCTTAGGCATAATACTTCTTGACTGCATCAGAGTTTATTGAGAGTGGGAATTCCTCTCCGTCCATAGTGGTGATGATTAAAGCTCCACCAGAGAAGGCTTTCTTTACCACGTACGGTCCTTCATAGCTGGGAGTCCACTTCCCTCGGGGATCTTTGTGGATAGGTAATATCTTCTTGAGCACTAAGTCTCCTTCTTTGAATTCTCGAGGACGGACCTTTTTGTCGAATGCCCTTTTGAGTCTCCTTTGATAAAGCTGTCCATGACATATCGCCGTTAGACGCTTTTCCTCTACGAGGTTCAGTTGGTCAAACCTTGTTTGGACCCATTCAGCTTCTTCCAGCTTGGTTTCCATCAAGACCCTTAACGAAGGGATTTCAACCTCTATGGGAAGTACAGCTTCCATACCGTACACTAAGGAGAAAGGGGTTGCCCCAGTTGAAGTGCGAATGGCTGTTCTGTAGCCATGTAGCGCAAAGGGAAGCATCTCATGCCAATCCTTATATGTTTTCACCATCTTTTGGATGATTTTCTTTATGTTCTTATTGGCTGCTTCTACCGCACCGTTTATCTTTGGCCGGTAAGGTGAGGAATTATGGTGCTCGATCTTGAAGTCCTTGCACAACTCCTTCATTGTCTTGTTGTTTAGGTTTGCCCCATTATCAGTGATGATTTTGTGGGGAGTGCCGTAACGACAAATGATTTCCTTTTTGATGAAACGGGCTACCACTTGTTTGGTTACGTTTGCATATGAAGCTGCTTCTACCCACTTGGTGAAGTAGTCGATGGCAACGAGGATGAACCGATGTCCATTTGAAGCTTTGGGCTCGATCATTCCAATCATGTTTATGCCCCACATAGAGAATGGCCAAGGTGAGGTCATGACGTTCAGGGGAGTTGGTGGTACATACACCTTGTCGGCGTAAATTTGGCACTTATGACATGTTTTGGCATAGTGGAAACAGTCAGCTTCCATGGTTAGCCAGTAATTGCCCGCCCTTAGGATTTTCTTTGCCATTGCGTGCCCATTGGCATGGGTTCCAAAAGATCCCTCGTGGATTTCTTTGATGAGCATGTCCACTTCATGTTTATCCACACATCTGAGAAGGACCATGTCATAGTTTCTTTTGTAGAGGGTATTTCCGCTGAGGAAGAACTGGGATGCCAATCTCCTGAGGGTTCTCTTGTCGGTTTGTGAGACATTTTCTGGATACTCTTGCTCTTCGAGGTATCGCTTGATGTCGTAGAACCAGGGTTTGTTGTCAAGTCCTCCTTCGACTGATGCACATACAACCGGTTTGTCTCGACGATCCATCTTTATGATCGGCGCCTCATTGTTGAAATTTACTTGGTACATTGATGATAATGTAGCCAAGGCATCTGCCACCTGATTTTCTTCTCGAGGTATGTGATGGAAGTTGATTTCATCAAAATGCTCAATCAATTCTACAACCCGGGCTCGGTAGGGAATCAAATTGGGATGTTTTGTTTCCCATTCTCCTTTGATTTGATAGATGACTAAGGCTGAGTCACCGTATACTTCAAGGGTTTTGATCCTTAGATCAATTGCTGCTTCGAGGCCTAGGATACATGCTTCATATTCTGCCATATTATTGGTGCAGTCAAAGCATAACCTTGCTGTGAAGGGTTGGTATCCATTTCTTGGGGAGATTAAAACTGCCCCGATCCCGTGCCCCATGGCATTTGAGGCGCCGTCGAAAGCGAGCTTCCATCGAGCTCTTGGTTCTGGTCCTTCAACATCGTTTGTGACCTTTTCGTCATTCAAAGCCACGACGTCTTCATCAGGGAAGTCGAATTGTATGGGTTGATAATCCTCCAATGGTTGGTGAGCAAGGTGCTCGGATAAAACACTCCGTTTGATAGCTTTTTGAGCAACGTATTGGATGTCGTACTCAGACAGCAGCATTTGCCAACGGGCTATCTTCCATGTAAGGGCAGGCTTTTCGAAGATGTACTTGATGGGATCCATCTTCGATATCAACCAAGTTGTATGGGTCAACATGTATTGCCTTAAGCGTCGAGCAGCCCATGCTAAAGCGCAGCAAGTCTTTTCAAGCGAAGTATACCTTGATTCACAGTCGGTAAACTTCTTGCTTAGGTAGTAGATTGCGTGCTCTTTTCTTCCCGTTTCATCTTGTTGTCCTAACACACAACCCATTGATCCTTCAAGTACGGTTAGGTATAAGATGAGGGGTTTACCCGGAACCGGAGGTATTAAAATTGGTGGTTCTTGCAGGTATTGTTTGATCTTGTCAAACGCCTCTTGGCAATCCTCGTTCCAATGAACGGCTTGGTTTTTCCTTAGCAGTTTGAAGATTGGTTCGCAGGTAGCTGTCATGTGTGAGATGAACCTAGCGATGTAGTTCAATCTTCCTAAGAAACCCCGGACCTCTTTCTCGGTACTTGGCGCTGGCATTTCTTGGATGGCCTTTACCTTGTCAGGATCCACTTCGATACCCCTTTGGCTGACGATGAAACCCTATAACTTTCTAGATCTAACGCCAAATGTGCACTTGTTAGGATTTAAGCGCAACTTGAATTTTCTCAGGCGTTCGAAAAGCTTTTGTAGATGGACTAGATGATCCTCCTCCGTTTGGGATTTGGCAATCATGTCATCGACTTAGACCTCTATTTCCTTATGGATCATGTCATGGAAAAGAGTTACCATTGCTCTTTGGTATGTTGCCCCGGCATTTGTTAATCCAAAAGGCATTACCTTATAGCAGAAAGTCCCCCATGGGTGATAAATGTGGTTTTCTCCATGTCTTCTGGAGCCATCTTGATTTGGTTATATCCTGAGAATCCGTCCATGAAGGAGAAGACTGAGAATTGGGCTGTGTTGTCCACCAATATGTCGATATGTGGTAGCGGGAAATCATCCTTTGGGCTTGCTTTATTCAAGTCCCGGTAATCCACACACATTCTAACCATGCCATCCTTTTTTGGAACTGGCACGATGTTGGCAACCCATGTTGGATACTTGGTTACGGCTAAAAAGCCGGCATCGAATTGCTTTTTGACCTCCTCTCTAATCTTGAGAGCCATGTCGGGTCGAGTTCTCCTCAATTTCTGCTTTACTGGCGGGCATTCTGGCTTGAGTGGCAGTTTATGTACGACGATGTTAGGGTCTAAACCTGGCATGTCTTGATACGACCAAGCGAATACGTCCACATATTCTTGTAGAAGCT
Source organism: Medicago ruthenica (assembly GCA_018208015.1). NCBI lineage: Eukaryota > Viridiplantae > Streptophyta > Magnoliopsida > Fabales > Fabaceae > Medicago > Medicago ruthenica. Next base: position 38,735,683 of record CM031376.1, read on the forward strand.
TAACCAACTTTCCTTTCACATCCTCATGCAGGGAGGCTCCTACCTTGACCTCTTTCTTATCCTCTTCGGTCCCCAAGTTGACCTTTTCAACTGATTCTTGGTGGGGTTGTATTACCCTATCCCCTTGATTTGCAAGTCTGGACAATTCTTCAGGCGGTTCATAATCGTCCTCTTCATCATCTTCCGTTTGATTAATCGCGAAATCGAAGTCATAAGGGATTAAGGCAGTGTTGTTTTGGGAGGGCGGATTTGTAGATCTGCATAAGTATGATTTTTTTTTTAGGCTTTTTATAGCAAAAATTTTTTTAAAACAAATGCAAAAATGAAAAAAAGAAACTCAAATGAACATAAAGATGCAATTTTATTCATGATTGAAAATAGCTTTAAAACATGGGGGCCCCACACGACTAATCATTTGCCTTGGGCAGAGCTAAATGATTTTTTTAAAAAGTAAAAACAAACATGGTTTATTACTTGATCTTGGTAATGATCTCGGGAATTGCGATAGCCCTCCAATTGTTCAAAGCTTCATCCGAAGCGCAACGGTACACCAAATCAGGCACGTCTTCATCCGCATCTTCAAGCAGAGCCACTTGATCTTCATTGATAAAACCCGCACTGATAAATGTTTCCAAAATGGGGAGGATCCCTTGCTTTGGAGGCTTTGAGGAGGTTTCGGTTGATGGATGATATCCCAAACCGAAGCTATTTTTCTTCTCCGGTATGTCCACTAATTTGCCCCATCCGGTTATTCGGCTTTCTTCTAGGGCCTCTCTTATTGCCCTCCATGATGACATGGCTGTCCTAGCCTCTTTCTTGGGCTTTGAGCTCAAAGTCACGAAATTCACCACTTCCAAAGATTGGAAGGGAACATCCACAGCTTCTTCGTCCGTTTCTAAATAACGGAATGACGAAAGATGGCTTACCATCATGTCCTCTTGCCCGGAAACTACAATCATTTGGTTATCAATGATGAACTTAAGTTTCTGGTGTAGGGTATAGGTGATGGCTCCGGCCGCATGAATCCATGGTCGTCCGAGAAGACAACTGTAAGTTGGATTAATATCAATGACTTGGAAGGTTATGGAGAAAACCTTAGGCCCGATTTGGACTGGTAAATCGATCTCCCCTACGACGGCTCTTCTTGACCCATCGAAAGCTTTTACCACCAAGGCGCTGGGCTTCATTACTGTTCCTTCGCATGACAGCTTTAGAAGGGTAGTCTTGGGCATGACATTCAATGATGACCCCGTGTCCACTAACACTCGAGAGAGGATGTGGTCCATGCATTTCACGGAGATATGTAAGGCGCGGTTATGAATATGCTTCTCGTCGGGTAGCTCATCGCCGTTGAAACCCAAGTACCTACTCGAGGTAATATTTCAGACTATCCCGTCGAATTGGTCCACAGGGATGTCCTTGGTGACATGTGCCTCACTGAGGATCTGCAGTAATGCTTCTCGGTGTGCTTCCGAGCTTAGTAGTAGGGATAACATGGAGATTTTGGAGGGAGTTTGACCTAGCTGGTCAATGATTTTATACTCGCTCTTTTGGATTATTCTTAAGAACTCCTCGGTCTCTTTTTGTGGGGTTGCCTTTTGAGAGGGTCCCGCTTGATTCTCCTCTTCTTCCACGCTTCTTTCTTTGAGCGGATCTCTCGGTAGCACGGCTGGTGTCTTCCCGAGTTCTTTCGGAGCGAAGACTCTACCACTTCTGGTCATTCCTCCAACACCGGTAATGTTAGTGATGTTGGGTTCAATTTTTGCTAGTGGTTTTCCTTCCACATAGGCCACAGGTTGGTAATTCCACGGTACCTTTTTCGTGCTTTCAAAAGAGAAGGGTGCAGGTACGTGGAATGTTATGGGCTGTATAGGTAGTGGTACCTCTCTCCTTTGGTATGGGATTTCGAGAGGTTTTGGGTCATGAGACTCCAAGGTAGCAACGTCCGTGTTATCCTTTATATAGCCCATTTGGATCCAACCTTGGTCCATTAGCTCTTGAAGACAAATCTTCAACTTTCCGCACTCGTCTGGTTTGATTTTGCAGGCTTCGCAGTTGGCGTGCATCTCCTCGAACAAACCAAAACTGGTTAATCGCTCCCTTATGATTGACAGGGGAGTCTTTACATTGGCTACCTCCTTGATTGGGCCAAAGTCCTCTTATTCTTCCACCGCATTTACAGAGGGACCCGCGTACCCCGGCAATGGGTTATTTTTTACATTGGGGTTCTCCTCCTTGAAGGACAACAGCTTCTTGTCAATGAGACTCTGGACCTTGTATTTGAGTGCTTTACATCCTTCAATGTTGTGCCCGGGGGACCCCGCGTGGTATTCGCATCTCGCGTTGGCATTATACCAAGGTGGATATGGTGGCACCAAAGCTGGTAGTGGTTTTATCTCGACCATGCCCTTTTGATTTAAATACGGCAAGATCTGACCGTATGGCATGGGTACAGGATCAAACTGTACATTGCGATAGCTATTCCTCGGGCCCATTTGGTTTCTTGGTGGGTACCCTCCTTGTTGTTGTTGTTGATTTTGTTGAGGCAACACTGCTGGTTGTCGAGGTGGAGTTGTGGGAATTACTTTAGGTGAGTAATGCCCTTGAGCCGTTGTTGCTTCCACATAAGGATAGTGGTAGCGAGGCATTTGGTTTGATGGTGGGCAAGATGGTCCCACTAGAACAGCATTTGTCTCCCCCTCTTTCTTTTTGTGAAAGTTGCTGGGGGGTCTCCTAGCTCCACTTTGAGTTTCTAGAGGGCCTTGGATCTTTCCCCTCTTTACTCCGTCCTCTATTCTTTCACCAATCATGACTAGATCGGAAAAGCCGGAAGATGTGCTTCCAATCATTTTGTCATAATATGGGCCTTGAAGTGTGCCCATAAAGGTGTCGACAAGCTCCCTTTCCAACAATGGTGGTTGTACGCGAGAAGCTAGTTCTCTCCACCGTTGAGCGTACTCCTTGAAGGACTCGTTGCTTCTTTGTACGAGGTTTTGCAATTGCATCCTATTTGGAGCCATGTCCAAATTGTATTTGTATTGCTTTAGGAAAGCATCGGCTAAATCCTTCCAAGTTTGGACGTGGGTACGCTCAAGTTGCATGTACCAATCCAATGACGCTCCGCTCAAACTATCTTGAAACACATGCACCATGAGTTTCTCGTTCGTTGCGTAAGCTGCCATCTTCCTACAGAACATCCGTAGGTGGTTTCGAGGGCATTGAATTCCCTTGTACTTTTCGAAATCCTGTGCTTTAAATTTTGGAGGGATTACCACATCGGGCACTAGGCACATGTCCAAAGCATTGTGGGCACCGTATGAACTGAATCCTTCGACAGCTTTCAACCTTTCTTCCAAAACTCGATACATATGGGTGGTATCGTTGTCTTGGTGGGTGGTGTCGGGAGCAGAATGTCTTGGCTGATTATCTCCCACATTATGAGAAATAACCTCATGCTGAGTAGTGGAATTTCCTTTAGGACGTCGCTCTTCGTTCCTTACGGGGATTGTGAGCGGTGGTGGAGGTGGTCCATGGCCCTCATTTTCAAATGGTGGGGTATAACCCACAGGTAAACCATAAGGAGGCCATTGCACATTGGCTGCATCCGTTGTTGGACGAGGGTTACTCTCTCGGGCCGACAGAGTTTGCATTAATTCTAGCATCTGATCCATCTTCCCCTTCATCTCATCAACCTCTCCTCTCAAAGCCGCTTGAGTTTGTTCCAAATTGTCCATGATCCTTTGTTTGTTGGCTCGTGTTCCGTACGAGTGTTGGAGATCTGGTTCTTGGACCGAGGGCTTTCTGGGTTTTCGGGCTATGATTGCTTTGAATTGTTTTTAGGGAAATGAATGAGTGTTTTTTTTTGAAAAAATGCATGAAGATGCGTGTGGATGTATGTATGCGATGAGTATGCAAAAACATGCGTTTTCTTCTTTTTTTTTATTTTGCTTTATGAAGGAATTTAAAGGTGCACAATTAATATTAGCAATTGTTGAAGCAGTATTTCATACAACAAAAGTAAGTATTTTCAATTATCGTCTCCTCAGGGATTGGTGCGTTACTTCGAACCGTTCAACAATTGGTATTGTTTTGAGTTAAGGGTTTGTACAATTGTGTTCATAAACTAATGGAACTAAATTGCGGAAATAAAATGACAAGTAATAGGGAATAAAAGCATTGGAATTAGAGTTCATCAATCTTGCAAAGAATGTAATAAATAAATCATGCATATGAATTTAGCGTTTTAGCGAAAATATCACGTATCGCTCGACAACGTCATTGATTTCCCAAATGACATCGTGAGATCGATCGTATCGTTTAATCGACGATTTCCCAATCAATCAAACGATCCGAAAGCATTACGATCCGAAACTTAGTGCGATTATCAAAACCCAAATCCATTTCTAGATTTTCTTATTTTGATAGAAGATTATTCTTAAACATAGACTCAAAAGTATTTGTCAATATCATTTGAATCAAGCATTAGATTGAAAAGCAAGAATAACTTCAAAAACACATAAATTGCCAAAATCATATATTCACATAATCATATATTACATCAAAGCTAGAAAGAATACCTCTAATCCCAACAAAGGGATGTTAGTTGCTCATTTTCATGACAACTATACAAAAGATAAGAGAAAAGATGAAGATCATAACCCAAAGTCTTGATTTCCCAAAGCCCTTGGTTGATTTCCACAATTCAATCCTTTTGCTCCTTGAAGATCATTACTTCTAGCCCTATTTACTAAGTCCTAAACTACTACTAAAGCAATCCTAACAATTGGAAGAAAAAGTTCTCAAAGTTCCCCAACTGATTATCCAGAAAAATGAGCTAAAAAGCTTTTATAAAACTGAAATTTTGCACGCTCGCTACAAGCGATGAGCTGGTCGCTTGTAGCGATGAAGTCTTCTGGCCAATGGGAATCCTCCACGTCAGCATGGAGCCTTAAACCGCCCTTGGTCGCTTGAAGCGACCGGTCCATCGCTTGTAGCGATGAACACATGAAAATCCCTGCCTAAGCTCGCTTGAAGCGTGGCATCTGGCGCTTGAAGCGATGAAGTCTTCAAATTCCCTGCCTATCCTCGCTTGTAGCGAGGAAGCGTGCGCTTGAAGCGATGGCTTTAATAAAAACTTCATAAACCTTTGCTCAGCATGATCAAGCATAAATTTCCTGCAATAATAACATGGGGTAAGACATAGGATCACAAATATAGCATTTGAACCATAAATATGAGCTTATCCTAAGATAACTTGTAAAATAAGTTACATAAGTGCCTTAATTAAATGTGCTTTTTATCCACTTTCTGGCACTTATCACACTCCCCAACTTAAATCTTTGTTTGTCCTCAAACAAAGGACACAACAAATAAGGAAACAAGCTTTAACCATGGCTTTGAGCAAGAATGCAAAAGAATCAAAAGTTTGAAGCAAATAAGTGTCAGATGAATGATTCAAACGTGATTGCGCAAGATAACGTTAAGTTTCTCATTAAACGAGATACATACTATGAATGTGAACTAGTTCTAAACACAAAGCATCTAATCACACAATTCTTAACAAGCAACATGTTTAAAATTGAACCAAACCTAACACACTTCTAAATAAAGTATATGAACAATTTGAAATCTATTGTGAGGGTATGAACACTCATCCAACAAACATGATAACTTCCAATTAAATTATGTGTCCATCTAATTATCATTTCCAAAAGCATAAAAGGCATTGATCAAAAGGTCTTTAAGGGTTGTAATTGGGCTAGGTTACAAAAGAATTGTCATATGTGGGATATTTGAATTCAAATGGCCAAGCAAGAGGAACATTCATTCTATTTACATACTTCCTCCTTATTCCAATACAACTCTTGGTGAACTACAAATTTTTCTTTTCTTGATTGATCTTGACAACTTTTTCTTTGAATTATTGCAAACCTTTCTATTTTTTTCTCTTTTCTTTTTCTTGGTTTGCTTTTCTTTCTTTTTTCTTTTCTTTTCTTTTTCTTGTTGTCAAGACCACTTATCAACATTCACCATTACATTGACATAAACATAACCTCCCTTTCTCCCCAACTTAATTCCCTAATCGAATGTTCCTTTATCATTATGGCAAAGGTCAATAAAAACGATGGATAAGGGTTCAAAAGAAAACAACTATCAGAATTCAATAAAGAGTTAACTATGAACTGAATTTTTTTACAAACTCCGGCAATTTAAATAAGCAATTGAGCTTATTAAAATTGACAGTTCACAGTTGTCGCGGTGATTTTTAGATATCAAGCTATTGATTAGCGTTGACTCGCAATTTTAATTTCACCACCGATCTTTTATTTTTTCCGAGGAAAAGGGAGAAAGTTCGAAAACCCTATTTATTAGAGAGATCAAAGGTCCGGGGGTTGGTTACGCAAAGGGAAGGTATTAGCACCCTAAACGTCTATAGTACTCTATAGGAACCTCTTGCTTATTTTTATCTTTATGCTAAATTGATTATTTGTTTGTAAATAAATGCTTAAGTGCGAAAAGATTAAAGATGGTGAGAGTAAAAGAAAAGAAAATATTTTTGTTATTTTTATTGATTTGGAAAGACAAAGTCTTTTGCCTACGTACCCGAGCGGGATCAAAATCACGTAGTTCGGGGTAAAAAGATGAGTGATTGGTTTTAGTTGATTTTAAAAGTTTAAAAAATGATTTGAGAAAGATAAGAGGCCGAAAGGCATAGAAGAGTAAAAAGGAAGTGAGTTTGATTGATTTTAAATTGAAGAAAAATGTTTTGATTGATTTAAAATTGATTGAGATTTGATTAAGAAAAGAAAAGAAAAGATTGATTTTTTTTGAAAATTTTGGTTATAAAAATGTTTTTGGATTTTGACTTTTTTGACTTTTTTTGTGAAAAATTTTGATTAAGTCCTAAGGTCCAGAGACTAAGTTATGCTGAGATATCTAACGCGCTGGATCCCTCAAAATGACGTTGGATCAAGTGAGGGTCCTTTTCCTCGGATACGGTCCAAATTACATAATTGTCCTCGACATAAAAAATAAATGTGGTGTCGGTGCATATTCTCATTTATATTTTTATTTACATTGGACCTAGATACATTCTATTAGCAATAAAATAAATGGCAAAAGATAATAATAAAAATTACATTAAAGTAAATATGCTAAAGGAAGTAAGAATAATGCATGAAATGCAAAATAATAACTAAATATGGTGCATAAAATAAAGAAAATAAAAATGCAAGACATAAAATAAATATGATGCTGAAAATAAAATAAAAAGAAAATAAAAATGCAAGACATAAAATAAATATGATGCTAAAAGAAAATAAAAAGACAATAAAATAAATATGATGCATAAAATAAAAAGAAAATAAAAATGCAAGACATAAAGTAAATATGGTGCTGGAAATTAAAATGCAAGGCATAAAATAAATATGGTGCTGGAAAATAAATAAAAGAAAATAAAAATGCAAGACATAAAAATTAAATATGATGCATAAAATAAAAAGAGAATAAAATGCAAGACATAAAATAAATATGGTGCGTAAAATAAAAATAAAAAAAATGCATGAGTACTAGAAATTAAAAGCAATAAATAAATTACATAAAAAAAATAAAAGAAAATAAAAAAATAAAAGTGCCAGAGAAAGAAATAAAAATAAAAGAATAGAGAAGAAGAAGGGGGGTGCAGAATTAAAAGGGGAGGTGCAGAAAATAAATGAGTAGAGAAAAAAGAAAAGGAAATGGGCCCAAACAGATTAAATCTGGACCGTCTGATTGAACAGAGCGTCCATATTTAATCATGAGAAGACACTGTTCTGGCCGTTAGATTTAAATCTGAAGGTCAGAGAGAGAGAAGAACACAGAAAAATTAAAGAAGAAAAGCGCTTGATCAAAACGGGTAATAATAATGGCCATCAGATCTTGGATCTAACGGTCCAAACCTGATGGTCCATGAGGACAACGGAGATGCGCGAGCGTAGTAGCATAAACCAAGGCAGCTTAATATAAAAAGGAAAAAACACATAAAAAATCATAAAAACACTTCTTCTTTCTCTCTCCTTCTTTTCAGAAAGTTAAAACTCTCTCCCTTCTCTCTTGTTCCCACGTCCAGATTCCTTTTTCCGGCGCGGTGGTCGCCGGCGGCACCACCGCGCCGGAGAAAAAAAATTCTCCGTTTCAAAAATTTTTTTATGTTTTTAGAAATCCATTTTTATGCTCTTTTCGAATCCGGGCTTAGTTTTTAGAGAAACCTTACGAAATTGCCTAGATCTAAACTTGAAGTTTCAAAAAAATATACCTCTCGGGTCCGGATGTGGTTGTGGATTCTGTCTTGGGTTCGTATTATGTGTTCGATTTGGCTTCTGATTTTCGTATTGGTTTTGGTTTGGGTTTTGTTTGTTGTGGTTCGGAGGAGTGGTGGAGGGACGGTTTTGGTGGGTTATGGATGAGGTGGCTGCGGCTGGATGTGTTTTATTGGGTGGCCGCGAGTACTGCTTGTGTGTGGGCGTGGGTACTGTTGTGGGAGGGGGAGAAACCGTGAGTGTGTGTGGTGAAGGATGAGAAAAGAAAAAAAGTTTTAGTTTTTTTTTGGGTGGCCGGAAAGTGGCCGGTGTTGGTGGTTCGCGGAGGATGAGTGGTGGTGCTACTGACTGTGTACTTTTCTGACTGTTTCTGACTGTTTCTGCCTTTTGGGTGTACTATCTCTGCCTGTGAACAGTAATAAATGCTGTATTTAAAGGACAAGATTAGGGTGAAAAGGACAAAAACGCCCCTCTGGGCCTGGACCAAAAAGACTGAAAAAATAACAAAATATAAAACAGCAAAATAAAATAAAAAAAAATGATACTAATAATGATATTAATAAAAAACGAAAATAATAAAAACACTTAATAAAAAGGGAAAAAAAAAAAGAAATGAAGAAAAATAATAAATAAGAATAATAATAATAAAATAATAAAAATAAAACGGTCGCCTTCGGAACAAAAATGAGGTATTTTAAAATACCTCCCTGCCGAAATTTCGTCTGAAACGACGAAAATTTCTGGCTTAAAAAACGAGCGAAACGAATCGAGCACGGGTCAAAAATGGGGTATGACAACAGTTAACAATTCTGATTCAATCGGCTCAGAGGGGTTAACAGATACTCACACTTCTCACAGGGTAGGTTTATTTGGTCAAGTATTTCACTCAATTTCAAAAAATTGCCTTGATCATTTCAATGCTTTTATACAAATTAAAACAACAATAGAATTAACATAAAATAACTGAGTTAAACATGATATGTTGGTCTCCTGCATATATATACAATGGTTGAGGATACCTCACATTTTGGCTAGTTCTATATTGGTTCAAAACTAAACAAGTGCTTGCGTAAAACTGAATAAATTAAACTTGTGTGTAAAGAACTTATTCACATTCAAGAATATACCTAGAAAAACAAGAAAACGAGTACCTTAGCTGTGCGCTTTAACACTCATTCTATCATTATCACTCAAATGATTCTAAGCTCAAGCACTGGCTTTTGAATCTTTCTTTCCAAATTGTTGGGATATTTTCAAAAGTAAATAACTAAATTTAAAATTAAACATAATATATTAAACATAATAACCAAAATAAAACTATCCAAAGTACATAAGGGTTCAAAGTGGCTTTGGAAACTGTACTGTCAGAATTTGGTTCCATCGCTACAAGCGAAAGATGCGTCGCTACAGCGACAGAATCTGAAGCTCGTCGCTATAGCGATGAGATCCATCGCTTCAGCGACCATGACAGTAAACAGAAATTTTAAATTTTCAGCCCTTGCCACTATCCCTACATGCATGAATGGATATTCAAAACTAAAATACTAATTAAAAACAATAAACCTACACAGTTGGGTTGCCTCCCAACAAGCGCTTGTTTTACGTCGTTAGCTCGACGCCTTATGTGTTAGGGTGGCCTAAACGAGACGGAGAGCACATCAGCTTTAGCACTCCTTTGTTGCGGGAGGAATTCCATGAACTTGCAGAACAGCTGATGTGGAGTCCATAACCTCCCTATCCAGAATAAGCTGAGCAAGGAACAAAAGCAATCTTGTACACGTTCAAGTTCTGCCTTGCTCACTTTCATCCCCTCATCCTTAGAAGTTTCTTCCTTGTCAAGAAACTGTCCCGACTTCTCAATATCCATCACTTCTTCACTATCAACAACGCTGGCCTCTTCAGTATTTGACCTTTCTTGAGAAAGTTCATCATTGTGTGGTATCTCTAATTCTTCCATTAATGTCCTTATACCACATCCTTCAAATAACGTCTCTTCCTCACTCTCATCAATATCGTCTTCAACAATCTCTCCGAATTCCAAAACGGATTGATTGTTGGTCTGAACCTCCATGATTCTTGGTAGATAATTCATTTGAACTCGCAAAATCTCCAATTGGCATGATAATGCTCTCAATCTTTGGTTGGTATTTTGCATGTTGATCATGGATTGTTGCATGAACAAATCCAAAGTGTTTTCCGTTCTTGCCATTTGTTCTTCTTCAGACGGATATTGTTGATATTGTTGATAGGATTCATGCTCGTATGGATCATAGAAGTTGAAATAATCATGATGATCAGCCATGATTTCTTCCAATGTTGAGAATCTGAAACTAGTATAACTAACAGGAAAATTTTCTTTGCTTTGCAAAGAGGGTTAACGCACAAACAGTTGATAATGTACAAATATTAACAAGATATATACAAAAGCTCAAAACACTATCAATTATTGCGATGCTCAAAATAACAAAACACTAATCCCCGGCAACGGCGCCATTTTGTTGAAGCAGTATTTCATACAACAAAAGTAAGTATTTTCAATTATCGTCTCCTCAGGGATTGGTGCGTTACTTCGAACCGTTCAACAATTGGTATTGTTTTGAGTTAAGGGTTTGTACGATTGTGTTCATAAACTAATGGAACTAAATTGCGGAAATAAAATGACAAGTAATAGGGAATAAAAGCATTGGAATTAGAGTTCATCAATCTTTCAAAGAATGTAATAAATAAATCATGCATATGAATTTAGCGTTTTAGCGAAAATATCACGTATCGCTCGACAACGTCATTGATTTCCCAAATGACATCGTGAGATCGATCGTATCGTTTAATCGACGATTTCCCAATCAATCAAACGATCCGAAAGCATTACGATCCGAAACTTAGTGCGATTATCAAAACCCAAATCCATTTCTAGATTTTCTTATTTTGATAGAAGATTATTCTTAAACATAGACTCAAAAGTATTTGTCAATATCATTTGAATCAAGCATTAGATTGAAAAGCAAGAATAACTTCAAAAACACATAAATTGCCAAAATCATATATTCACATAATCATATATTACATCAAAGCTAGAAAGAATACCTCTAATCCCAACAAATGGATGTTAGTTGCTCATTTTCATGACAACTATACAAAAGATAAGAGAAAAGATGAAGATCATAACCCAAAGTCTTGATTTCCCAAAGCCCTTGGTTGATTTCCACAATTCAATCCTTTTGCTCCTTGAAGATCATTACTTCTAGCCCTATTTACTAAGTCCTAAACTACTACTAAAGCAATCCTAACAATTGGAAGAAAAAGTTCTCAAAGTTCCCCAACTGATTATCCAGAAAAATGAGCTAAAAAGCTTTTATAAAACTGAAATTTTGCACGCTCGCTACAAGCGATGAGCTGGTCGCTTGTAGCGATGAAGTCTTCTGGCCAATGGGAATCCTCCACGTTAGCATGGAGCCTTAAACCGCCCTTGGTCGCTTGAAGCGACCGGTCCATCGCTTGTAGCGATGAACACATGAAAATCCCTGCCTAAGCTCGCTTGAAGCGTGGCATCTGGCGCTTGAAGCGATGAAGTCTTCAAATTCCCTGCCTATCCTCGCTTGTAGCGAGGAAGCGTGCGCTTGAAGCGATGGCTTTAATAAAAACTTCATAAACCTTTGCTCAGCTTGATCAAGCATAAATTTCCTGCAATAATAACATGGGGTAAGACATAGGATCACAAATATAGCATTTGAACCATAAATATGAGCTTATCCTAAGATAACTTGTAAAATAAGTTACATAAGTGCCTTAATTAAATGTGCTTTTTATCCACTTTCTGGCACTTATCAGCAATTTGAAATATTAAAGGCCGGGAAATTGATGACACTTCAAAATATTATTTGATTAGATAACATTTGTTTACAAAGTGTAACTAATGCTATTACAAATCAAATAGCCGCTCGCTTCTCGGCTTTGTCCATTTCTTCCCTATAGAAATCTATGGTGTCCTTGTAGAACTTCATAAACTTCTGGATCTCCGTAGGGATGACAAAGTAAGGCATGACCATTTCGGCCTTCGTTAGCTTCTTTGGAAGTTGGGTGATGACCAAGTTTGAGAATGCAACCAATTTAGTGAAATCCTCACTTAACCGGGTGGCGTCTTGCCATACAAACTCAATCACTTCCTTGCGTTGGTCTAGCTTGACTCTTGCACTTCTAATTTCATCGTGTAGTTGTGCAATATGGTCCCCGTGAGCTCTTGCAATCTTGTCGAAGTATTCTTCGAATTTCTTGATGTCTGCTTCGAGACGATTGCATTTTAGCCTCCCTTGATGAGAAAGGCTCTCATGTCTTTGCCGTTGGACGCGTTCGGCTTGGAGCTGCTCTTTGTAGTCTTTGACTACTTCTTGGAGCTGTTGATTTTTCTCTTCAAATTTCAACCTCCATTTCCGTTGAGCTTCGATGGCTAATTCGCCGAACTTCTTGGGCTCTTGGTTGGAATGCAAGACTCTTTCCAACTCTTCGTCCTTGGCCACAAGGTTGGCATCCGCACTAACCAAGCCGCCTCCTATCCAATCTCTCTTCCCTTCGGAGATTTTCAGCCGCTTTTGGCACACTAGGAGAGAATTTGTCACTTCATCTCGATCTCTTTTCGTCCTAGTGATTTCTCCCAAAGATTGGAGGTGCTTCAATTCTAAGTCTCCGTTTTTGTTTTGGAGTTCTCGAATTTTAGCTTTGAGTTCCTCCGCTTCATTGTTGGGAATGGCTGCAATAGGTTTAGGTGTAGGAGGTTTTGGAGGGCATATGACCACAAAGGGTAGCTTGATTGTTTTAACCCTCTCCTTCACCCATTGAGTATAAAGCGGTTTGGCGACACAATTCCTCTTGCCAACCCTTCCTTTGCGCACTTCGTTCCAAGCCCCTCGGATTCTCTCGAGCAATGCCGGGTCTTGATCACCTTCCCTTAAGAAGAAAGCTTCAAACAAAAGGTCATTAGGTTTGTCTTCCATTGAAAAACCTAGTTGTCAGAGAGAGAGGACCGGATTGTAGTTGATACATCCCTTATTACCAATGAGGGGTACATTAGGGAAGTCCCCGCAACAGAGGATAATTTCCGAGTCCTCTAAATTTGGAGAAAACCAATGGATATCCTTCTCGGCGAGGGTTGTCATCCGTTGCGACCATTTGAGCTTGGCCCGGTTTTCCACAAAGTTTCGGCTTCTCGGCATGTGGGACATCATCCAAATTTGCACCAAAGGAGTACAACAAGAAATTTTGCGTCCCCTTGCTTGTTCATGCCTAGAGTAGAGGGAATGATAAAAATCCGCCAAAATTGTGGGAACCGGATTTTTAGTCATGAATACCTCTAAAGCCGGAAAGTTTATGTAATCGTCCATGTTGGGGAATAAGACAATCCCGTAGACTAAGAGGGCTAGGATGGCGTTGAATGCTTCTCCCTCTTTGTTGGCTAGCAAATCCCGAGCTTTGGTCTCCAAGAACTTTCTTGTGAATCCCTTAATGTTTCCTCTAATTTCCAAGTTGGATGCTACTTCTTGGACATCAAGGTATAAGGATTCGGTAATGGCCTCTAATGTGAGGTCTTTTCCCGGACCGAGATAGAGTTCATGACCTTTCATGCTACAACCCAAAATCTTCTCAAATTCTTCCAATGTCGGAGCTAATTGGAAGTCTTGAAATGTAAAGCACCGGAGAGGTGGGTCGAAGAATTGCGCCAAAGTGGTTAAGGCCGTTGAATCTATCCTCATGGGTAGGAGATCAAGTATTAGCCCATAGCTTGCCTCGAAAATACTCTTGTTGACCGAGGAGAGCCTTTTACTTAAAGCTAACAAACTTTCCACCTTAGGAGCCTTGATCTTGAAAGCGAGCGTATTTTTATTCCCGGAAACCATATTTCTTTTTGCTAATATTTGGTTGTTCTTTTTAAATTCCTATAAAGCAAAATGATGCGAAAATTACTTTCATGAATGCAAATGATATGCAAGGGTATGGTTTATGAAGGTTCGGAACTTCCCCCCATCCTCACGTGTAGGCTCTAAAGATGAGATTTCCTAAAAAAGGTCCCTAGAGTCATAGATCTCACATGGAATTAAGGTCGTCGATGGACATACGTCACATGACTTCAATTCATTCCACGTGAAAATCTCCTCTAAGCGGGGTTGGGCATCCTACCTCACGGACATACGTCAACGCGGGCTTCCGCTCACAACCACCATTCTAACTTAGTTTTTTCTCGAGCTCGGGTAGAGAGCCTCACACGTCCGGCATTAACCCGAACAATGTGGAGTAACATCGCTCAAGTAACATCCCCGCATTTGATATATATGATATGAATATAAAGCAAAATAAAGCAGTTATAAACATAAAGCATGGGGATGACATAGATAAATAAAATAAAAGCATGCGCGCAAAGAAGATAAAAAAACATTTAGCTTAAAAGCCAAATAGGATAGGCTTGACTCGCTGGTGGGAAAAGGGTCCCCAGTGAAGTCGCCAGCTGTGCGCTCTCGTTTAAAAAACGCAAACTTCCGGAGTGTATGCGAATGCTCGAAAAGTTGTGTGAAGTCGCCACCAAAGTTTTTGTGTAAAGGGAACGTTGATAAACCCTTAAGTTTTTTATTGAAAGGGAAACGATAATAAAACCCTTAACGATGAGGAAAAGGACTGGTCATCGCAACCATTGTCGGGTTCGGGAGTCGATTACGCAAGGGGAAGGTATTAGCACCCCTCACGTCCGTTGTACTCAACGGGAACCTCCTATTTGGCTGAAGCTTGAAATGTTTTTAAATGTTTTGCGCGCATGCTTGTCTATGTAAAAAGAGAAAAAGAAAATATTATGCAAGGGGAAAAAGAAAGTTTTTTATTATTGTGCTTGACAAGATGATGATCTTGCTCCTACGTATCTCCCGGTAGTCGGAGAATTCAAAGCGTATGTAGTTCTTTGGTAGAAAAACGTACATATGTTGATTATTTTTAATGAACGATGCTTTGACCGTATTCTTGCGATTAAACGTAGCTTGTATGCTCGCGGATGGGAGACTTAAGCGTATAGCTTGTATGCTCGCGCATGGGAGGCTTAAGCGTTTGTTTACGAATCGCGCTTAGAATAGCTAAAACATGTCTGTTGGGTAAAAGGGTTCGAATTGGTCGCTATGGGACCAAAAAGGGTGCAATGGACTCAATCGAGTCGATCATTGACCGGAGTGACTCAAACGAGTCGAGAAAAGGTTCGATTGATCCAACGGGATCAAGAACGGGTACAATGGACTCAATGGAGTCGACCATTGCCCGGAGTGACTCAAACGAGTCGAGGGATTGAATCTAGTGGCCGCGGGGGACCAAAAGGTTCGGATTGACCACAAGGGGCCAAGAATTGGTTTGGTATGGTCGGATACGTTGAAAATGGAATGACGATTGTCCGAACGACGAGACATACGTCACGCATTCGTTCAATCGGGGCAATGGAGAGACATACGTCAAACCATCCCTTTTTCATTCAAGTTTTTGGTTGAATTTCTTAGAAATCCCAATGTTTATCAAAACATTTGGTTTGGAACTCAAAGTGAAGAGGTTTTAACAATTTTGTGAAAAAACGCACAAGTTCGGCTCATTTTGCAAACGGTTTTGAAAAGCGAACAAATTCGGCTTAAGTTCACGTTTGGTTTGAAAATCATGAACAAGGTTTTTGTTCAAGTTTGGTTTTGAAAATGATGAACATAGCTTATTTGCTCAAATTGTTTTGAAAATTTGTGAGCGTAACTTGTTTTGCAAGTTACCCAACAAAGTGTTACCCGAACTTGCGAATCCTTCAAAATTATACAAAATCCTTGATAAGGTTTGGATAAAATGAGTTTCAAACCTCCTAGGTTCTGAGCTCTTGGGCTAGAACCTCAAAAATTGGCCATTTGGGAGCCTAAACTCAGATTCTGAGTTCTGTCATGGTCGCACTGCGACCATGACTTCGCACTGCGAACAATGCGAATTTTTGAGTTCAGAAGCTGTTTCTGAACTGTTGTTCAGAAACAACTTCTGAACCAACTCAGAACCTTTTAGGAGAGTAAAAAGCTTTGAGTTTTGCAATGAAAAGAGCTGGACAAACCAGTTTTGATGCTTTGCAAACCTTGGGATTTCTTTTGAAATTCAAAAGGGGTTTTTTAGAGCAAAAAGGTTTTTGAACCAAAATTAAGATGCAAGCACAAATGTAAATGCAAGATAATGACTTAGAACACTTACAGAGATCCTAGCAAAGCTCCTGCTGCAAGGAAATGAAATGAACTTGGATTGTTGAAGTTCTTGCAAAGGCTTGAATGTTGTTGATTTGGAGCAATGAACTTTGTGCAATGCTTTGTATTGGAACTGATTTTTTGCTAGTGTTTTGTGCTGGTTTTTTCTGGTTGAGAGTAATGAAATCAGTAGTGCTTATAACCTTGGGCATTGCTTCCTATTTATAGGCCAAAATGCAATCCAATGTAATGATGGCAAATCCAAAGGAACTAGCTGATTTGTGGGCTAAATCCAGGCTGAATTGCTTTGCATTTAATGCTAATGGATAGAGGTAACCTTGCCTTGTGCCAAGGGTCAAGACCATGACTGATTTCAGCCACAAAATGCAGCTGAAATGATGAGAAAAAACTGCAAAAACAGGGCAGCTGCAATTGGTTGTGCTTGGGGATTGATCCTTGCAATCTTAATGGTTAAGCAATAAAAACGTGCACTGTGATGTGCAGAGGTTGGGGGAAACAAAAGGCAACATGTGGGCTGGTGTGAGGGGGATGAAAAGCTGCTGAAAAACAGGGCAGCAATCATGGTTTTTTGCAAGTGAAAACCAGCTGGGTTTGACTAGTTTTGGGGGAGAAAGCAGGAAGAAAGTCCACAAGCTGGTGGCTGGCAACCTTGGGATGGTTAACAGGTCACTTGGGAGGGACAAGAGCTGCCCAAGGGCAAGCCAACTTGCTTGGCACATGCTAGGTTGGAAGAAAAAGCTTCTTTCCTTGACATTAATGGTAAGTCCTTCAACTCTGGCTTTGCTGAGCCCAATTGGCCGTGAATGATGATGAAAATAATAATGAAAATAATATGTAACAAAAACTGGAATTAAATCAAAGAAACCAAAAATCTGCAGAAAAATCGCAGACTTCGCACTGCGAAGTCACCATTTTTGAAATGTTGACTTTTTTGGTTGACTTTTGTTGACTTTGACTTTTCTCCTCTTTTTTTTTTGATTTTTTGAAAATTGTTTTGGAAAGGCTTAGGACAAAATTGGGGTACTACACTTTTCAAAACCCTAGCTTTGATCTTTCTTTCCTTCCTTATTTCACTTCCTTTTCTTGGCTCCAATATCACAAAGTTGTGCTTGTAAGTGGATAAGGCAAATGGAATGATGATTAGATGAAGGTTGGAGTGGGAAGAGGGAGATTGTCGTGAAAGAGTAGAGAGAAGGGAGAGGGTTTGCTTTCTGGAGAGGGAAAGTGAGAAAGATTATGAGGAAATTTTGGGTTAAATGGCTTTTATAGCCTAAACCCTCAAAATTACAAAAATGCCATCCCTTAAAATATCTCTGATACCTCGTCTCAACTCTGTTAAATATTTAAGTCTGAAGCGGGATATTACAATCTACCCCCCTTAAAGAAATTTCGTCCTCAAAATTTAGAATCCTCTTGAAATTTTATAAATGAATAGATCTCTTATACTTCTTTCTCTACTAGCCAATTTTCCAATTCAACTTGCTTATCGGGATTTCATGGCTACAATAGGGTCTGACATGTAGATTACTGATGCACCTTGATTAAACCTGACTGGTTAAAACTGTTTATTGTCCATAGTTTCCAACTCTGAAAGTCGAAATTATCCGACAATCTCTTCCTTAATTTAAAAACTTGATGTACATTACATAATTCTTACATAATAAGACGTGTGGTTATCTGAACCATTGTACCCGACTCACTTGATTATTTCCCTTTATCGACATACTTCTTGCAATTCCAACTCAAAGTCATTAAGCATTAGATATTCTTACTGAATTCACAATTTTCCTTCATTGTCCGCGTAATCTTACTCTGACGACATTAGGTCGATCTCATCTTCCTCAACATTTACACTCTTTAAGAGATCTAATTCACCACAAATAATTCCAATGAATTCTTATCTTTGACTCTCGCCACGTATGATGGCATCTACAATTTTAATCATATCATTCTTTATACAGAATCATCCTTACATTGAAAGGTGTCGCGTCGAATTTCGGATATCAAGCTATTGAGAAGCGTTGAATCACTAATTTGAAATCACGACTGAACTTTTAATTTTTCGGGGAAAAAGGAAAAACAGTTCGAAATTACCTTAATGTTAGAGATTTTGGATTCGGGAGTCGATTATGCAAGGGGAAGGTATTAGCAACCCTCACATCCGTTGTACTCAACGGGAACCTCTTACTTAGCTAAGGCTAGAATGTTTTTGACGTTTTGCTTTCGTGCTTGAATATGTAAAAGGGAAAAATGAAGATAATATGATGAAAGGGAAAAGTATAAAATATGATGAAGGGGAAAAAGAAAGTTTTTTATTAATGGGCTTGACAAGATATGAATCCTGCTCCTACGTATCTCCTGGTGCGATGGAGAATTCAAAGCTTACGTAGTTCTTTGGGTAGAAAAAGTTTGTATGTTGATTGATTTTAATTGTGAAAAAGATTTGATCACGCCCGAGCGAAAAAGTTTGGTTGAAAAGGGAATGTGGTCTACAATCGTTATGTGGATAGCTTAATAAAGACCGATAAAAAGTTTTACCTACTACTGTTATGAGGGTAGCTTAAAAAAGGTAAAAACGATTTGATAAAAAAGAGACGGACTCGCACTCGGCGATGGTATCCGTTTGAAAACGCGCTCGGGCATGAAAAAAGGTTTAAATGAAAAAGGACGGACTCGCACTAAGGCGATGATGTCCGTTTGAAAATGCGCAAAGGCGTGAAAAAGTTTGAATTGACCACGACGGCCAAGAAAAGTTCAAAATGGTCACGGGGGACCAAAGGAGGGTTAAAGCGCGTTGGACGCATTGAAAATAGAATGACGATTGCCCGAACAACGAGACATACGTCAAGCATTCGTGCAACCGGGGAATGGAGAGACATACGTCAAACCATTCCTTTTTCATTCAAGTTTTTGTTTTGTTGAAACTCAAAGAAATCTCAAAGGAAATAAAACGCTTGGTTAAAAACTTAAAGAAAAGTTTTTGAAAATCATGAACAAATTTGTTGTCCAAGTTTATTGAAAATCATGAACATAGCTTGTTGCTTAAGTTATTGGAACTCAAGAACAAGTGTTATTCAAGTTTGAAAAATGAACAAATTCATGAAAATATGCATAAGTTTAGAAAATGCACAAGTTCGGCTCCAATTTGAGTTTGGTTTTGGAAAACGAACGAGTTCGGCTCAAGTTCATGTTTTGATTGAAATTCATGAACAAGGTCATTGTTCAAGATTGGTTTTGAAAATAATGAACTTAGCTTATTGCTCGAGTTTCATTTTGAAAGTTTAATGAACGTAACTTGCGTCGCAAGTTATTCAAAAATTAATGCTCAAACTTGTGAAATTCCCAATATCATGCAAAACTTTTGATATGGTTTGAACAAAATGTGTTTCAATCCTCTTAGGTTCTGAGTTTTTAAGTTAGAACCTCAAAAATTGGCTTTTTAGAAGCCTGAACTCAGATTCTGAGTTCTGCAACTTTCGCAGAGCAACCTGAACTTGGCTCTGCGAACCCAAGTTCTGTCATGGTCGCAGAGCGACCATGACTTTGCTCTGCGAACTCTGCGAAAATTGAACTCAGAAGCTGCTTCTGAACTTTTGTTCAGAAGCTGCTTCTGAGCTAGCTTCAGAACACTAAGGGGATTAAAAAGCTTTGAAAATTTGGAAGAAAAGGAGTACAACAACTCAGTTTTAGTATTTTGCAAATGGAGATTTCTTTTGAAGTTTCAAAAGGGGTTTTTTGAACAAAATGAAATTAAACAAATATCAATGATGCAAGCAGCAATTCAAAATGAAAGATAAAGACTTTAGAACACTTACAGAACTCCTAGCAATGCTTGTGTGGCAAGAAAATGGAGAAGGACTTGAAGGATTGTGATTTTGCAAAGGTTGGAATGTTGGAGGTTTATGGTGGATAATAACACTAGTGTTTGGCTACTATCTCTCACTCTTTGTATTATGTTTTGAAGGTTTGAATGTTGTGTATGAACTGTTTTTCTACTCTCAAAATGCTGTAATTCCAACTCTCTTGAACCCTTGTGCATTGCATTCCTTTTATAGGCAAAAAATGAAATCTATTGCAATGATGAAAATCTCTAGAATCCAGCTGCTTTGTGGGCTAAAACCAGGCTATTTTGCTTTGCATTTAATGCAAAACTGAAGAGGGTTCGTTGCCTTGCAACCTTGGTCAAGACTTTGGCCAAAATCAGTCATTAATGAAGCTGATTTTGATAGCAATGATGATGAAAAATCTGAAAAACAAGGAAGCTTGCAATTGGGCTGTTCTTGGGATCAATCCTTGCAATCCTGAAGAGTCAAGCAAGAAAAATGTGCACTGTAATGTGCAGAGGTTGGGGGAAAACAAAAGGGAACATGTGGGCTAGTGTGAAGAAGGAGGAAGACAGCTGAAAACAGGGCAGCACAAACAGCTTTTGGGCAAGCAAAACCATCTATGTTTGACTGGTTTTGGTGGGGAAAGGAGGAAGAAAAAATGAGCAAGCAGCTGGCTGGCAAGCTCAGGGTCAGTGGCAGGTCAATTGGGAGGGATAAGGGCTGCCCAAGGGCAACCAACTTGCTTGGCTTGGAAGAAAAACCTTCTCACCTTGGCTTTAATGGCACATGCTTCAATTCTTTGTTTTGTTGGATCCGATCAGCCACAATTGATGACAATAATGATGATAATAACAATGGATAATGATAATAATAACTATGATGAAAACAAAAGAGATAAATCAAAGAAATCAAAAATCTGCAAAAAAAATCGCAGAGTTCGCAGAGCGATGGTGACTTTGCTCTGCGAACTCCCCTTTTCTTTTTTTGTATTTTCTTTAAAATAAAATAAATAAAAACCAATAATGATAATAGTAATGGTAATAATGAAGGTGATAATGGAAACAAAATAGTAATGATAATAGTAATAAAGATGATAATAATAATAAATGATGAAAAAGATAATAGTATTAGTAATTAAAAATAATGATAATAATAATAAATAATAATAATAAAACATTGATAAAAAAAGATAATAATAATATTATTAATGAAAAAGGCAATGGCAATAGTATTAATAAGGATAATGATAATATTAATAAAGATGATAGTAATGCTAAATGGTGATAAATAAAAATCCAACAACAAAGATGAAATAATAAAAGGTAATAAAAGGTAAAAAGAAGAAATTGAAAATTATGATGAAATAATAAATAATAAAAATATAATAAACAAAGAAAAATATGAGTCAAAAAATGGGGTATGACAAAAGGCATCTGATACTGGGTAATCCCAAACGGAAGTAAATACAAGGAGGAGGCTTCACTTATGGTACCTGCTCCTTTCTTTCTAACATCCTAGCGTGATACTCATCATAATCATAAGCATTGCTTCCATTTCCACTGCGGAAATCCTTAAGGGCTCGAGAAATCTTATAAGCTACTTGTGTCCCGCCTTAACTAGTCGACGACAACACGTATCTAAATTGTTGGATATTTGGTTGTTGGCTTCATTTTTGCTAAAATCAAATATACAAGCAAGATGTGCATCTTCAGAAGCTGGACCTCAGAAGCTGATATGAATCAGTTCTGAACTATTTCTCAAAGAGTATTGCAGCGGATTCAAAATGAAAAGAGAGAGGGAAAGAGAGACACACAAAGATTTATACTGGTTCCTTCCAAATGTTGGAAGTAGTCCAGTCCCCTTGTTTTCCAACAAGAGATTTCAACTATAATCAGCCTGATTACAGTTACTCAGACCACAAAGGAATGAGATTTCCAGTTGCTTAGACCACAAAGGAATAAGACTTCTAATGTTCAGACCACTAAGGAATGAACCAACCTTACTTAGACCACCAAGGAATAAGACTCCCTGCACAGACCACAAAGGAATGTGACTAACAGCTAAGACCACAAAGGAATGAGGTTACAATCGCTCAGTATTCAGACCGAGACTTAAAGACCAAACTGAATTACAAAGAAATAAATTTGGATTGAACACTTGATAAAATATCAGAGGTGTTCTCTTAATACAACACAGGTTAAAACTCTTAACCTTAAGAAATTCTAAGTTACAAGGACTAAAAAGAATTTCTAAGAGTTTTGTGAACTTATGAGTTTTGACAGCAAAAACAGAGCACAGGTTCAACAGTTTTGTTTCAAGAGTCTTGGACAATTTCTTCTTCAATTCTTCTTCCTTTTATAGAGGAAATTAGAGCTGTTGAAGACTTGCAGAAATTAAGCAAAGAGCCGTTGCAAATTGAGAGCTAGGATAGCTGCAATTGTGTGCTGAACTTTTGCATAAAACAGAGTATAGCAGCCATATTTGAATTTGCTTTCCTTAAAAGCTGGGGAATGTTTGAGTCAGGGAGAAAACTGTTCCATTGAGTTGTTCTGACCTATCCAGGCATTAAATGCGCACAGTAACAGTTGCTTTCCTTGCCACATCAGACTTTAGAAGCTTCTGCGTGAACAGTACTTCATAAGCACTTCTTCAGACTCAGACTTCAGAAGCAGGTCTTCAGACGTTGACTTTTGTTGACTTCCTTCAGACTCAGACTTCAGAAGCTGACTTCAGTAGCACCACTTCAGGAGCACTCTTCAGACCCAGTTTTCTTCCAGCTTTGCAACATTGCTTCTAAGCTTTCCTTTCTTGCTCTAAGCTTGTTCTTCCATAGTTAATTTCAAATACTGATCATTAAGCACATGGTTTTGAAATCACTTGAACAAAGCATTAGCAAACAACCAATTTTCTATTTAACACTTTTGTTATCATCAAAACCATAAAGTGAGATGTTCATACAAATTGTTCCAACAATCTCCCCCTATATTCAGAAGAGAGTTGTTTCACATTTTGTTCCAACAGTATGCATGTTATGAATGATGTTAATGCAAATGCATGCAAAGTTTTTTTTGTTTTTTTTTGGGAGCACATGCTCAAATTGTTAGACAATTGCAAAACTGCCTTTGCAATTCCCTATAAAGTAAAATGATATGCAAAAATTATTTTTATGAATGCGAATGTATGGTATGCATATGAATGTTATATGAAGGTTCAAAACTTTCCCCCATCCTCACATGTAGGCTCTAGAGATGAAATTTTTTAAAAGGTCCCTAGAATCACGGATCCCACAGGGAAAATAAGGTCGTCAATCGCAAATTACTCGCGAGACTTCAATAAATTCCAAGTGAAATCTCCTCTAGGCGGGGTTTCCGCGTCTTCCTCACGGACATACGTCAACGCGGGCCTCCTCTACACAACCACCATCCTATCTTAATTTTCTCTCAAGCTTGGGTAGAGAGCCTCACACGTTCGGCATTAACCCGAACAATGCGGAGTAACATCGCTCATGTGACAACCCCACAATTGATATATTGATATGAAGCAATATGAAATATATAACTATAGAGCAAAAGAAGAGGAACAAATAATGATAATAAGACACAAACACGCAAGCAAAAACACATTTTATCCTAAAAGTCAACTGAGATAGGCTTGACTCACCATACATAAAAACAAAGTGTTTGTGCATGATCCCCAGTGAAGTCATCATTTTTGTCGCGTCGAATTTCGGATATCAAGCTATTGAGAAGCGTTGAATCACTAATTTTAAATCACGACTGAACTTTTAATTTTTCGGGGAAAAAGGAAAAAAAGTTCGAAATTACCTTAATGTTAGAGATTTTGGGTTCGGGAGTCGATTATGCAAGGGGAAGGTATTAGCACCCCTCACATCCGTTGTACTCAACGGGAACCTCTTAGTTAGCTAAGGCTAGAATGTTTTTGACGTTTTGCTTGCGTGCTTGAATATGTAAAAGGGAAAAAAGAAGATAATATGATGAAAGGGAAAAAGATAAAATATGATGAAGGGGAAAAAGAAAGTTTTTTATTAATGGGCTTGACAAGATATGAATCCTGCTCCTACGTATCTCCCGGTGCGTTGGAGAATTCAAAGCTTACGTAGTTCTTTGGGTAGAAAAAGTTTGTATGTTGATTGATTTTAATTTTGAAAAAGATTTGATCGCGCCCGAGCGAAAAAGTTTGGTTGAAAAGGGAATGTGGTCTACTATCGTTATGTGGATAGCTTAATAAAGACCGATAAAAAGTTTTACCTACTACCGTTATGAGGGTAGCTTAAAAAAGGTAAAAACGATTTGATAAAAAAGAGACGGACTCGCACTCGGCGATGGTATCGGTTTGACAACGCGCTCGGGCATGAAAAAAGGTTTAAATGAAAAAGGACGGACTCGCACTAAGGCGATGATGTCCGTTTGAAAACGCGCAAACGCATGAAAAAGTTTGAATTGACCACGAGGGCCAAGAAAAATTCAAATTGGTCACGGGGGACCAAAGGAGGGTTAAAGCGCGTTGGACGCGTTGAAAATAGAATGACGATTGCCCGAACAACGAGACATACGTCAAGCATTCGTGCAACCGGGGAATGGAGAGACATACGTCAAACCATTCCTTTTTCATTCAAGTTTTTGTTTTGTTGAAACTCAAAGAAATCTCAAAGGAAATAAAATGCTTGGTTAAAAACTTAAAGAAAAGTTGTTGAAAAGCGTGAACAAATATGTTGTTCAAATTTATTGAAAATCATGAACATAGCTTGTTGCTTAAGTTATTGGAACTCAAGAACATGTGTTATTCAAGTTTGAAAAATGAACAAATTCATGAAAATATGCGTAAGTTTAGAAAATGCACAAGTTCGGCTCCAATTTGAGTTTGGTTTTGGAAAACGAACGAGTTCGGCTCAAGTTCATGTTTTGATTGAAATTCATGAACAAGGTCATTGTTCAAGATTGGTTTTGAAAATAATGAACTTAGCTTATTGCTCGAGTTTGATTTTGAAAGTTTAATGAACGTAACTTGCTTCGCAAGTTATTCAAAAATTAATTCTCAAACTTGTGAAATTCCCAATATCATGCAAAACTTTTGATATGGATTGAACAAAATGGGTTTCAATCCTCTTAGGTTCTGAGTTTTTAAGTTAGAACCTCAAAAATTGGCTTTTTAGAAGCCTGAACTCAGATTCTGAGTTCTGCAACTTTCGCAGAGCAACCTGAACTTGGCTCTGCGAACCCAAGTTCTGTCATGGTCGCAGAGCGACCATGACTTTGCTCTGCGAACTCTGTGAAAAATTGAACTCAGAAGCTGTTTCTGAGCCAGCTTCAGAACACTAAGGGGATTAAAAAGCTTTGAAAATTTGGAAAAAAAAGAAGTACAACAACTCAGTTTTAGTATTTTGCAAATGGAGATTTCTTTTGAAGTTTCAAAAGGGGTTTTTTGAACAAAATGAAATTAAACAAATATCAATGATGCAAGCAGCAATTCAAAATGAAAGATAAAGACTTTAGAACACTTACAGAACTCCTAGCAATGCTTGTGTGGCAAGAGAATGGAGAAGGACTTGAAGGATTGTGATTTTGCAAAGGTTGGAATGTTGGAGGTTTATGGAGGATAATAACAATAGTGTTTGGCTACTATCTCTCACTCTTTGTATGATGTTTTGAAGGTTTGAATGCTGTGTATGAACTGTTTTTCTACTCTCAAAATGCTGTAATTCCAACTCTCTTGAACCCTTGTGCATTGCATTCCTTTTATAGGCAAAAAATGAAATCTATTGCAATAATGAAAATCTGTAGAATCCAGCTGCATTGTGGGCTAAAACCAGGCTATTTTGCTTTGCATTTAATGCAAAAGTGAAGAGGGGACATTGCCTTGCAACCTTTGTCAAGACTTTGGCCAAAATCAGCCATTAATGAAGCTGATTTGGATAGCAATGATGATGAAAAATCTGAAAAACAGGGCAGCTTGCAATTCGGCTGTTCTTGGGATCAATCCTTGCAATCCTGAAGAGTCAAGCAAGAAAAACGTGCACTGTAATGTGCAGAGGTTGGGGGAAAACAAAGGGAACATGTGGGCTGGTGTGAAGAAGGAGGAAGACAGCTGAGAACAGGGCAGCACAAACAGCTTTTGGGCAAGCAAAACCATCTATGTTTGACTGGTTTTGGTGGGGAAAGGAGGAAGAAAAAATGAGCAAGCAGCTGGATGGAAAGCTCAGGGTCAGTGGCAGGTCAATTGGGAGGGATAAGGGCTGCCCAAGGGCAGCCAACTTGCTTGGCTTGGAAGAAAAACCTTCTCACCTTGGCTTTAATGGCACATGCTTCAATTTTTTGTTTTGTTGGATCTGATCAGCCACAATTGATGACAATAATGATGATAATAACAATGGATGATGATAATAATAACTATAATGAAAAAAAAAAAAAAAGATAAATCAAAGAAATCAAAAATCTGCAAAAAAATCGCAGAGTTCGGAGAGCGATGGTGACTTTGCTCTACGAACTCCCCTTTTCTTTTTTTGTATTTTCTTTAAAATAAAATAAATAAAAACCAATAATGATAATAGTAATGGTAATAATGAAAGTGATAATGGAAACAAAATAGTAATGATAATAGTAATAAAGATGATAATAATTAATAAATGATGAAAAAGATAATAATATTAGTAATTAAAAATAATGATAATAATAATAAATAATAATAATAAAACATTGATAAAAAAAGATAATAATAATATTATTAATGAAAAAGGCAATGGCAATAGTATTAATAAGGATAATGATAATATTAATAAAGATGATAGTAATGCTAAATGGTGATAAATAAAAATCCAACAACAAAGATGAAATAATAAAAGGTAATAAAAGGTAAAAATAAGAAATTGAAAATTATAATGAAATAATAAATAATAAAAATATAATAAACAAAGAAAAATATGAGTCAAAAAATGGGGTATGATAAGGCATCTGATACTGGGTAATCCCAAACGGAAGTAAATACAAGGAGGAGGCTTCACTTATGGTACCTGCTCCTTTCTTTCTAACATCCTAGCGTGATACTCATCATAATCATAAGCATTGCTTCCATTTCCATTGCGGAAATCCTTAAGGGCTCGAGAAATCTTATAAGCTATTTGTGTCCCGCCTTAACTAGTCGACGACAACACGTATCTAAATTGTTGGATATTTGGTTGTTGGCTTCATTTTTGCTAAAATCAAATATACAAGCAAGATGTGCATCTTCAGAAGCTGGACCTCAGAAGCTGAACGTCAGAAGCACTGTTTAGAAGCAACCATCAAAAGCGCTGTTCAGACGCTAACCTACAGAAGCACTGTTCAGACGCTGACCTTCAGAAGCACTGTTTAGACGCTGACCTTCAGAAGCACTGTTCAGATGCTGAACCTTCAGACGCAGACCTTCAGATGTAGACCTTCAGAAGTACCTTCAGAAGCTGGTTTACTGTGCTCCTGTTTTCGCGCCTTGGAACTGTGTGTTTTCTCATATGATCTTTTGAAGATTTGATTGAAGAATTCATGCTGCGTATGTTTCTAGAAGGAAGGTTATTTTCATTAGATATCTTTTGAAGATTGGATTGTTTTATTTGTGAATATATTTTCAAAGAGATCTTTGGAAAATATATTTCTGAAGAATATTTTGGAATATATTTCTAAAGAAGAACTTTGGAAATATATCTTTGAAGAATATTTGGTTAAAATATTTGTTGCGGCTGAAGGCTATAAATAGAGGGCGTTGCTATTGAAGAAAATCACCTCAACCAAAGCTATCATTGTAAGAGTATACTTAGGTTTTGAGTTTGTTAATTGTGAGCCTTTCTTGTGTCATCTTGATGCAAGCTTAGGACTTTGTTTTAGTAGAGTTGTAATTGTGAATCACTCATAAGCTTTTAAGCAAGAGTGACGTTTGTGTGTTTTGGAGTGTGTCTCCAACTTTGATTGTTATTTGAAGTTTAAGATCATTGGGGCAGTGATTGTTTGAGGAGAAGTGAGATGGGATCTCAGGTCTAGGAGTTCCAAGGTTGAAATCAATACGGGTAGTTGCTAGGTGATAAGTTGAAAACTGGGAGTTTGCATAGAACTTAGAACTAGGACTATCATAGTGGATTTCCTTCCTGGCTTGGTAGCTTCTAGACGTAGGTGTGTTTGTCACCGAACTGGGTTAACAAATATCCTGTGCACTTTTATTTTCTGTCTGTTATTGTTCCTCTATTTTACTCTGTTTTACGTTCAGCATCAGGACTTTCCAGAATTTCAATTGGTATCAGAGCAGGCACCCTGCCTGTTTTAGGGTGAGCTCCAGGGAAGTTTATTTTCTGGCAGAATGGACAAGAAAGGAAAAAGCATTGCCCTTGTTACAAATTCTGATGTTAAGGAGTCACAAGGAGATATTGAGGATGATGAAAGCTTTTTAGAGGCTATTGTGTTACTTAGAAGACAGTTTAGCAATATTCTGAAACGTGTTGACAGGAGACCCAAACCAAATGGTCAGAACATCAGGGCTAACATCAGTAAGCAACCAGATGACTCAGAAGTAGAAGTGGAAAGTGAATCAGCCCGACATGTTGTTGCCTTAACTAGTATATGTATGTTTGATGATGTTAAGGCTTCAGAAGCACCATCAGGTTCAGAAGCACCATCAGGTTCTGAAGCACCATCAGATACTGAATCTAGTGATGAAGAATTGTCTTTTGAAGAACCAGTTGCCTCTTACAAAGAACTGTACCTCAAAAATGAAGAAGTTTGCAACTTATTAGAAAATCAGAAGAAAACTATCAATCAATTACATGCTGAAAGAAGTGAACACTTAGAGCAAATTTCTGATCTCAAAGATGAGGTAACCCAGCTGAACTCTCAACTTGAACACATGAAGAAGCAAGTCAGAATGATGAACCCTGGTACTGATATGCTAGAAGAGATATTAGAGAGTCAGAACCAAGGGAAACCAAATGGTATAAGATTTGATGATAGGATCTTGAACAACAAACAACAAAATCAAGCTAAAAGGTTCATTGCAGCTGTTGGAACATATGATCCAATGATGGGCAAACCTAAGTTGAAACATCAGAACAAACCTCAAGGATCTAAGAGCAAGAAGGTATCTTGTCCTTGGATATGTCATTACTGTGGTAAAAAGGGACACATAAAGCCATTCTGTTTCAAGCTGTATGAATACCCCAAGCACTTTCAACAAAGAAAAGTGGAACCCTTGTAAACAAACACAATGTGAAGAAGGAATGGAGACCCAAACTCAAGATTGTTGAAGGCAACAAAGGTCCAAATATCAGAATCCAAAAGGATCATCCTAAGGACCTGATCATAGGGAATCTGTAAGAAGAAATTACCAACAGATCCAGAGATTGTGCCAAGAGTAGAATGAAGAATTTTGCTCTTATGAATGCAAGACACAAGAGAACATCTGATGCAACACATGTTAAGATAATCAAAGATGATAATGTTAATGCTGAAATGGATGTTGATGATGCAACTGTGTCCCCCTCTAAGGCTGTTATTGATAACCCTGAATCTACCCCATCCAAGTCTGATGGTGGTTCAGATGTGGAGTCTGATGATGAACCCATTAGAAATAGGCTTGAACAAAGTGTAGCAAAGAGACTAAAGTTTAGGAAAGGAAAGGTTGTTGTTGCTGCCAGTAGGCCTACTCCTGTTGCTAAGAAGAGTGTTGTTGTTGGACCATCTAAAGGGAGGAGCAAACTGGGCATTTGTCTTTTTTAGGAGTTATAGCAGAATCTGAGGACAACGCAGCTTCTGATGCTTTGTCAGTTTTTGTGTTCTTCTGTGAAGACTTTGTGTGTGGTGTTGTGATGTTCTGGTCTATATTGGATGTTTATAGCCTCTGTTGGAAATGAAATGTGTTGCAGATTTCTGGGCGTGTTCCCTGTGTTTGTTTTTCCTCTGCTTGTGTGCATATGGCCTGTAACCTCTGCTGTTTCTTTTTCTTTCTACTCCTGGTGATTGCTTGGTGTTGTTGTCAAAATTGTTTGGCTAAAATGGGGGAGATGAGTATATGTTTTGTTCTTGTCAGAAGCTGATGTGTTTCAGGGGGAGTTTTTGTTTCTAGGGGAGTGTGTATGTTTTGTTCCTGAGTGTATGTTTTGTAAACGTAGTGTATGTGCCGCTGCTGACTCTGTTGATTTTTGGTTACTACGTTTAAATTCTTCATGGTTGCGTACTTTGATGACTGAAGATCTTGCCTTTGTTCTCAGATTGATTTTAGCCAAAAATTTGCCAAAGGGGGAGATTGTTGGATATTTGGTTGTTGGCTTCATGTTTGCTAAAATCAAATATACAAGCAAGATGTGCGTCTTCAAAAGCTGGACCTCAGAAGCTGAACTTCAGAAGCTGAACGTCAGAAGCACTGTTCAGAAGCAACCATCAGAAGCATTGTTCAGACGCTAACCTTCAGAAGCAATGTTCAGACGCTGACCTTCAGAAGAACAGTTCAGACGCTGACCTTCAGAAGCACTGTTCAGACGCTGAACTTTCAGAAGCTGGTTTACTGTGCTCCTGTTTTCGCGCCTTGGAGCTGTGTATTTTCTCATTTGATCTTTTGAAGATTTGATTGAAGAATTCATGCTGCGTATGTTTCTAGAAGGAAGGTTATTTTCGTGAGATATCTTTTGAAGATTGGATTGTTTTATTTGTGAATATATTTCCAAAGAGATCTTTGGAAAATATATTTCTGAAGAATATTGTGGAATATATTTCTAAAGAAGAATTTTGGAAATATATCTTTGAAGAATATTTGGTTAAAATATTTGTTGCTGCTGAAGGCTATAAATAGAGGGCGCTGCTATTAAAGAAAATCACCTCAACCAAAGCTATCATTGTAAGAGTATACTTAGGTTTTGAGTCTGTTAATTGTGAGCCTTTATTGTGTCATCTTGATGCAAGCTTAGGATTATGTTTTAGTAGAGTTGTAATTGTGAATCACTCATAAGCTTTTAAGCAAGAGTGACGTTTGTGTGTTTTGGAGTGTGTCTCCAACTTTGATTGTTATTTGAAGTTTAAGATCATTGGGGCAGTGATTGTTTGAGGGGAAGTGAGATGGGATCTCAGGTCTAGGAGTTCCTAGGTTGAAATCAATACGGGTAGTTGCTAGGTGATATGTTGTAAACTGGGAGTTTGCTGAGAACTTAGAACTAGGACTATCATAGTGGATTTCCTTCCTGGCTTGGTAGCCTCCAGACGTAGGTGTGTTTGTTACCGAACTGGGTTAATATATATCATTGTGCACTTTTATTTTCTGTCTGTTATTGTTCCTCTATTTTACTCTGTTTTACGTTCAGCATCAGGACTTGCCAGAATTTCATAAATGATTCATGAATTTTTTTCCTTACTAGGATTCTGACAATCTTGCTTCATTCAAGATACTTCTTGGTTGTATTGGGGTGAGTAGAACTGACCTCATGGATCCTGTCTACAACTCATTCTCGAATTCTTATCGTAGCGTTAATATTTTCTTTACCGATATATCCAAAGCTTATAGGAACTTAGTCCAAGTGATGAGTGGTATACACCGTCTCGCATATCATCATATGGTACAATTCATCGCACATAATTTACATACATATTCGAGTACGTGTACACTACTAACGGTACACAGTACGTCGCATCATCTTTGTCCGACTAACGGGACATTGTTCTTAGTCAAAATATCTATGAGACAATACCACATCAACTAAAGTTCTTCTTCTTACACTTAACTCATCAACCCATAATGTAAATTATGGTTACATTCTATCGGCATTATAAACTTATTTCTCATTTCTGAACATCGAGTTCAAGCCTTTCCAAGCTCTTTAACTAAAACGTGTTCGGTAACAACTAGCCTGTTATGATTAATACCTTCACACTTAAACATTACTGATTGCGTACCCCGGTTACTGATACATGTCACATAACTGAAAAATATGTTACACTACAGTCTGAGTAGCATAAACAATGTCTGATTAGTATATATTACTAATCATTACCTACTACATGCGACATGCTGACATAACGTGGGTACAATGTGGAATAAACTCGTATGTTATTGCATTGTCGTTTCTGATCAATGCTAGGAAGTTGTATAATCATAGGAATATTGTTAATCACCTAGGAAGTTGTTACACTTATAAGGAGTATCTACCTATTCATAATTCTACCACTCCTCCTGATGTTGGAGCATACATGACTAATGCACAAAGCTTGTTATAAGTGCTCTAAGGGACTTAGTAAATATGTCAGTCAATTGCTTATTCGAACCAACAAAATTTGTAATGATTTCTCCTGAAAGAACCTTATCTCTTACAAAGTGACAATCAGTCTCTAAGTGCTTAGTTCTTTCATGGAAAACTGGTTTAGAAGCGATATGTAGTGCTTCTTGGTGGTCACAAATTAGTTTCATTGCTTTGACATCTCCTAATTTGAGTTGTTGTAGTAATTATCTTAGCCATGTGAGTTCACAAGTTGGTATTGCCATAGCACGATATTCGGCTTCTGCACTAGACCTTGCCACTATGTTCTATTTCTTGCTCCGCCATGAGATCAAATTTCCTCCAATGAAGACACAATACCCTGAGGTTGACCTTCTATCTACTTGTGAACCTGCCCAATCAGCATTAGGATAGCCTAAAACTTCGGTGTTATCCTTGTTTTCATATGGTAATCCTTTACCAGACACATTCTTTATATACTTAAGAATACGGATCACAACATTCATCACATGGAGCATTTAGAAATTGGCTAATCACACTAACCACAAACATAATGTCTGGTCTTGTTACTATAAGGTAATTAAGTTTGTCGACTAGACATCGATATCTGCCAGGTTTTTCAGTGGCTCCCATTGACCTAGTAGTAACATGACGTTGGGATCCAGAGTAGTGTCACTAGGTTGGCACGGATGACATTAATCCATATTTTTCTTAACATAAAAATGTTACTGTAAATTCATCATTTGTAAGAAAATGTTACTCTTTGACCTGTATAATTTGTTTTCTCTAATAGATTTAATTTCTGAAGTTGAAGCTTACTTCTCTTTTGAATAGTGTTTTGACCCTAATCGAAAGTTTAGTATTAAAAATTCAAATTCTTTTTGACAAGTACAATTTTATATTCTTTTAATAATTGATTAGTGTCATCTAAGTGGGGACTATTGGATCAACAATAAAAAATTATTATAGATTAATCAATTATTATAAATTAATGTTAATATAAATTATGGTTTATTGAGTTAGGCATTAATTAGTTGATAAATATGTCTAATTGAGCTTTTGTTTCTGAATGGACTGTGTGATGAGAAAAAATATGATATGCGATTCACTATTTGTTATGATAATGAAATGCTATAATTTGTATCTACTGATCCATGAATAACCGTTAGAAATTCCAACATAAGACAATAAATATGTGTTTGTAAGTTTGATACATTTAAAAATTATAGTTACAACATATAACAAATTGAGAAATCAAAATAGTTGCTTGCTTTAAAGTTTTATTTTTATAAAGATACTTTAATAAAGTTTGTTATTCTACTTTATTGAAATTGCCATTGTCTTCATGGTGGCTCACGACCTTATCACGCAAATCATGTTTACTCGACGTGTTATAATTTAGTGGAGACGGCAGACTTTCCAAAGTCTTTGATGTATTTGTAGTGCTGCTTCTTTTGTTTTCTTCTTCATATTAATAATTGTTGAAAGGGCAGTGTTTAAAGTATTTATAAAGATATTTTTTTGTTATAAATAAAGAATTATATATATATATATATATATAAAATTACAATTAAGTGGAAGACAAACGGACAACAAAGTACGCCGTTAAACCTTTTAAGATGGCAAAATCATTTTCGTAAAGACAATTGTTAGTATTTTTTAATTTTGTAAATAGAGTTTTTTTTATCAAGTTTTTATTTTATTTATACTGCTTTTTTAAATTGTCATTGTTTTTATGGTGACATGTTTTTCAAGAATAATTCATATATGGTCGCTTTCTAAAAAAAAAAATTATATATGGTTACTACAAAATGATAAGTAGTAATTTATAGGTTTTTAAGGGTTTCTTTTTATGCAAGTTTATGTTGGAACAAAATGTATGAACAAGTCCCTTTTGAGTTTTGATGATAACAAAGTGTTAAAAAGAAAATTGGATATGCTAATACTTGATTCTAGTGTGCAGAACCATATACTTAAAGATTAGTATTGAAATTTCTGGCTTTAGCAACTGGTAGGAGTTATTAACTGGTTCAGATTAACAGCTGGTTCTGAACCAAACAGGTTCTGAACTTGAAACTTAGCACAATTTAAACAGTTATGCAACAAGCAATAAAAAGTGCAGAAATAAAAGAACACAAGGTTTGTTAACCCAGTTCGGAGTAAACACCTCCTACTCTGGGGGATACCAATCCAGGAAGGAAATCCACTATTGGAATTAATCCTTAAGACTCAGACACTGACTCCCAGTTCCTATCCTAAGCAATCAATCTCCACCTAGTCAGACTTCTACCCACGCATGAGTATTAGAATCCACTAACTTCCTATTCAAGTAACAAACCTGTTACTGAACAACCCTTGAACTAAACCCACTTCTGAAAAACTACCCTGTTTTTGAAGAACACACTTCAAAACAAAAACTTCATTCTTGCTTAAAAGCTTTGAATGAATTACAACTCAATTAAACCTAAACCAACTCAAAACATATGAGTGGTGCACAAAACAAAGCTTAAAAAGCTTACACACACTAAGACTCTATTTTCTGAATTATACTCTTTTTTTCATAAGTCTTGAAAGCAGCAACACTCCTCCTTTTATAATCTTCAGTAAGCAGCATTAAACTGATTCAAATCTTCTGAATTGATATGTTTCTAATTTATGCAAGGCTGAATTAGGAAACATATAATTCTGCAATGTATCTCTTCGAAGATTTCTTCTGAAAATATGATCTTCATAAATACGAGCCAAATCTTCATTAGATCTTCCACAAATCAATCAGCATTCTAGAAATCTTCCACAAATCTTCATTAGATCGCTAGTGGGAAAAGGGTCCCCAGTGAAGTCGCCAGCTGTGCGCACCTCGTTTTTTTCCTGAGAAAAAGACGCGCAAATCCTCCGAGGTCGTTCGTAAACGCTCGGAGGGCCTTTGTGAAGCCGCCACCAAAGTTTTTGTGTAAAGGGAACGTTGATAAACCCTTAAGTTTTTTTTTGTTTAAAGGGAAACGATAATAAAACCCTTTGACGATGAGGAAAGGATGGTCATCGCAACCATTGTCGGGTTCGGGAGTCGATTACGCAAGGGGAAGGTATTAGCACCCCTCACGTCCGTTGTACTCAACGGGAACCTTCTATTTGGTTAAAGCTTGAATTGTTTTTAAATGTTTTGCGCGCATGCTTATCCATGTCAAAAGAAAATATACTAAAAGGGGGGAAAGAGATAAAAACAAACGAAAGAAAAGAAAAAAAGTTTTTTATTATTGCGCTTGACAAGATGTCGATCTTGCTCCTACGTATCTCCCGGTAGTCAGAGAATTCAAAGCGTACGTAGTTCTTTGGTAGAAAAAACGTACATGTGTTGGTTAATTTTAAATGGACGATGTTTTAACCGAATTCTTGCGATTAAAACGTAGCTTGTATGCTCGCGCTTGGGAGACTTATTAAGCGTTTGTTCACGAATCGCACTAGAATTGTTAAAAGGTACGTCCGTTAGGGTAAAAGGGTTCGAATTGGTCGCTATGGGACCAAGAGAGGTGCAATGGACTCATACAAGTCAATCATTGACCGAGTGGACTCCAACGAGTCGGGCGATTGTTCGATTGATCCACTGAGTTCAAGAACGGGTACAATGGACTCGGGCGAGTCGAACATTGACCGAGTGACTTAAATAAGTCGAGGGATCAAATCTATGGCCACGGGGGACCAAAAGGTTCGGATTGACCACAAGGGGCCAAGGTTTGGTTTGGTTAGGGTTGTACATATTGGAAAGGGAATGACGATTGTCCGAACGACGAGACATACGTCACGCATTCGTACAATCGGGGCAATGGAGAGACATACGTCACACCATCCCTTTTTCATTCAAGTTTTTGGGTAGAATTCTTTTAGAAATCCCAAGGTATATCAAAACATTTGGTTTGAAGCCACAAAATGGAAAGATTTAGCAAATTGATAGAAAACGCACAAGTTCGGCTCATTTTGCGAACGGTTTTGAAAAGCGAACAAATTCGGCGTATGTTCATGCTTGAGTTTTGAAAATCATGAACAATATTTATTGTTCAAGTTTAGACTGAAATGATGAACATAGCTTGTTTGTTCATGTTGTTTTGAAAGTTTAGGAACATAACTTGTTTTGCAAGTTATCCACAAAATGTCATACGAACTTGTGATTTTGTCAAGATTGTGCAAAATCCTTGTTATGGTTTGAAAAACATGGATTTAAAAACTCTTAGGTTCTAAGCTCTTGGGCTAGGACCTCAAAAATTGGTCATTTGGACACCTAAACTCAGATTCTGAGTTCTGTCATGGTCGCTCTGCGACCATGACTTCGCACTGCGAAGCATGCGAATTTTTGAGTTCAGAAGCTGTTTCTGAACTTTTGTTCAGAAACAACTTCTGAACACACTCAGGACCTGTTAGGTGAGTGAAAATCTTTGAGTTTTTGGGATGAAAAAGGCTGGACAAACCAGTTTTGATGTTTTGAAAACCTTGGGATTTCTTTGAAATTCAAAAGGGGTTTTTTAGAACCAAAAGGTTTTGAATCAAAATTGCTATGCAAACACAATTGAAAATGCAAAACAAAAGCTTGGAATACTTACAGAACTCCTTAGCAAAGCTCCAGCTGCAATGGATTTGAATTGATTGAAGGTTCTTGCAAGGTTTTGAATGTTGATGATGATTTTGAACTTTGTAATGCTTTGTGTTTGATTGGTTTTTTCTGGTTGTTTGTAAGTATTTGTAAGCTGGAATGAGTAGTGTTTCTGCTCTTGAAATGTTGTTATGTGTTGTGTTTCAGAAGTGTTTGGAAACTTGGGCATTGCCTTCTATTTATAGGCCAAAACCAAATCTATTTCATCATTAGAAAATCCCAAAATCCAGCTGATTTGTGGCTAGGATCAGGCTGAATCCCTTTGTATTAAATGCTAATGGATAGAGGCAACCCTGCCTTGTGCCAAGGGTTAAGTCTTTGACTGATTTCAGCCACAAAATCAACTAATTCTAGAAGGTAATGATGAGAAACATGGCTGAATTGCAATTGGCCAAGCTTGGGGATCAAACCTTGCAATCTCAATGGTTGATCAATGAAAATGTGCACTGTGATGTGCAGAGATTGGGGGATGAAAAAGGCTACCTATGGCTGGTGTGAGAGGGTGAAAAGCTGCTGCAAAAACAGGGTAGGCACTCATGGCTTTTCAAGTGAAAAAATCCAGCTGGTTTGACTAGTTTTGGGGAAGCAAGCAGGAGGAAAGTCATCAAGCAGGTGGCTGGCAACCTTGGGGTGGTTAACAGGTCACATGGGAGGGACTAGAGCTGCCCAAGGGCAAGCCCACTTGCTTGTCACATGCTAGGTTGGAAGAAAAAGCTTCCAACCTTGGCATTAATGGCAAGTCTTTCATTTCTGGTTTTGCTTGGCCCAAATAGCCATGAATGCTGATTAAAATAAATATGGAAATGATATGCAACAAAATCTGGAATTAAATCAAAAACACCAAAAATCTGCAGAAAAATCGCAGACTTCGCAGTGCGAAGTCAGCATTTTTGAAATGTTGACTTTTCTGTTGACTTTTGTTGACTTTGACTTTTTCTCCCTCTTTGATTTTTTTTTTGATTTTTGTTTTTAAAAGGCATAGGACAAAATTAGGGTACTACAGCTGCCCCTACTTAGTTGTGTCTTCGCATAGAGTGCGTGAGTGCCGAGGGCATCTCATGAACTCTTTGCGAAGATCAATTAAGTAAAAAGAAGGACCCGAATTTTGTCCTTCGCGGAATGCAAATGCAATGCTTTGAAAAGGTTGATCGTATCCAGCCGCTAACACTGGAGGTAGATCCACTGGGGGATGAAGGTAATCGTATCCAGCCGCTAACACTGAAGGTAGATTCCTAAAGGGGAGGTGATCTTATTCAGCCGCTAACACTGAAGGTCGATACTGAGGGGGGTGATCTTATCTAGCCGCTTACACTAGAGGTCGATACCTGAGCTAGGTAATCTTATTCAGGCGCTTTCACTGAAGGTCGATTCCTAACGAGCTGTGATCTTATTCAGCCGCTAACACTGAAGGTCGAACACTGAGGGAGGTGATCTTATCTAGGCGCTTTCACTAGAGGTCGATACCTAAGCTAGGTAATCTTATTCAGGCGCTTTCACTGAAGGTTGATTCCTAACGAGCTGTGATCTTATTCAGCCGCTAACACTGAAGGTCGAACACTGAGGGAGGTGATCTTATCTAGGCGCTTTCACTAGAGGTCGATACCTGAGCTAGGTAATCTTATTCAGGCACTTTCACTGAAGGTCGATTCCTAACGAGCTGTGATCTTATTCAGCCGCTAACACTAAAGGTCGAACACTGAGGGAGGTGATCTTATCTAGGCGCTTTCACTAGAGGTCGATACCTAAGCTGAAATGGTCTTACCCTAAATAGGTGCCCCTGGTTGAACCGGAGAACAATGATTGTATGATGCATGTTATGCAGTATGATATGCAGTGATATGCAATGCAATATGATATGAGATAGACTCAAACAAAGATTCCTTCTGGGGAATAGGGGACAGTTGGTGAAGGAGGTTCACTGGGGAACGCTCACTTAACTGTTGATGGATGTTGGTGAATATGTGATATTCACTGGAGAATCCTTGTTGAGGATGCATGACATGATTTATGAAATGCATGTGTATGAATGATTTGTATATGCATGCATGAATGAAATTGACATGATGCATGAATTATGCTATGCATGATATGTGGGATGCTGGTTGGGTGCCGAGCAAGGTCGGTCTTGGTTGTGGTTGTGCCAATGATGATTGGGCTTCTCTTTTTTTGTTTGTTTGGTTGGTTGGTTTGGAAGGACAAAGTCCTTTGCCTACATACCCAAATTGGATCAAAACCGGTGTAGTTCGGGCTTGCCCCTTTTTTTGTTTTGTTTTTGGTTGGTTTGGAAGGACAAGGTTCTTTGCCTACATACCCAAATGGGATCAAAAACGGTGTAGTTCGGGCTTGTCCTGGGGATTTGTGTGGGTTTGCCAATAATGATTGGACCTTTTGTTTGGGGTTGAGACTCCCTGGGGGATGTCAATGAGGTTTGGCTCATGGGGATATAAGGATCATTTCGGAAGCATGATCGATATCCAGCCTTGGTTGATGTTTGGATGTTTAGGGTGTTTACTGGGGAATTTGTTACTCTTAACCCTTGGGGCCTTTGCGCTCCGCGTGCCGTGAGTTACACACTTGCTTTTTCTGAAGAGCATAAGTCCTTTGGGTGCAATATTTGGTGGGAATTACCGCAATTCCTTCGAAATTTACGAAAATTCAAATAAAAACAATGTTTGTTTGTTTTTTCCCCCTTTTTTTTGGAAGAAATTTCTTTTGTTTATTTCCCATGTTTTAAAGCATTTTCATCATGAATAAAACAAAATTTTATGCGCTACTGAGAACATAATATAACAAAAGGAAATTTATTCAATGCAGATTTGACTTCTTAAATGGGTAAAAAAAAAAAAACACAAAGTGAGAAGTGAGATAGAGAAAGACAAGAAAAAGCAAAAAGAAAATTGTTGGTTTTGGCACAACACATGCTATTTCCATATGACTACGAGATTTTTGTTTTTGGAAGATGCTGACGAGACCGATTCTTCTCCTCTTGAATCTTGTCCGGAGCTTGGATGCTGCAGTCATTGCCTTTCTTCTTTTGTTAACCCCTAACTTTTGCCTGGACCGCTCCTTCGAGTTTTCAATCCACCGGGGTATATTTCCTTTTTTGATGTCCTTAATTTTTGCCTAGACCGCCTTCTCAGGTTTTCTATCTAGCAGGACGCTCTCTATTGCCTAAACCGCCCTTTCAGGTTTTCGATTTAGCGAGCTTTTTTCTTTTTTTTCTTTTTTCTTAGGCATAATACCTCTTGACTGCATCGGAGTTTATTGAGAGTGGGAACTCTTCTCCGTCCATAGTGGTGATGATCAGGGCTCCACTTGAGAAAGCTTTCTTTACCACATACGTCCCATCATAGCTGGGAGTCCACTTTCCGCGGGGATCTTTATGGATAGGTAATATCTTCTTGAGCACTAGGTCTCCTTCTTTGAATTCTCGAGGACGGACCTTCTTGTCGAATGCTCTCTTGAGTCTCCTTTGATAGAGTTGTCTGTGACATATTGCCGTCAGACGCTTTTCCTCTATGAGATTCAATTGGTCGAACCTTGTTTGGACCCATTCAGCTTCCTCTAGCTTGGTTTCCATCAAGACCCTTAACGAAGGAATTTCCACCTCTACGGGAAGAACAACTTCCATACCGTATACTAAGGAGAAAGGGGTTGCCCCAGTTGAAGTGCGAATGGCTGTTCTGTAGCCATGTAGCGCAAAGGGAAGCATCTCATGCCAATCCTTATATGTTATTATCATCTTTTGGATGATTTTCTTTATGTTCTTATTGGCTGCTTCTACCGCACCGTTCATCTTTGGTCGGTAAGGGGAGGAATTATGGTGCTCAATCTTGAAATCTTTGCACAACTCCTTCATTGTCTTGTTGTTCAGGTTTGCCCCATTATCGGTGATGATTTTGTGGGGAGTGCCGTAACGGCAAATGATTTCTTTCTTGATGAATCGGGCTACCACTTGTTTGGTTACGTTTGCATATGAAGCTGCTTCTACCCATTTGGTGAAGTAGTCGATGGCAACGAGGATGAAGCGATGTCCATTTGACGCTTTGGGCTCGATCATTCCAATCATGTCTATGCCCCACATAGAAAATGGCCAAGGTGAAGTCACGACGTTCAGTGGAGTTGGTGGCACATGCACCTTGTCGGCGTAAATCTGGCACTTGTGACAAGTCTTGGTGTAGTGGAAACAGTCAGCTTCCATGGTTAGCCAATAATAGCACGCCCTTAGGATTTTCTTTGCCATCGCATGCCCATTGGCATGGGTTCCAAAGGATCCTTCGTGGATTTCTTTGATGAGCATGTCCACTTCATGTTTATCCACACATCTGAGCAAGACCATGTCATAATTTCTTTTGTAGAGGGTATTTCCACTGAGGAAGAACTGGGGTGCCAATCTTCTGAGGGTTCTCTTGTCGGTGTGCGAGGCACTGTCAGGATACTCTTGCTCTTCGAGATATCGCTTGATGTCGTAGAACCAAGGTTTGTCGTCAAGTCCCTCTTCGACTGATGCACATACAACTGGTTTGTCTCTACGATCCATCCTTATGATTGGTGCTTCGTTGTAGGAATTTACTTGGTACATTGATGATAATGTAGCCAAAGCATCTGCCACCTGGTTTTCTTCTCGAGGTATGTGATGGAAGTTGATCTCATCAAAATGCTTAATCAACTCTACAACCCGGGCTCGGTAGGGGATCAAATTGGGATGTTTTGTCTCCCATTCTCCTTTGACTTGATAGATGACTAAGGCTGAGTCACCGTATACTTCAAGGTTTTTGATCCTTAGATCAATTGCTGCTTCGAGGCCTAGGATACATGCTTCATATTCTGCCATGTTGTTGGTGCAGTCAAAGCATAACCTTGCTGTGAATGGTTGATATCCATTTCTTGGGGAGATTAAAACTGCTCCGATCCCGTGCCCCATGGCATTTGAGGCGCCGTCGAAAGCGAGCTTCCATTGAGCTTTCGGTTCTGGCCCTTCATCATCGCTTGTGACCTTTTCGTCATTCAAAGCTACGACATCTTCGTTCGGGAAGTCGAATTGTATGGGCTGATAATCCTCCAATGGTTGGTGAGCAAGGTGCTCGGATAAAATACTCCCTTTGATGGCTTTTTGAGCAACATATTGGATGTCGTACTCAGACAACAGCATTTGCCAACGGGCTATCTTCCCTGTGAGGGCAGGTTTTTCGAAGATGTACTTGATGGGATCCATCTTCGATATCAACCAAGTTGTATGGGTCAACATGTATTGCCTTAGGCGTCGAGCAGCCCATGCTAAAGCGCAGCAAGTCTTTTCAAGTGAAGTATACCTTGTTTCACAGTCGGTAAACTTCTTGCTTAGGTAGTAGATTGCGTGCTCTTTTCTTCCCGTTTCATCTTGTTGTCCTAACACACAACCCATTGATCCTTCAAGTACGGTTAGGTATAAGATGAGGGGTTTACCCGGAACCGGAGGTACTAAAATTGGTGGTTCTTGCAGGTATCGTTTGATCTTGTCAAACGCCTCTTGGCAATCCTCATTCCAATGAACGGCTTGGTTTTTCCTTAGCAGCTTGAAGATTGGTTCGCAGGTAGCTGTCATGTGCGAGATGAACCTAGCGATGTAGTTTAATCTTCCTAAGAAACCCCGGACTTCTTTCTCGGTATTTGGCGCTGGCATTTCTTGGATGGCCTTTACCTTATCGGGATCCACTTCGATGCCTCTTTGGCTGACGATGAAGCCCAATAACTTCCCGGATCTAACGCCAAATGTGCACTTGTTAGGATTTAAGCGCAGCTTGAACTTTCTTAGGCGTTCGAAAAGCTTTTGTAGATGGACTAGATGATCCTCCTCCGTTTGGGATTTGGTAATCATGTCGTCGACGTAGACCTCTATTTCCTTATGGATCATGTCGTGGAAAAGAGTCACCATTGCTCTTTGGTATGTTGCCCCGGCATTTGTTAATCCGAAAGGCATTACCTTATAGCAGAAAGTCCCCCATGGAGTGATGAATGTAGTTTTCTCCATGTCCTCTGGAGCCATCTTGATTTGGTTATATCCCGAGAAGCCATCCATAAAGGAAAAGACTGAGAATTGGGTTGTGTTGTCCACCAATATGTCGATGTGTGGTAGCGGGAAATCATCCTCTGGGCTTGCTCTATTCAAGTCCCGATAATCCACACACATCCTAACTTTGCCATCCTTCTTCGGAACTGGCACAATGTTGGCAACCCATGCTAAGAAGCCGGCATCGAATTGCTTTTTGACCTCTTCTCTGATCTTGAGAGCCATATCGGG
Organism: Medicago ruthenica; assembly: GCA_018208015.1. Lineage (NCBI taxonomy): Eukaryota > Viridiplantae > Streptophyta > Magnoliopsida > Fabales > Fabaceae > Medicago > Medicago ruthenica. The sequence goes on from CM031376.1 coordinate 38,779,204, forward strand.
TCGAGTTCTTCTCAATTTCTGCTTCACTGGCGGGCATTCCGGCTTGAGTGGCAGCTTGTGTACAACGATGCTAGGGTCTAAACCTGGCATATCTTGGTACGACCAAGCGAATACGTCCACGTACTCTTGCAGAAGCTTAATCAACTTTCCTTTCACATCCTCGTGCAGGGAGGCTCCTATCTTGACCTCTTTCTTATCCTTTTCAGTCCCCAAGTTGACCTTTTCAACTGATTCTTGGTGAGGTTGTATTACCTTATCCCCTTGATTTGCAAGTCTGGACAGTTCTTCAGGCGGTTCATAATCGTCCTCTTCATCATCTTCCGTTTGATTAATCGGGAAATCGAAGTCATAAGGGTTTAAGGCAGTGTTGTTTTTGGAGGGTGGATTTGTAGATCTGCATGAGTATGACTTTTTTTTAGGCTTTTTTGTAAAAAAAATTTTTTAAAACAAATGCAAAAAAGAAAAAGACTCAAATGACATAAAAGAGTGCTTTTATTCATGATTGTAAATAACTTTTAAAACATGGGGGGCCCCACACGACTAATCATTTGCCTTGGGCATAGCTAAATGATTTTTTTTAAAAGTAAAAATAAACAAACATGGTTTATTACTTGATCCTGGTAACGATCTCGGGAATTGCGATAGCCCTCCAATTGTTCAAAGCTTCATCCGAAGCGCAACGGTACACCAAATCAGGCACGTCTTCATCTACGTCTTCAAGTAGAGCCACTTGATCTTCATTGATAAACCCCGCACTGATAAATGTTTCCGAAATAGGGAGGATCCCCTGCTTTGGAGGCTTTGAGAAAGTTTCGGCTGATGGATGATACCCCAACCCGGAGCGATTCTTCTTCTCCGGTATGTCCACTAACTTGCCCCATCCGGTAGGTCGGCTTTCTTCTAGGGCCTCTCTTATTGCCCTCCACGATGACATGGTTGTCCTAGCCTCTTCTTTGGGCTTCGAGCTCAACGTCACGACATTCACCACTTCCAAAGATTGGAATGGGACATCCACAGCTTCTTTATCCGTTTCTATATAACGGAATGATGAGAGATGACTTACCATCATATCCTCTTGCCCGGAAACTACAATCATTTGGTTATCAATGATGAACTTCAGTTTCTGGTGCAGAGTAGAGGTAATGGCTCCGGCCGCATGAATCCATGGTCGTCCGAGAAGACAACTGTATGTTGGATTAATATCCATGACTTGGAAGGTTATGGTGAAAACCTTAGGCCCGATTTGGACTGGTAAATCGATCTCCCCTACGACGGCTCTTCTTGACCCATCGAAAGCTTTTACGACCAAGGCGCTGGGCTTCATTACTGTCCCTTCACATGATAGCTTGAGGAGGGTAGTCTTGGGCATGACATTCAATGATGACCCCGTGTCCACTAGCACTCGAGAGAGGATGTGGTCCATGCATTTCACGGAGATATGTAAGGCGCGGTTATGAATGTGCCCCTCGTCGGGTAGCTCATCGCCATTGAAACCCAAGTACCTACTTGAGGTAATATTTCCGACTATCCCGTCGAATTGGTCCACAGGAATGTCCTTGGTGACATGTGCTTCACTGAGGATCCGCAGCAGTGCTTCTCGGTGTGCTTCCAAGCTTAGTAGTAAGGATAGCATGGAAATCTTGGAGGGAGTTTGACCTAGCTGGTCAATGATTTTATACTTGCTCTTTTGGATTATCCTTAGGAACTCTTCGGCCTCTTTTTGTGGGGTTGTCTTTTGAGAAGGCCCCGCTTGGTTCTCTTCTTCCTCCACGCTCTTTTCTTTGAGCGGCTCCTTTGGTAGCACGGCTGGCATCTTCCCGAGTTCTTTCGGAGCGAAGACTCTACCACTTCTGGTTATTCCTCCAACACCGGTAATGTTAGTGATGCTGGGCTCAATTTTGGCTAGTGGTTTTCCTTCCACGTAGGCCACAGGTTGGTAATTCCATGGTACCCTCTTTGTGCTTTCAAAAGAGAAGGGTGCAGGTACATGGAATGTTATGGGATGTATAGGCATTGGTACCTCTCTCCTTTGGTATGGGATTTCGAGAGGTTTTGGGTCGTGAGACTCTAAGGTAGCAACGTCCGTGCCATCCTTTATATAGCCTATTTGGATCCAACCTTGGTCCATTAGCTCTTGAAGACAACTCTTCAACTCTTCGCACTTGTCCGGGTTGACCTTGCAGGCTTCACAGTTGGCGTGCATTTCCTCGAACAAACCAAAGCCGGTTAAACGCTCCCTTATGGTTGACAGGGGAGTCTTAACATTGGCTACCCTTTTGACTGGACCAAAGTCTTCTTGTTCCTCCACCGTATTTACAGAGGGACCCGCATGCCCCGGTAATGGGTTATTCTTTACATTGGGGTTTTCCTCTTTGAAGGACAACATCTTCTTGTCAATAAGATCCTGCACCTTGTGTTTGAAAACTCTACAGTTCTCGACATTGTGCCCCACGGTTCCTGCGTGGTAGTCACATTTTGCATTCGTGTCGTACCAAGGTGGATATGGTGGCGACATTGGTGGTAGTAGTCTTGTCTCGACCATACCCTTTTGGATTAGATATGGCAAGATTTGACCATAAGGCATAGGTACAGGATCAAACTGCCTATTATAATAACTGTTCCTCGGGCCCGCTTGATTCCTTGATGGGTACCCGCCTTGTTGTTGTTGCTGATTTTGAGGCAACACTACCGGTTGTCGAGGTGGAGTTGCGGGAATCACTCGAGGTGAGTAACGCCCTTGAGCCGTTGCTGCTACCACATAAGGATAGTGGTAGTGAGGCATTTGATTTGGTGGTGGGCAAGATGGTCCCACTAGAACGGCATTCGTCTCCCCCTCCTTCTTTTTGTGCAAGTTGCTGGGGGGTCTTCTAGCTCCACTTTGAGCTTCTGGAGGGCCTTGGATCTTTCCCCTCTTTACTCCGTCCTCTACTCTTTCACCAACCATGACGAGATCGGAGAAACCGGCAGACGTGCTCCCAATCATCTTGTCGTATTATGGGCCTTGAAGTGTACCCATAAAGGTGTCGACAAGCTCTCTTTCCAATAGTGGTGGTTGTACACGAGAAGCTAGTTCTCTCCACCGCTGAGCATACTCCTTGAAGGACTCGTCGCTTCTTTGCAGGAGGTTTTGTAGTTGCATCCTATTTGGAGCCATGTCCAAATTATATTTGTATTGCTTTAGGAAGGCATCGGCTAGATCCTTCCAAGTTTGGACATGGGTACGCTCGAGCTGCATGTACCAATCCAAAGACGCTCCGCTTAAACTATCTTGAAACACATGCACCATGAGTTTCTCGTTCATTGCGTAAGCTGCCATCTTCCTACAGAACATCCGTAGATGGTTCCGAGGGCATTGAATTCCTTTGTACTTCTCGAAGTCCGGTGCTTTGAACTTCGGAGGAATTACCATGTCGGGCACTAGGCACATATCCAAGGCATTGTGGGCACCGTATGAACTGAATCCTTCGACAGCTTTCAACCTTTCTTCCAAAACTCGATACATTTGGGTGGTATCATTGTCTTGGTGGGTGGTGTCGGGAGCAGACTGCCTTAGCTGACTATTTTCCACATCATGGGGAATCACCTCATACTGAGTAGTGGAAGTTCCTTGAGGACGACGCTCTTCATTCCTTACAGGGATTGTGAGCGGTGGTGGAGGTGGTCCATGGCCCTCATTTTCGAATGGTGGGGTATAATTTAGAGGTAAACCATAAGGAGGCCATTGCACATTGGCCGCATCCGTTGTTGGGCGAGGGTTACTTTCTCGTGCCGATAGAGCTTGCATTAATTCTAGCATTTGATCCTTCTTCCCCTTCATTCCATCAACCTCTTCTCTCAAAGCCGCTTGAGTTTGTTCCAAATTGTCCATGATCCTTTGTTTGTTAGCTCGTGTTCCGTACGAGTGTTGGAGATCTGATTCTTGGACCGAGGGCTTTCGGGGTTTTCGGGCTATGATTGCTTTGAACTGTTTTTAGGGAAATGAATGAGTTTTTTTTTTTGAAAAATGCATGAAGATGCATGTGGATGTATGTATGCGATGAGTATGCAAAATATGCGTTTTTTTATTTTGCTTTATGGAGGAGTTTAAAGGTGCACAATTAATATTAGCAATTTGAAATATTAAAGACCGGGAAATTGATTATGCTTCAAAATATATTTGATTAAATAACATTCGTTTACAAAGTGTAACTAATGCTATTACAAATCAAATAGCCGCTCGCTTCTCGGCTTTGCTCATCTCCTCCCTATAGAAATCTATGGTGTCCTTGGAGAACTTCATAAACTTCTGGATCTCCATAGGGATGACAAAGTAGGGCATGACCATCTCGGCCTCCGCTAGCCTCTTTGGAAGTTGGGTGATTACCAAATTTGAAAATGCAACCAATTTAGTGAAATCCTCACTTAATCGGGTGGCGTCTTGCCATACATATTCAATCACTTCCTTGCGCTGGTCTAGCTTGACTCTTGCACTTCTAATTTCATCATGTAGTTGTGCAATGTGGTCCCTGTAGTACCCTAATTTTGTCCTACGCATTTTAAAACAAAAAAATTAAAAAAAATCAAAGAGGGGAAAAAGTCAAAAGTCAACAAAAGTCAACAGAAAAGTCAACATTTCAAAATTGAGGACTTCGCAATGCGAAGCCCACTTCGCACTGCGAAGTCTGCGATTTTTCTGCAGATTTTTGGTTTCTTGGATTTAATTCCAGAATTTGTTGCATATCATTTCCATAATTATTTTAAGTAGCATTCATGGCTAATTGGGCCAAGCAAAGCCAGAGTTGAAGGACTTGCCATTAATGCCAAGGTTGGAAGCTTTTTCTTCCAACCTAGCATGTGACAAGCAAGTGGGCTTGCCCTTGGGCAGCTCTAGTCCCTCCCAGGTGACCTGCTAACCACCACAAGGTTGCCAGCCACCTGCTTGAGGACTTTCCTCCTGCTTGCTGCCCCAAAAACCAGTCAAACCAGCTGGATTTTTCACTTGAAAAACCATGAGTGCCTACTCTGTTTTGCAGCAGCTTTTCACCCTCTCACACCAGCCAATTTTAGCCTTTTCATCCCTCAATCTCTGCACATTACAGTGCACGTTTTTATTGACCAACCATTGAGATTGCAAGGATTGATCCCCAAGCATTAGCCAATTGCAAATCAGCTTTATTCTTCATCATTACCTTCTAGAATTGGTTGAATTTGTGGCTGAAATCAAGCTGGATCTTGCCCCTTGGTACAAGGCAGGGTTGCCTCTATCCATTAGCATTTAATGCAAAGGGATTCAGCTTGATCTTGGCCACAAATCAGCTGAATTTTGGGATTGTGTAATGATGACAAAGATTTGATTTTGGCCTATAAATAGAAGGCAATGCCCAAAGGAACAAACACAGCTAACACAGCATTCAAAGAGCAGAAACTCTACTCATTTCAACCTACAAATCTCCACAAACAACCAGAAAAAACCAATCCACACAAAGCATTACAAAGTTCCAAAACCATCACAAATACTCAAACCTCTTGCACAATCTTTCAACCAAATCAAACCAAGTGCAGCTGGAGCTTTGCTAAGGAGTTCTGTAAGTTACTAAGCTCTTTATCTTGCATTTTTAATTGTGTTTGCATAGCTATTTTGGCTCAAAACTCTTTGTCCTAAAAAACCCCTTTTGAATTTCAAAGAAATCCCAAGGTTTTCAAAACATCAAAACTGGTTTGTCCAACCTTTTTCACCCCAAAAACTCAAAGTTTTTCACCCCCCTATAAGGTCTTGAGTGTGTTCAGAAGTTGTTTCTGAACAAAAGTTCAGAAACAGCTTCTGAACCCAAAATTTCGCATGCTTCGCAGTGCGAAGTCATGGTCGCAGTGCGACCATGACAGAACTCAGAACCTGAGTTTTTGTGTCAAAACAACCAATTTTTGAGGTTCTAGCCCCAGAGCTCAGAACCTAAGAGTTTTTAAACCCAGGTTCTTCAAACCATAACAAGGTTTTTGCATAATTTTGGCAAAATCACAAGTTCGTATAACCATTTTGTGGGTAACTTGCAAAGCAAGTTATGTTCCCAAATTCTCAAAACCACATGAACAAACAAGCTATGTTCATCATTTCAATCTAAACTTGAACAATGAATATTGTTCATGATGTTCAAAACTCAAAGATGAACATACACCGTTTACGTTCGCATTTTCGCAAAATGAGACGAACTTGCGCGCTTTCTAGCAAATTTGCTAAACCTTCCCATTTTGGGTTTTCAAACCATATGTTTTGACATACTTTGGGATTTCTAAAGAATTCAATCCAAAAACATGAATGAAAAAGGGATGGTGTGACGTATGTCTCTCCATCGCCCCGATTGTACGAATGCGTGACGTATGTCTCGTCGCTCGGACAATCGTCATTCCCTTTTTTTAATATGTACAACCTTAACCAAACCAAATCTTGCCCCCTTGTGGTCAATCCAAGCCTTTTGGTCCCCCGTTGGCCATTAGACTCAACCCCTCGACTCGTTAGAGTCCACTCGGTCAATGTTCGACTCATCCGAGTCCATTGTACCCGTTCTTGATCTCAGTGGATCAATCGAACAATCGCCCGACTCTTCGGAGTCCACTCGGTCAATGTTTGACTTATATGAGTCCATTGTACCTCCCTTGGTCCCATAGCGACCAATTCAATCCTCTACCCTAACGGACGTACCTTTTAACAATTCTAATGTGATTCGCGAACGAACGCTTAATAAGTCTCCAAGTGCGAGCATACAAGCTACGTTTAATCGCAAGAATTCGGTTAAAACATCGTCCAATTAAAATCAACCAACACATATACGTTTTTCTACCAAAGAACTACGTATGCTTTGAATTCTCCGACTACCGGGAGATACGTAGGAGCAAGATCGACATCTTGTCAAGCACAATAATAAAAACTTTTTTTTCTTTTTTTTTTTTTCATTTGTTTTTATCTCTTTTCCCCCCTTTTATTATATTTTTAACATAAATGAACATGCACGCAAAGTATTAAAAAACAATTTAAGCTTTAACCAAATAGAAGGTTCCCGTTGAGTACAACGGACGTGAGGGGTGCTAATACCTTCCCCTCGCGTAACCGACTCCCGAACCCGACAATGGTTGCGATGACCTAATCCTTATCCTCATCGTCAAAAGGGTTTTATTATCGTTTCCCTTTACAACAAAAAAAAAACTTAAGGGTTTATCAACGTTCCCTTTACACAAAAACTTTGGTGGCGGCTTCACAAAGGCCCTCCGAGCGTTCTAGGACGTCCTCGGAGGATTTGCGCGTCTTTTTCCCGAGGAAAAAAACGAGGTGCGCACAGCTGGCGACTTCACTGGGGACCCTGTTCCCACTAGTGAGTCAAGCCTAACCTATTTGGGTTAAAGACAATTGCTTTATTTTCTTTGCGTGCCATGTTTATTCATGCATGTTATATTTATGCTTTATGTTTATATTTGCTTTATTTGCTTTATATTCATATTATATATATCAAATGTGGGGGTTACTTGAGTGATGTTACTCCACATTGTTCGGGTTAATGCCGGACGTGTGAGGCTCTCTACCCGAGCTTGAGAAAAACACTAAGTTAGAAGGAGGTTGTGTGCGGAAGCCCGCGTTGACGTATGTCCGTGAGGTGGGATGTCCAACCCCGCTTAGATGAGATTTTCACGTGGAATTAATTGAAGTCATGTCGACGTATGTCCATAGACAACCCTAATTCCATGTGAGGTCTATGACTCTAAGGACCTCTTCTTAGGAAATTTCCCAATTTAGAGCCTACATGTGAGGATGGGGGGGAAGTTCCGAACCTTCATAAACCATACCCTTGCATAACATTTGCATTCATAAAAGTAATTTTCGCATCATTTTGCTTTATAGGAGTTAAAAAAAGAACGAACAAATATTAGCAAAAGAGAAATATGGATTCCGGGAACAAGAATACGCTCGCCTTCAAAATTAAAGCTCCTAGGGTGGAAAGTTTATTAGCTCTAAGCAAGAGGCTCTCTTCGGTCCACAAGAACATCTTCGAGGCAAGCTATGGGCTAATCCTTGATCTTTTACCCGTAAGAATAGATTCAACCGCCTTAACCACTTTGGCGCAATTCTTCGACCCACCTCTACGGTGCTTCACATTTCAAGACTTCCAACTAGCGCCAACTTTGGAAGAGTTTGAGAAGATTTTGGGTTGTAGCATGAAAGGTCATGAACTCTATCTCGGTCCGGGAAAGGATCCTACATTTGAAGCCATCGCCGAATCCTTATACCTCGCCACCCAAGAAGTGGCATCTAACTTGGAAGTTAGAGGGAACCTTAAGGGATTTTCAAGAAAGTTTTTGGAAGCCAAAGCTCGGGACTTACTAGCCAACAAAGAGGTAATGGCCTTCAACGCCATCTTAGCCCTCTTAGTCTACGGGATTGTCTTATTCCCCAACATGGATGATTTCGTAGACTTTCCGGCTCTAGAGGTGTTTATGACTAAAAATCCAGTTCCTACAATCTTAGCGGATTTTTATCATACCCTCTACTCAAGGCATGAACAAGCAAGGGGACGCAAAATTACTTGTTGCACTCCCGTGGTGCAAATTTGGATGATGTCCCACATGCCAAGAAACCGAGACTTTGTGGAAAACCGGGCCAAGCTCAAATGGTCGCAACGGATGACAACCCTCGCCGAGAAGGACATCCATTGGTTTTCACCAAACTTAGAGGACCCGGAAATTATCCTCAGCTGCGGGGACTTCCCTAACGTACCCCTCATTGGTACTAAGGGATGTATTAATTACAATCCGGTCCTCTCTCTCCGACAACTAGGTTTTTCAATGGAAGATAAACCTAACGACCTTTTGTTGGAAGCTTTCTACTTAAGGGAAGGCGATCAAGACCCGGCATTGCTAGAGAGAATCCGGGGAGCATGGAGCCAAGTACGCAAGGGAAGGGTCGGCAAGAGAAACTGTGTCGCCAAACCCCTTTATACTCAATGGGTGAAGGAGAGGGTCAAAGCAATCAAGTTACCCTTCGTGGTCATAAACCCTCCAAAACCTCCTACACCTAAACCTATTGCAATCATTCCCAACAAAGAAGTGGAGGACCTCAAGGCTAAAATTCAAGAACTCCAAAACAAAAACGGAGACTTAGAATTGAAGCACCTCCAAGCTTTAGGAGAAATTACTAGGACGAAGAGAGATCGTGATGAAGTATCACATTCTCTCCTAGTATGCCAAAAACGGCTAAGAACCTCCGAAGGGAAAAGGGATTGGATAGGAGGCGGCTTGGTTAGTGCGGATGCCAACCTTGTTGCCAAGGACGAAGAGTTGGAAAGAATCTTATATTCCAACCAAGAGCTCAAGAAGTTTGGCGAATTAGCCATCGAAGCTCAACGAAAATGGAGGTTGAAATTTCAAGAGAAAAATCAACAGCTCCAAGAAGTAGTTAAAGACTACAAAGAGCAGCTTCAAGCCGAGCGCGTCCAGCGACAAAGACATGAGAGTCTCTCTCATCAAGGGAGGCTAAAGTGCGATCATCTCGAAGAAGACATCAAGAAATTCGAAGAGTACTTCGACAAGATTGCAAGAGCTCATGGGGACCACATTGCACAACTACACGATGAGATTAGAAGTGCAAGAGTCAAGCTAGACCAGCGCAAGGAAGTGATTGAGTATGTATGGCAAGACGCCACCCGATTAAGTGAGGATTTCACTAAATTGGTTGCATTCTCAAATTTGGTGATCACCCAACTTCCAAAGAAGCTAGCGGAGGCCGAGATGGTCATGCCCTACTTTGTCATCCCTGTGGAGATCCAGAAGTTTATGAAGTTCTGCAAGGACACCATAGATTTCTATAGGGAGGAAATGAGCAAAGCCGAGAAGCGAGCGGCTATTTGATTTGTAATAGCATTAGTTACACTTTGTAAACAAATGTTATTTAATCAAATATATTTTGAAGTATAATCAATTTCTCGGTCTTTAATATTTCGAATTTGCTAATATTAATCGTGCACCTTTAAACTCCATAAAGCAAAATAAAAAACACGCATATTTTGCATACTCATAAGCATACATACATCCACATGCATCTTCATGCATTTTTTCAAAAAAAAAACTCATTCATTTCCCTAAAAACAGTTCAAAGCAATCATAGCCCGAAAACCCCGAAAGCCCTCGGTCCAAGAACCAGATATTCAACACTCGTACGGAACACGAGCTAACAAACAAAGGATCATGGACAATTTGGAACAAACTCAAGCGGCTTTGAGAGAGGAAGTTGATGGAATGAAAGGAAAAATGGATCAGATGCTAGAGTTAATGCAAGCTCTGTCGGCACGAGAAAGCCACCCTCGCCCAACAACGGATGCATCCAATGTGCAATGGCCTCCTTATGGTTTACCTGTGGGTTATACCCCACCCTTTGAGAATGAGGGTCAAGGACCACCTCCGCCACCGTTCACAATCCCCGTAAGGAATGAAGAGCGTCGTCCTCAAGGAACCTCCACTACTCAGCATGAAGTAATTCCCCATGATGTGGAGAATAGCCAGCTAAGGCAATCTGCTCCCGACACCACCCACCAAGACAATGATACCACCCAAATGTATCGAGTTTTGGAAGAGAGGTTGAAAGCTGTCGAGGGTTTCAGCTCATACGGTGCCCACAATGCCTTGGATATGTGCCTAGTGCCCGACGTGGTAATTCCTCCGAAGTTCAAAGCGCCGGACTTTGAAAAGTACAAAGGAATTCAATGCCCTCGGAACCATCTAAGGATGTTCTGTAGGAAGATGGCGGCTTACGCAATGAACGAGAAACTCATGGTGCATGTGTTTCAAGATAGTTTAAGCGGAGCGTCCTTGGATTGGTACATGCAGCTCGAGCGTACCCATGTCCAAACTTGGAAGGATCTAGCCGATGCCTTCCTAAAGCAATACAAATATAATTTGGACATGGCTCCAAATAGGATGCAACTACAAAACCTCCTACAAAGAAGCAACGAGTCCTTCAAGGAGTACGCTCAGCGGTGGAGAGAACTAGCTTCTCGTGTACAACCACCACTATTGGAGAGAGAACTTGTCGACACCTTTATGGGCACACTTCAAGGCCCATATTACGACAAGATGATCGGAAGTACGTCTGCCGGTTTCTCCGATCTAGTCATGGTCGGTGAAAGAATAGAAGATGGAGTGAAGAGAGGAAAAATCCAAGGCTCTCCAGAAGCTCAAAGTGGAGCTAGAAAGCCCCCCAGCAACTTTCACAAAAAGAAAGAGGGGGAGACAAATGCCGTTCTAATGGGTCCATCCTACCCACCACCAAATCAAATGCCTCACTACCACTATCCTTATGTGGCAGCAGCAACGACTCAAGGGCGTTACTCACCTCAAGTGATTCCCGCAAATCCACCTCGACAACCAGTAGTGTTGCCGCAGCAAAATCAACAGCAACAGCAACAAGGCGGGTACCCACCAAGGAATCAGGCGAGCTCAAGGAACAGTTACTATAATAGGCAGTTTGATCCTGTACCTATGTCTTATGGTCAGATCTTGCCATACCTAATCCAAAAGGGTATGGTCGAGACAAGACTACTACCACCAATGTCGCCACCATATCCACAATGGTACGACGCAAATGCCAAATGTGATTTCCACGCAGGATCCGTGGGGCACAATATCGAAAACTGTAGAGTCTTCAAACACAAGGTGCAGGATCTTATTGACAAGAAGTTGTTATCCTTCAAAGAGGAAAGCCCCAATGTGAAGAACAACCCATTGCCGGGGCACGCGGGTCCCTCTGTAAATGCGGTGGAGGAACAAGAGGACTTTGGTCCAATCAAAAGGGTAGCCAATGTTAGGACTCCCCTGTCAACCATAAGGGAGCGCTTAACCGGCTTTGGATTATTCGAGGAAGTGCACGCCAACTGTGAAGCCTGCAAGGTCAACCCGGATGAGTGCAAAGAGTTGAAGAACTGTCTTCAAGAGTTAATGGACCAAGGTTGGATCCAAATTGGCTACATAAAGGAGGGCACGGACATTGCTACCTTAGAGTCTAACGGCCCAAAACCTCTCGAAATCCCATACCAAAGGAGAGAGGTACCAATGCCAATACAACCCATAACATTCCACGTACCTGCACCCTTCTCTTTTGAAAGCACAAAGAGGGTACCATGGAATTACCAACCTGTGGCTTATGTGGAAGGAAAACCACTAGCCAAAATCGAGCCCAGCATCACTAACATTACCGGTGTTGGAGGAATGACTAGAAGTGGTAGAGTCTTCGCTCCGAAAGAACTCGGGAAGACGCCAGCTGTACTACCAAAGGAGCCGCTCAAAGAAAAGAGCGTGGAGGAAAAAGAGAACCAAGCGGGGCCTTCTCAAAAGACAATCCCGCAAAAAGAGGCCGAAGAGTTCCTAAGGATAATCCAAAAGAGCGAGTACAAGATCATTGACCAGCTAGGTCAAACTCCCTCCAAGATCTCCATGCTATCCTTACTACTCAGCTCGGAAGCACACCGAGAAGCACTACTACGGATCCTCAGTGAGGCACATGTCACCAAGGACATTCCGGTGGACCAATTCGACGGGATAGTCGGAAATATTACCTCAAGTAGGTACTTGGGTTTCAATGGCGATGAGCTACCCGACGATGGGCACATTCATAACCGCGCCTTACATATCTCCGTGAAATGCATGGACCACATCCTCTCAAGAGTGCTAGTGGACACGGGGTCATCATTGAATGTCATGCCCAAGACTACCCTCCTCAAACTATCATGTGAAGGGACCGTAATGAAGCCCAGCGCCTTGGTCGTAAAAGCTTTCGATGGGTCAAGAAGAGCCGTTATAGGGGGAGATCGACTTACCAGTCCAAATCGGACCTAAGGTTTTCACCATAACCTTCCAAGTCATGGACATTAATCCAACATACAGTTGTCTTCTCGGACGACCATGGATCCATGCGGCCGGAGCCATTACCTCTACCCTGCACCAGAAACTGAAGTTCATCATTGATAACCAAATGATTGTAGTTTCCGGGCAAGAGGACATGATGGTAAGCCATCTCTCATCTTTCCGTTATATAGAAACGGATGAAGAAGCTGTGGACGTCCCATTCCAATCTTTGGAAGTGGCAAATGTCGTGACATTGAGCTCAAAGCCCAAGGAGGAGGCTAGGACAGCCATGTCATCATGGAGGGCGATAAGAGAGGCCCTAGAAGAAAGCCGACCCACCGGATGGGGCAAGTTAGTGGACATACCGGAGAAGAAAAATCGCTTCGGGTTGGGGTATCATCCATCAGCCGAAACTTTCTCAAAGCCTCCAAAGCAAGGGGTCCTCCCCATCTCGGAAACATTCATCAGTGCGGGGTTTATCCATGAAGATCAAGTGGCTCTACTCGAAGATGTAGACGAAGACGTGCCTGATTTGGTGTACCGTTGCGCTTCGGATGAAGCTTTGAACAATTGGAGGGCTATCGCAATTCCCGAGATCATTACCAGGATCAAGTAATAAACCATGTTTGTTTGTTTTACTTTTAAATAAAAAAAAATCATTTAGCTCTGCCCAAGGCAAATGATTAGTCGTGTGGGGCCCCCCATGTTTTTATAAGTTATTTACAATCATGAATAAAAGCAATCTTTTATGTTCATTTGAGTCTTTTCCTTTTTTTGCATTTGTTTTAAAAAATTTTTTCTACAAAAAGCCTAAAAAAAAATCATACTCATGCAGATCTACAAATCCACCCTCCAAAAACAACACTACCTTAAACCCTTATGACTTCGATTGCCCGATTAATCAAACGGAAGATGATGAAGAGGACGATTATGAACCGCCTGAAGAATTGTCTAGACTTGCAAATCAAGGGGATAGGGTAATACAACCTCACCAAGAATCAGTTGAAAAGGTCAACTTGGGGACCGAAGAGGATAAGAAAGAGGTCAAGATAGGAGCCTCCCTGCACGAGGATGTGAAAGGAAAGTTGATCAAGCTTCTGCAAGAGTACGTGGACGTATTCGCTTGGTCGTATCAAGACATGCCGGGTTTAGACCCTAACATCGTTGTACACAAGCTGCCACTCAAGCCGGAATGCCCGCCAGTGAAGCAAAAATTGAGAAGAACTCGACCCGATATGGCTCTCAAGATCAGAGAGGAGGTCAAAAAGCAATTCGATGCCGGCTTCTTAGCCGTAACCAAGTATCCAACATGGGTTGCCAACATTGTGCCAGTTCCGAAGAAAGATGGCAAGGTGAGAATGTGTGTGGATTATCGGGACTTGAATAGAGCAAGCCCAAAGGATGATTTCCCGCTACCACACATCGACATATTGGTGGACAACACCGCCCAATTCTCAGTCTTTTCCTTTATGGATGGCTTCTCGGGATATAACCAAATCAAGATGGCTCCAGAAGACATGGAGAAAACTACATTCATCACCCCATGGGGAACATTCTGCTATAAGGTAATGCCTTTCGGATTAACAAATGCCGGGGCAACATACCAAAGAGCAATGGTGACTCTTTTCCACGACATGATCCATAAGGAAATTGAGGTCTACGTCGACGATATGATTGCCAAATCCCAAACGGAGGAGGATCATCTAGTCCATCTACAAAAGCTTTTCGAACGCCTAAGAAAATTCAAGCTGCGCTTAAATCCTAACAAGTGCACATTTGGCGTTAGATCCGGGAAGTTATTGGGCTTCATCGTCAGCCAAAGAGGTATTGAAGTGGATCCCGATAAGGTAAAGGCCATCCAAGAAATGCCAGCGCCAAATACCGAGAAAGAAGTCCGGGGTTTCTTAGGAAGATTGAACTACATCGCCAGGTTCATCTCACACATGACAGCTACCTGCGAACCAATCTTCAAGCTGCTAAGGAAAAACCAAGCCGTTCATTGGAACGAGGATTGCCAAGAGGCGTTTGACAAGATCAAACAATACCTGCAAGAACCACCGATCTTAATACCTCCGGTTCCGGGTAAACCCCTCATCTTATACCTAACCGTACTTGAAGGATCAATGGGTTGTGTGTTAGGACAACAAGATGAAACGGGAAGGAAAGAGCACGCAATCTACTACTTAAGCAAGAAGTTTACCGACTGTGAAACAAGGTATACTTCACTTGAAAAGACTTGCTGCGCTTTAGCATGGGCTGCTCGACGTCTAAGGCAATACATGTTGACCCATACAACTTGGTTGATATCGAAGATGGATCCCATCAAGTACATCTTCGAAAAACCTGCCCTCACAGGGAAGATAGCCCGTTGGCAAATGCTGCTGTCTGAGTATGACATCCAATATGTTGCTCAAAAAGCCATCAAAGGGAGTGTTTTATCCGAGCACCTTGCTCACCAACCCTTGGAGGATTATCAGCCCATACAGTTTGACTTCCCAGACGAAGATGTCGTAGCTTTGAATGACGAAGAAGTCACAAGCGATGATGAAGGACCAGAACCAGGAGCTCAATGGAAGCTCGCTTTCGACGGCGCCTCAAATGCCATGGGACACGGTATCGGAGCAGTTTTAATCTCCCCAAGAAATGGATACCAACCCTTCACAGCAAGGTTGTGCTTTGACTGCACCAATAACATGGCAGAATATGAAGCATGTATCCTAGGCCTCGAAGCAGCAATTGATCTAAGGATCAAAAACCTTGAAGTATACGGTGACTCAGCCTTGGTCATCTATCAAGTCAAAGGAGAATGGGAAACAAGACATCCCAATTTAATTCCCTACCAAGCCCGGGTTGTAGAATTGATCAAGCATTTTGATGAAATCAATTTCCACCACATACCTCGAGAAGAAAATCAGGTAGCAGATGCTTTGGCTACATTATCATCAATGTACCAAGTAAATTCTTACAATGAAGCACCAATCATAAGGATGGATCGTAGAGACAAACCAGTTGTATGCGCATCAGTCGAAGAAGAACTTGACAACAAACCTTGGTTCTACGACATCAAGCGATACCTCGAAGAGCAAGAGTATCCAGAAAATGTCTCGCACACCGACAAGAGGACCCTCAGAAGATTGGCATCCCAGTTCTTCCTCAGTGGAAATACCCTCTACAAAAGAAATTATGACATGGTCCTGCTCAGATGTGTGGATAAACATGAAGCGGACATGCTCATCAAAGAAATCCACGAGGGATCTTTTGGAACCCATGCTAATGGGCATGCAATGGCAAAGAGAATCCTAAGGGCGGGCTACTATTGGTTAACCATGGAAGCTGATTGTTTCCACTATGCCAAGACTTGTCACAAGTGCCAGATTTACGCCAACAAAGTGCATGTGCCACCAACTCCACTGAATGTCATGACTTCACCTTGGCCTTTCTCTATGTGGGGCATAGACATGATTGGAATGATCGAGCCCAAAGCGTCAAATGGACATCGCTTCATCCTCGTTGCCATCGATTACTTCACCAAATGGGTAGAAGCAGCTTCGTATGCAAACGTAACCAAACAAGTGGTAGCCCGATTTATCAAGAAGGAAATCATTTGCCGTTATGGTACTCCCCACAAAATCATCACCGATAATGGGGCAAACCTAAACAACAAAACAATGAAGGAGTTGTGCAAAGATTTCAAGATTGAGCACCATAATTCCTCCCCTTACCGACCAAAGATGAACGGTGCGGTAGAAGCAGCCAATAAGAACATAAAGAAGATCATCCAAAAGATGGTGACAACATATAAGGATTGGCATGAGATGCTTCCCTTTGCGCTACATGGCTACAGAACAGCCATTCGCACTTCAACTGGGGCAACCCCCTTCTCCTTAGTATACGGTATGGAAGCTGTTCTCCCCGTAGAGGTGGAAATTCCTTCGCTAAGGGTCTTGATGGAAACCAAGCTAGAAGAAGCTGAGTGGGTCCAAACAAGGTTCGACCAACTGAATCTCATAGAGGAGAAGCGTCTGACGGCAATATGTCACGGGCAACTCTATCAAAGGAGGCTCAAGAGAGCATTCGACAAGAAGGTCCGTCCTCGAGAGTTCAAAGAAGGAGACCTAGTGCTCAAGAAGATATTACCTATCCACAAAGATCCCCGAGGGAAGTGGACTCCCAGCTATGATGGGCCGTACGTAGTAAAGAAAGCTTTCTCAGGCGGAGCCCTGATCATTACCACTATGGACGGAGAGGAGTTCCCACTATCAATAAACTCCGATGCAGTCAAGAGGTATTATGCCTAGAGAGGAAAAAAAAAAAAAAAAAAAAAGAGAGAAAAGCTCGCTAAATCGAAAACCTGAAAGGGCGGTTTAGGCAATAGAGAGCGTCCTGCTAGATTGAAAACCTGAAAAGGCGGTCTAGGCAAAAATTAAGGACATCAAAAAAGGAAATACACCCCGGTGGATTGAGAACTCGAAAGAGCGATCCAGGCAAAAGTTAGGGGTTAACAAAAAAGAAAGGCAATGACTGCAGCATCCAAGCTCCGGACAAGATTCAAGAGGAGAGGAATCGGTCTCGTCAGCATCTTCCAACAAACGAAAATATCAAAGTCATAAGGAAATAGCATGTGTTGTGCCAAAACCATTTTCTTTTTGCTTTTTCTTGTCTTTCTCTATCTCACTTCTCACTTTGTGTATTTTTACCCATTCAAGAGGTCAAATCTGCATTGAATAAAGTTCCTTTTGTTATTTTATGTTCTCAGTAACGCATAAATTTTGTTTTATTCATGATGAAAACGCTTAAAACATGGGAAATAAACAAAAGGATTTTCTTCCAAAAAGAAAAAAACAAACAAACTTTGCTTTATTTTGAATCTTCGTGAATTCTGAAAGAATTGCGGTAGTTTCCACCAAAATATTGCACCAAAAGACTTATGCTCCTTAGCTAAGGCAAGTGTGTAGCTCGCGGCACGCGGAGCGCAAGAACCCCAAGGGTCAAGCGGAACAAAATTCCCCAATAAACACCCTAAACATCCAAACACCAACAAAGGCTGGATATCGATCATGCTTCCAAAATGATCCTACATCCGCATAAGCCAAACCTCCTTGATACTCCCCAGGGAGTCTCAACCCCAAACAAAAGTCCAATCATTATTGGCAAAAAACACAAATTTTCGGGCTTAGGCTCGAACTACACCGGTTTTGATCCCATTTGGGTATGTAGGCAAAGGACCTCGTCCTTCCAAACCGACCGACCGACCAAAAAAAAACACAAATTTTCGGGCTTAGGCTCGAACTACACCGGTTTTGATCCCATTTGGGTATGTAGGCAAAGGACGTCGTCCTTCCAAACCGACCAACCAAAAAACAAACAAAACACAAAAAGAGAGCCCAACTGTCATGAACACAACCACAAACAAAGACCGACTCTGCTCGGCACCCAACCAACATCATTTTATTCATGCATGCATATTTAAAACCATTCATACATATGCATTTCATTCCATAAAGCATGCATCCTTAACAAGGATTCTCCAGTGAGTATCACATATTCACCAGCATCCATCAACATTCAACCAGGGGCACCTATTTAGGGTAAGACCGCAGCTCGTTAGGAATCGACATTCAGTGACAGTGCCTGAATAAGATTACCTAGCTTAGGTATCGACCTCTAGAAGCAATACCTAGAGTAGATCACCTCCCCCAGTGTATCGACCTTCAGTGTTAGCGGCTGAATAAGATCACAGCTCGTTAGGAATCGATATTCAGAAGCAGTACCTGAATAAGATCACCTAGCTTAGGTATCGACCTCTAGAAGCAATACCTAGAGTAGATCACCTCCCCCAGTGTATCGACCTTCAGTGTTAGCGGCTGAATAAGATCACAGCTCGTTAGGAATCGATATTCAGAAGCAGTACCTGAATAAGATTACCTAGCTTAGGTATCGACCTCTAGTGACATCCTAGAATAGATCGCCTCCATCAATGCCCTACCTCTAGTGACAGTGCCTAGAGTAAATCACCATCATTAGGAATCGATATTCAGAAGCGAGTTGCATAAGATCACTAGCTTAGGTATCGACCTCTCGAAGCAGAGTAGTAGTAGTACTAGTAGTATAACCTACCTTATGTTCCACCTCTAGAAGCAAGTGCCTAGATAAGACACCATCCTCCGGAATCGACCTAAGAGCAGTGCCTAGATAAGATACCGGTCATTCCCCCATGGAGTCTACCTCCAGTGGTTAGCGGCTGGATCGATCAACCCGACAACCCCTTCATTTGCATTTCGCGAAGGAACAAAATTCGGGTCCTTCTTTTTCGTTGTATACTTAATTGATCTCCGCAAAGAGTTCATGAGATGCCCTCAGGCACTCACGCACTCTATGCCGAAGACCCAGATTAAGTAGTGGGGCAGCTGTTAGTACCCTAATTTTGTCCTACGCATTTTAAAACACAAAAATCAAAAAAATCAAAGAGGGGAAAAAAGTCAAAAGTCAACAAAAGTCAACAGAAAAGTCAACATTTCAAAATTGAGGACTTCGCAATGCGAAGCCCACTTCGCACTGCGAAGTCTGCGATTTTTCTGCAGATTTTTGGTTTCTTGGATTTAATTCCAGAATTTGTTGCATATCATTTCCATAATTATTTTAAGTAGCATTCATGGCTAATTGGGCCAAGCAAAGCCAGAGTTGAAGGACTTGCCATTAATGCCAAGGTTGGAAGCTTTTTCTTCCAACCTAGCATGTGACAAGCAAGTGGGCTTGCCCTTGGGCAGCTCTAGTCCCTCCCAGGTGACCTGCTAACCACCACAAGGTTGCCAGCCACCTGCTTGAGGACTTTCCTCCTGCTTGCTGCCCCAAAAACCAGTCAAACCAGCTGGATTTTTCACTTGAAAAGCCATGAGTGCCTACTCTGTTTTGCAGCAGCTTTTCACCCTCTCACACCAGCCAATTTTAGCCTTTTCATCCCTCAATCTCTGCACATTACAGTGCACGTTTTTATTGACCAACCATTGAGATTGCAAGGATTGATCCCCAAGCATTAGCCAATTGCAAATCAGCTTTGTTCTTCATCATTACCTTCTAGAATTGGTTGAATTTGTGGCTGAAATCAAGCTGGATCTTGCCCCTTGGTACAAGGCAGGGTTGCCTCTATCCATTAGCATTTAATGCAAAGGGATTCAGCTTGATCTTGGCCACAAATCAGCTGAATTTTGGGATTGTGTAATGATGACAAAGATTTGATTTTGGCCTATAAATAGAAGGCAATGCCCAAAGGAACAAACACAGTTAACACAGCATTCAAAGAGCAGAAACTCTACTCATTTCAACCTACAAATCTCCACAAACAACCAGAAAAAACCAATCAACACAAAGCTTTCCAAAGTTCCAAAACCATCACAAATATTCAAACCTCTTGTGAAAGTCTTCAATCAATACAAATCAAGTGCAGCTGGAGCTTTGCTAAGGAGTTCTGTAAGTTACTAAGCTCTTTATCTTGCATTTATAATTGTGTTTGCATAGCTATTTTGGCTCAAAACCTTTTGATCCTAAAAAACCCCTTTTGAATTCAAAGAAATCCCAAGGTTTTCAAAACATCAAAACTGGTTTGTCCAACCTTTTTCACCCCAAAAACTCAAAGTTTTTCACCCATCTATAAGGTCTTGAGTGTGTTCAGAAGTTGTTTCTGAACAAAAGTTCAGAAACAGCTTCTGAACCCAAAATTTCGCATGCTTCGCAGTGCGAAGTCATGGTCGCAGTGCGACCATGACAGAACTCAGAACCTGAGTTTTTGTATCAAACCAACCAATTTTTGAGGTTCTAGCCCCAGAGCTCAGAACCTAAGAGTTTTTAAACCCATGTTCTTCAAACCATAACAAGGTTTTTGCATAATTTTGGCAAAATCACAAGTTCGTATAACCATTTTGTGGGTAACTTGCAAAGCAAGTTATGTTCCCAAATTCTCAAAACCACATGAACAAACAAGCTATGTTCATCATTTCAATCTAAACTTGAACAATGAATATTGTTCATGATGTTCGAAATTCAAAGATGAACATACACCGTTTTACGTTCGCATTTTCGCAAAATGAGACGAACTTGCGCGTTTTCTAGCAAATTTGCTAAACCTTCCCATTTTGGGTTTTCAAACCATATGTTTTGACATACTTTGGGATTTCTAAAGAATTCAATCCAAAAACATGAATGAAAAAGGGATGGTGTGACGTATGTCTCTCCATCGCCCCGATTGTACGAATGCGTGACGTATGTCTCGTCGCTCGGACAATCGTCATTCCCTTTTTTAATATGTACAACCCAAACCAAATCTTGGCCCCTTGTGGTCAATCCAAGCCTTTTGGTCCCCCGTTGGCCATTAGACTCAACCCCTCGACTCGTTAGAGTCCACTCGGTCAATGTTCGACTCGTCCGAGTCCATTGTACCCGTTCTTGATCTCAGTGGATCAATCGAACAATCGCCCGACTCTTCGGAGTCCACTCGGTCAATGTTTGACTTATATGAGTCCATTGTACCTCCCTTGGTCCCATAGCGACCAATTCAACCCTCTACCCTAACGGACGTACCTTTTAACAATTCTAATGTGATTCGCGAACGAACGCTTAATAAGTCTCCAAGTGCGAGCATACAAGCTACGTTTAATCGCAAGAATTCGGTTAAAACATCGTCCAATTAAAATCAACCAACACATATACGTTTTTCTACCAAAGAACTACGTATGCTTTGAATTCTCCGACTACCGGGAGATACGTAGGAGCAAGATCGACATCTTGTCAAGCACAATAATAAAAACTTTTTTTCTTTTTCATTTGTTTTTATCTCTTTTCCCCCCTTTTATTATATTTTTAACATAAATGAACATGCACGCAAAGTATAAAAAACAATTCAAGCTTTAACCAAATAGAAGGTTCCCGTTGAGTACAACGGACGTGAGGGGTGCTAATACCTTCCCCTTGCGTAATCGACTCCCGAACCCGACAATGGTTGCGATGACCTAATCCTTATCCTCATCGTCGAAGGGTTTTATTATCGTTTCCCTTTAAACAAAAAAAAACTTAAGGGTTTATCAACGTTCCCTTTACACAAAAACTTTGGTGGCGGCTTCACAAAGGCCCTCCGAGCGTTCGAGGACGACCTCGGAGGATTTGCGCGTCTTTTTCCCGAGGAAAAAAACGAGGTGCGCACACCTACAGTCAAATATTTTCATGTTTTTGGGAGCAAATGTTATATTTTGGCTGATAGAGAAAACAGAAGAAAGCTGGATCCTAAGTCCGATGAGGGAATATTTATGGGTTATTCAGTGAACAGCAGAGCTTATAGGGTGTTTAATTCCAGATCCAAGGTTGTGATGGAGTCCATTAATGTAGTGATTGATGATCTGTCTGCTGAGAATGAAAGAGATGAGTCTGAAGTAGTTCCAGATTCTGAAACATCAGAAGAACAACTGTCAGAAGCAGAAAATCAAGTAGAGTCTGGAGAAGCAGAAACTCATCCAGATGATGTTTCTACTGGTAAATGACCATCAATTAGAGTTCAGAAAGATCATCCCAGAGATTTAATCATTGGAAGCTTAGATCAAGGAGTCAGAACCAGAAGTTCAGATGTTGTTGCTACTGATTCATGCTTTGTGTCAAAATTTGAACCCAAAAATGTTAAAGAAGCTCTAACTGATGAATTTTGGATTGAAGCCATGCAAGATGAGTTGAATCAATTCAAAAGAAGTGAAGTGTGGGATCTTGTTCCAAGACCTGAAGGTTTGAATGTGATTGGCACTAAGTGGATTTACAAGAACAAAACAGATGAAAATGGAACTGTGGTCAGAAACAAGCCAAGGTTAGTTGCTCAAGGTTATACTCAAGTGGAGGGACTGAACTTTGATGAAACCTTTGCACCTGTAGCCAGATTAGAGTCCATAAGATTACTGTTGGGAGTAGCTTGCATTCTTAAGTTCAAATTGTTTCAGATGGATGTGAAGAGTGCTTTTCTGAATGGTTATCTACAAGAAGAGGTCTATGTTGAACAACCTAAAGGGTTTGTGGATCCTAAGTTTCCTGATCATGTTTACAAATTAAAGAAAGCTTTGTATGGATTGAAGCAAGCACCTAGAGCATGGTATGAAAGACTTACTTAATTTCTTGTGACTCAAGGATACAGAAAAGGAGGAACTGATAAAACTTTGTTTGTGAAAGATGAAGATGGAAGTCTGATGATTGCTCAAATTTATGTTGATGACATAGTGTTTGGTGGGATGTCAAACAAAATGGTTGAGTTGTTTGTTCAGCAGATGCAATCTGAGTTTGAAATGAGTCTAGTTGGTGAACTTACTTATTTTCTTGGACTGCAAGTCAAGCAAATGGAAGATACTATTTTCATTTCACAGAGTAAATATGCCAAGAATATAGTGAAGAAATTTGGAATGGAGACTGCCAGCCATAAGAGAACACATGCAGCTACTCATTTGAAATTAACTAAAGATGAACAGGGAGTTGCCGTTGATCAAAGCCAATACAGAAGTATGATTGGGAGTTTACTGTACCTTACTGCAAGCAGGCCATATATTACTTTTGCTGTTGGAGGATGTGCAAGATATCAAGCAGATCCAAAGATGAGTCATTTGACACAAGTAAAGAGGATCCTGAAGTATGTCAACAGTACAAGTGATTATGGAATCATGTACTCACACAATGCAAGTTCTGAATTGATAGGGTATTGTGATGCTGACTGGGCTGGAAGTGCAGATGACAGGAAGAGTACTTCTGGTGGATGTTTCTTTCTGGGGAATAACTTAATATCATGGTTCAGCAAGAAACAAAACTGTGTGTCATTGTCTACAGCTGAAGCTGAATATACAGCAGTTGGAAGTAGTTGTTCACAGTTGGTATGGATGAAGCAGATGCTGGAAGAATACAACATTGAACAAGGAGTTATGACTTTATTCTGTGATAATCTCAGTGCTATCAACATTTCTAAGAACCCCATACAGCACAACAGGACTAAACACATTGATATCAGACATCATTTCATCATAAATCTTGTGGAAGAAAAGATTGTTCAGCTTGAACATGTGGATACAGAAGAACAAATTGCTGATATTTTCACAAAAGCTTTGGATGCCAAGCAGTTTGAGAATCTGAGAAGCAAGTTGGGTGTTTGTCTGCATGAGGAGTTATAGCAATTACAGCAAACTAGATGTGAGGAAGATAGAGTACCTGCCAGATTTGCTAATGCTGGGTGTGATCCTGAGCCTGAGTCTGAGTCTGATATTCATTCAGTTTTGAGGATCCGTGTTACATATTTAGTTTTTGTTCCCTATATGAAGTCTGAGTTTTGTCAAAATTTTGTGGCTAAAAAGGGGGAGAAAAACTTATGTTTGAGTTCAGAATGGAGCTGTTCAGAGTGTGTTTTCTCAGAATGTACTGTGTTTCAGAAGCTGACTAGTTTTGTTCAGAATTCAGAAGTACAACAAGAGCTGTGCAGATGTGATTGAGGGGGAGTTTTTGTCTCAGGGGGAGTGCATAAATATTAAGTTCCTGAGTTGTGAAGTATTTCAGTTTCAGAAGCCTATGTCTCAGAGTTTTCTGCAGTTCAGAATTAAGGGGGAGTATTGTATGTGTGTTGAGTTGCAGGGGGAGAGTCGTTTTGAAGCTGGTGTATGTTGCTGGTTGCTGGTATGTGTTTGTAAAGTTTTAGAGGGAGTTTACATGTGATGATCAGAGTCTAAGAAGTATCAGAAGATGATCAGTAGTTGTTGTGTGCTTCAAGAGTTCAAGATGTGTTTTGTGATTTGTCAGAAGATGAACTGAAGCTGTTTTGATTAGTTTAACATAGCATTTGTCCGCTGCTTATCTCTGTGCTATGTTTGAATTATGTGGAGTTCTTCAAGGTTGGTTATCTTGTGTTGATTGAAGAACTTATTCTATGTGTTGCATTTGATTTTAGCCAAAAATTTGCCAAAGAGGGAGATTGTTGAGTATTTAGATGTTGGCTGCATGTTTTGGTAAAATCAAAGTGTTCAAGCAAAGCATCTCCATGTGTTTAAGAAATCTTCAGAAGCAAGAAATTGAATTTGAGGAGGTTCAGAAGCTGAAATAGCCTTCAGAAGCAGATTGGACCTTCAGACGCAGTTTTGGCCTTCAGACGCTGAACAGTACTTCAGACGCAGAAATGGCCTTCAGACGCTGAATAGTACTTCAGACGCACTGTTCAGACGTTGACCAGCGTTGACCTTCAGAAGCTGGACTTAAGAAGCTGATTTCAGAAGATGGGTTTTTCTGCATTAATTCTGTGCGTATCTTATGGAGATTTGCTGAAGATTTATTATGGCTGAAGTTTTCTAGAAAGGCTGATTAATTTGTTGAAGATCTTGCGAAGATTGGCTTCGTGTTTTATGTTTGCATATATTTGTGAAGAATCTTTGCAAGATAGAAGTCAGAATTATATTGTTTTCTTTTCAAGCCTTGCAGTTTTTTTTAGAAGTGTATTTCAGAGAAGATTTGTTCCAGAATTATATGTTTGCTAAAGCCTATTTAAGGAGATATGTTGCTGCTATTGAAGATAACGAAGAGAGTATTAGAAATCAGAGAATTTGAGTCTTTGTGTTTTTAAACTTAGGTTTTATTTGTACACCACTCATCTGAGTTGGTTTAGAAGTTTTGAGTTGTAAATCATTCTAAGCTTTTAAGTACGAATGATGTCTTTGTTATTTTGAAGTGTTTCTTCATAAATTGGGTAGTTATTCAGAAGCTGTTTAGTAACTGGGTTGCTACTTGAATAGGAAGTAAGAATGGGGTTTCTTATACTCAGGTGTTGGGTAGAAATCAGAACTATAGGAGATTAAGTCAGAAGACTAGGAACATAGGGTCTGTGTCTTGAGTCTTAGGATTAATTCCAATAGTGGATTTCTTTCCTGGATTGGTATCCTCCAGACGTAGGTGGTATTTACACCGAACTGGGTTAACAAATATCTGTGTACTTTTACTTTCTGCACTTTTATATTGCTGCTTCTGATACTGTGTGATTGTGCTCTGTTTTTCGTATTGTTCAAGTTCCAGCTAGAATTTCAAATAATTTAGGGTTTGAGTTTCTATTTATATAAAAGGGGTAATAAATTGATTTTCTACATTCGGGACGGGTTTGAGTATGGGTTCGGGGTGGGTACCTATATCCCCGTTACCCGTCCCATACCCGTGTTTTAAAATCGGGAAAAACCCAAACTCATACCCAAACCCAGTCAAAGCGGGGAAAACCCATCAAATTGGGTTTGGTTCGGGCGGGTACCCACGGGTATGAATTTTATTGCCATGCCTAGGCTCAACCAGCGTTACATATTGACATATTCTCGACCAGCGTGACATATTGACATATTTTAACCCCTAATTCTAACCATGAAATTTAACGTTCATAAAAAAACACGAAACACATTAACATTATCTTCAACATTATTGTCATTTTTATTATCTTCAACATTATTGTCATTTTTATTGTTTTGTAATATTTGAAAAATATGTTTTGTTCATAATTTTATAATATTTAGTAAACAATTAATCTAATATTTTTCACCTAAAACAAAAAAATTCTTCCCCAAAAAAAATAAATTGAATTTTTTTGTAGCGCAACAGTTACAAATGAGCGCAATTCGCGCTACAACGTGCAGCCTTTTGCTAAGGGCACTGGTATAAATTCCCAGCCTGCATTGAACTAGGGTTTTCTTTTCTCATGTAATATTTACTCCCTCAACATCCAAAACGGTTCCACCAGGTCGATCATTCTCTGAACCAATCTCCAAATAATTTCTCACAGTAATGGCGGATCCGATCCTAGCGTGGACTGTAGATCTTACCATTTAGGCCTTTAGGCCCTACAAACAAGGGCTTGAACCCTTAGAGTCAGGCTGAGCGCCCTCCAGAAGGGCCCAAGGCCCACCTAACAGCCATATATAACCTTAGGGAACTTTCCTAAAAAGAGATCCTCCGGGGGCGCCCTCAGCAGCCTATGAGGGCGTCCTAGTCATAGTTTTGGCCTTATACGATTTGGGCCCAAAACCATGATCGGATAGGCCCAAACCGAGGCTACAAATAGTAATCTTGGGATCATTCCTAGGGCATGACCTAAACAGACTCTGAAAACCCTAGTTTTCCTATATTGTACTCACAGCCAGTACATTTGGCGCCCACCGTGGGGCTACGGTAAAACTGACCTAGCCACCATCACTGAAACAAGAGCAGTCGATTCGCGGCCTCCGAACATTACCGGAACGCCGTGAATCCACCGTATCTTTCAGAACAACCCAAAAACCTTCGAATCCGCCGCGATTCAACCCTAAATCCATCCTCTTCCCGATAAACCCTGATTCTAATCAAACGTTCAACCCATTTTTTGTTCGAAGAACCGATCCAAACCCTAAGATTCGCGAGCCCAATCGTTAATCTCCAACCGCCAACCTCTATACCGACTCAAAAAATCGTCATCGCCACCATTGATGGCGGACCCGGCGGCCTTGGAAGCTCTACAGCAACAGATTCAGCAGCTTCGCGACCACAACGAAGCCCTGCAACCGACAATGGAGACAATCCAGCAACAACAAGTTGAAGGGAACGAATCCCAACAAGACGAATCAATAGATCCAGATCTGCAACCACTTTCCGCCTAAGTATGGAACGCGCCAGTCCCAGAAAACTTCAAGCCACCCTCTCTTTCACCTTTCGATGGAAAGAGCGACCCGATGGAGCATGTGACAGCTTTCAACACTCAAATGGCCATCATCGGCGCCGCTGACTCGCTCAAGTGCAAGCTGTTGGCATGAACACTCAAAGACGCCGCCCTCAGATGTTATATGAACCTACCCCGTTTTTCCATCATCAGCTACCCAGACATGACACGCAAATTGACGCACCAGTTTTCAGCAAGTCGCCACCGCAAAGTATCATCCACCAGCCTCATCAACGTCCGTCAAGGATCGAATGAGTAACAGTGCCAAAGCCATCAGAGTTAAATATTTAGTGGTCAACTCGCCTTGTTCTTACAACATCATAATAGGCGGCCCAGCTTTCAACCTAAACAATAGTGGAAGACAGATATGCTCAGCGTCAACCCCGCCGAAGTGTGTCATCGCCTAGCTGTAGATCCAGGATTCAAGCCGGTCAACACGCCAACCTGGCGTCATGGTAGTTTCACAAAGAAAGCTAGTGAGACATGCCCACTGCATGGAGCGAACTCAATTCAAGAACTACACAAACTCGCCCACGTCCCAGACTTTGCAGCCAACAGAGAGACACTCGCCATGACAATCCGAAGGGCGATCTCAGAAGCTCGTGAAGTCGTCACACTGGTTATCTTGTTTTAGTTTCATGTACCTTTTGTTTAATGTAAAAAGCAGGGAGCACTCTTTTCCCCCGCAGTAGCGGAGGTTTTTAATGAGGCACCCCACTTTCTTATTAAATTATATCTATATCATCTATTTTGTATTGCAGACACCGCCCGCATCAGATCAACAACGCCAAGAAAAAGAGATCGCCCAACCCCAGCGAGGGTTGCCACCTAATTCCTTAACCCTAAAAAGGGCTCGAAGACGTCATGTGCTAAAAAGAGATCGCCAAACCCCAGCGAGGGTTGCCACCTAATTCCTTAACCCTAAAAAGGGCTCTAAGACGTCGTGTGCTAAAAAGAGATCGCCAAACCCCAGCGAGGGTTGCCACCTAATTCCTTAACCCTAAAAAGGGCTCTAAGACGTCGTGTGCTAAAAAGAGATCGCCAAACCCCAGCGAGGGTTGCCACCTAATTCCTTAACCCTAGAAAGGGCTCTAAGACGTCGTGTACTAAAAAGAGATTGCTAAACCCCAGCGAGGGTTGCCACCTAATTCCTTAACCCTAAAAAGGGCTCTAAGACGTCGTGTGCTAAAAAGAGATCGCCAAACCCCAGCGAGGGTTCCTAATTCCTTAACCCTAAAAAGGGCTCTAAGACGTCGTGTGCTAAAAAGAGATCGCCAAACCCCAGCGAGGGTTGCCACCTAATTCCTTAACCCTAAAAAGGGCTCTAAGACGTCGTGTGCTAAAAAGAGATCGCCACTTAACCCTAGCGAGGGTTGCCATCTAATTCCTTAACCCCAAAGAAGGCTTTAAGACGTCGCGAAAATAGAAGGGTCCACACAAAAAGGTGCCCAAACAAAAAAATAACGTTGAGAATAAAACGGTTTGACAATTTTTAACAAGTCGCGAAATAAGCACAAGTAATGTTCATCGCCCAGGAGGCATTTTTAGCATCGCCATTAAAAAAGAAGAAATTCGAAGCTAAATAATAGAAGAACGGCTAAACAACAAAAGCGAATAATGCATCATTATGAATTTAAAGAGTTCACTAAGTTCAGAGCAAAATTAAAAATTACAACAGAAAGATTATGGTTCGTCCACTAGGGCGCCATCTAGAACAACCGTAAAAGAATCTAGAGAGGAGAGATCGATGCCGGGATGTTGAAAGGCGACCTGTTCTTTGGCACGGTCAAACTCATTTTCAAAAGACATAACCAGCTCGCCCTTGGCTTCTGAGATTTCAACCTTCAGCGCCATCTCCCTCTCAACGCCAGAGGCAACCTCGTCCTTCAGCTGCGTAATCACCGTGTCCTTCCCAGCCAATTCAGCGTCATGTTCGATCTTCAGATCATTGATGCGCTCATCACATTCAAGCTTCATCGCCTCTTTGGCTCCTTTAATCTCTTTCTCACTAAGGCGCGCCCTAAATCTAGATCCTAAAGAGGATCACTCCCCATGGTGGGCTAGTTCTGGATTGGCGATCTAAGCCACTCAATAAGGTCACCTTTTTACACAGTTTAAATCACTTCGCCTCGTCCCAAAGCTCGTGCTTGTTGGGCTATGGATACTCTTGTTGGGCTAGCACCCACCAAGGCCCCAAGACAAAAACATGGAGCTAGCACCCATGTTGGGCTAGCGCCCCTATTGGGCTAGCACCCACAAAAAGCACCCATGTTGGGCTAGCGCCCATGTTGGGCTAGCACCCACAAAACTTCTAATATTTCATACACCCCATAATTCAAAATTTTTCACATAGTTTCACAACCAGTAAGTCTCACTTGCTGGGCAAGAAGTCATAGACAAATTCCCCGGCAACAGTTTAATCACTTCGCCTTGTTCCAAAGCTCGTGCTTGTTGGGCTGTGGACTGTAGATCTTACCATTTAGGCCTTTAGGCCCTAGAAACAAGGGCTTGAACCCTTAGAGTCAGGCTGAGCGCCCTCCAGAAGGGCACAAGGCCCACCTGACAGCCATATATAACTTTAGGGAACTTTCCTAAAAAGAGATCCTCTGGGGGCGCCCTCAGCAGCCTATGAGGGCGTCCTAGTCATAGTTTCGGCCCTATACGATTTGGGCCCAAAACCATGATTGGATAGACCCAAACCGAGGCTACAAATAGTAACTTTGAGATCATTCGTTTTCTTATATTGTACACATAACGCATCACAGAACAGCCACGAACTTCTTCTCCGACCCTCTCTGGTTCGAACCCGAACCCTTCCTCTCCCATAACTTCGATTCCGAATTATACATCTCCCAACTCCCTACCTTCGTTCCCTTCCACACACTCCGTTCAAAACTCAACAACTATCTTTCATCCCTAAATCACCAACTCATTCATCTCATCAATCGCGATTACTCAGATTTCGTTAATTTTACCACTAACCTTGTTGATGTGGATGACGTTGTGGTGCGAATGCGTGCCTCGCTTGTCGAGTTGAGGGAGAAGATTCAGCAGTTTAGAGATTCTGTTGATGTTTCGCTTTTTGCTATTAAGAATGGTTTGAAGCAGAAATCTCAAGCTGCTTCTGCCAGAGAGACTTTGGAGCTTCTTCTTTATTCGTTTCATCTTGTTTCTAAGGTACGCAATGCTTGCATCTTTTTTTTTTTCCTCGTGTTTAATTGTTACTCTCATTATTAATTTCACGTTGTAGAATAGAATAGTATAATTGTGATACTCTGATTACTGAAAAAATTGTGTATGTTTCGTTCTGCGGTTACAAGAATTGATAAAATTGATTCTGTCTAAAAGTGAGTTGATTGTAAATTGATTCCTATCCTATCTGTGAGTAGAATCAATTCTAGAGGCAAAATTAAATCTACTCGAGAACATTAAGTGTATGTTTGGTTCCTCTTCTAGAGGGGTCATAATTGATTCTATAAGTGTGGAATTGATTCTGAGTGTTTGATTGTTTCAAGTAGAATTGATTTTGCCTCCAAAATTGATTCGGAGGTGTATTTTTTATATTTTATTTTTTGATAGAAGGAGGTGTATTTGTTTGAGTAGGAAAATTATTATCCTATTGTTTTTTAGGTTATCTTGTTTAGTTTTAGTTACGGTTTAGTTTCAATGCCATTGCTAGGTTTAGGTTTAGGTTTGGGTTCGATGTTATCATAAAAAAAGGTTTAGGTTGGTTGTTGTTTATTTCAATAAATAAAACCGAAGGAACTCTTTCATCTTCTGGACATAATATTCGATAAGATTTGTTAGTTGACAATCATTTCTGGCTTTGATTTTGGAAACCTTGGGGGTGAGATAATAGGCATTGGCTCAAGATTCATTCAAAATTGCAGGTGGAGAAACTAATAAAGGAGCTGCCTAGTCTGCACTCCGACCGGTCAAATGGAGATGTGAATTTGTCGGAGAAAAGTTCGTTGAGCAATGGGGTTACTGTGCAGCATGTTGAGCATGGGACAAGTCTCCGAGAGACTCAAAGCATGCTGCTGGAAAGAATTGCCAGTGAGATGAACCGGCTAAAATTCTATGTTACGCATGCAAAGGTTTGTTTTGTTGAATACTTGAATGTTGTGTTTGCGTGTCTTGATACTTGTGTTGAGAATTTCTAGAACAAATTTTATAAATTAGTTGGCATTAAAATTTTAGTAGAAAACTGAGTTGAATTTGTTTGCTGAAGCTTGCTGAGAGGCCAAGGGTATCAAAGGAATAACTCTAATATAGAATAAGATGTGATAAATATGATCACATCTCTTAGTCATAAGCAGAAACATTTCATTGTAACTACTTTACTGTATGTCACTGACTGACAGCTGTCAGTCAGATAGTGTAGCTATTCAAAGTCTATGTATAGACTCAGCCATCTCTTGTAAATGTAACAAAAATCATTCTAATAGAATAACAGAAAACAGTTACATTTGAGAACCCAAGAGGCTCTCTAGAATCATCCAATTTCATTCTTCTATTATGGTATCAGAAAGCGAAAACGGTTCAGGCGCCTCGCCGCAAGGCTCGCCGCGAACCACTGTTCCTTCGTCGCTAACCGAATTGTCTTCTCTTTCGCTTCTTGGATCTTCGCGATCACAATCGTTTCCGCCATTGCTGAGAAGCTCGATTCCGAAAACTATCTTCTCTGGTGTCAACAAGTTGAACCAGTAATCAAAGCACACAAACTTCACCATTTCTTGGTTAATCCTTCAATTCCTCTGAAATTCAAGACCGTTGCAGATTCCGATGCGAATCGCATCTCCCCTGAGTATGAAGCATGGGAACAACAAAGATCAATTGCTCCTCGCTTGGCTTCAATCCACCATTTCTCGCGACATACTTCGTCGCGTTATTGGATGCAAACACTCATGGAACCTATGGATCGAATCCATGCGTATTTTCAAACTCATGTTAACGCAAAGCTGTGTCATCTTCGACCTGAACTCAGGCATACAAAACATGAAGGTTCTGTTTCCGAATTCCTACTAAAAATTCAATCCCTAGTTGGTTCAATTCATGCTATTGGCGAATCTGTCTCCTATCGCGAGCATCTTGATGTTATCCTTGAAGGTTTACCTAGGGATTATGAATCTACAATCTCTCTAATCAGTGAGAAATTTGGTACTGTTTCAATTGAAGAGGTGGAATCCCTTCTTCTAGGTCATGAAGCTAGATTGGAACGCTTCAGAAAGGATGAAGTTCCATCTATCAATCTTGCTGCTTATTCTGTTTCTCAACCTCAGGAAGAAGATAAAGATTCATCTTCTCAAACTGAATTCTAGAATTATTCCAAGCCTGCCTATGGTTCTGGTGACAGAGGTGGACGTCACTCACGTGGTGGACGAGGTGGCCGTGGCCGTGGAGGTCGTAGCTCTGTTCAGCGTCAAGTATGTCACAAGACTGTGCATGATGCATCTATATGCTTTCACAGGTTCAAGAAAGATTATGTGCCTTCCATAGCCCTTGACTCCTTACACACTTCTGGGTTCACAAACTCCTCTCAATTCCAAGGCACTTTTCCTCAAACTGTACCTCCCTGGCCTTCCAACTCTTGTCCTTTACCATGGCCTTACTCTGCTTGGAGCGTGTTTGGTCCTCCTCCTAGAGGTTTTCCTCAACCACCTACACTATCCATGCCTCACTACAATGCCTATCCCCCTCACAACTTTATGCCTTCCTTTGGAATTCACTCCCCTTTTCCCCCACCCAGGCCTCAAGCTATGCTAGCCAACTCTGATTCTGCTAGCTCTGTGAATTGGTATCCTAACTCTGGTGCTTCACATCATGTTACCTCCAACTCTCAGAACATTCAACAATTTTCTCCTTTTGAAGGCCCTGATCAGATAATCATTGGCAATGGCCAAGGTTTGTCTGTTTTATCCTCTGGTTCTACTCTTTTTAACTCTCCTCTTAACCCTAAATGTCAACTTATACTTAATAATTTGCTTCATGTTCCAAATATTACCAAAAATCTCCTAAGTGTAAGTCAATTTGCTAAAGATAATCATGTCTTCTTTGAGTTTCATGCTGATTCTTGTTTTGTTAAATCCCAGGCTTCCAATGAGGTTATTCTCAAAGGATGGCTTGACAAAGATGGTCTTTACAAGTTCTCAAGCTTACTGCAGCCCCTTGTTTCTAGTTCCTCCACTTTTACTTTTACTTGTAATAAATTCCCCTCTCCCTCTGTAAATGCATCTGTTGGTAGTTCTGTTTCCTTTTCTACTTGGCATTCTAGGCTTGGACATCCTAGTTCTGATGTTCAACGCATTGTACTCAAACTTTGTAATATTCCATTCATTAAAAAGAATACTTCTGAATTTTGTTCGGCTTGTTGTTTAGGAAAAGCTCACAGACTTCCCTCACACACATCCACCACTGTGTATTCTGCTCCTTTTGAATTGGTTTACACTGATCTTTGGGGCCCTGCACCATTTTTATCCACTTCTGGTTTTTCATATTATATCACTTTTGTTGATGTTTTCACCCGTTTTACTTTGTGTTATTTGTTAAAAAGTAAGTCAGAAGCACTTTCTATATTTCAACAATTTAAGGCTATGGTTGAAAATAAGTTTCCTTACAAAATAAAGGATGTACAATCTGATTGGGGTGGTGAATTCAGACCCTTCACCAATTTTTTGGCTCAACATGGTATCCTTCATCGCCTTATTTGCCCCATACTCATCATCAAAATGGGATGGTGGAAAGAAAGCATATTCAGATTGTTGATCTGGGTCTCACCTTGCTAGCTCAGGCTTCTCTTCCTCTGAAATATTGGGACCATGCTTTCACTACTGCTGTATACTACTCCGTCCCAAAATATAAGCAAAAATTGGTCAACAAAAGTTAATGTATTTGGTTCAAAATTTGTACCAAATACATCAACTTATGTTGACTCATTTTTGCTTATATTTTGGGACGGAGTAGTATCTCATTAACAGGTTACCTACTTCAGCTTTGAATTTTGAGATACCTTATATTAAGCTGTTTGGCACTGCTCCAGATTATCAACTTCTCAGGACATTTGGTTGTGCTTGCTTCCCTCTTTTGAGACCTTATAACAGAGACGCGTTCCAGTTTAGGTCTCGAGTGCATTTTTATTGGCTACTCTACTTCACACAAAAGCTACAAGTGCCTGGCCAAGGATGGACGCATTTATCTCTCCAAAGATGTACTCTTCAATGAATATAAATTTCCCTATCAAGAGTGGTTTTCTACTCCCACTAATTCTACCAGTATCCCTGCATCTATTACTCCTTTTATCCCAACTATAATCCCTCAATCCACTACAAATACACCAGCTATCTCTCAACCTGCTCCCCATGTTTTTCTGCCAGCAACTTCCTCCCCTACTACCACTAACTCATCTGAGTCCACTTCCTCCTCTCCTCTTTCAACACCTATATATACATCCCCATCAAGTCCTACTCCTGCATCTGCCTCTCCCTCTTCTCCTAGTCCTGAACCTATTCTCCTTAAGGTTCCTGCCTACAAAAGACCTCCTTTACCAAGTATACATCCCATGAACACTAGAGCCAAAACTGGTATTGTGTGTCCTAGACTTCATCCTACCCTCTTACTGGCTCACTCTGAACCTAAGACCACCAAACAAGCCTTGTCTGATCCTACTTGGCTGTCAGCAATGCAAACTGAATATGAAGCTTTACTGAAGAACAACACTTGGTCTCTGGTTCCCTTACCATCTAATAGAACTCCCATAGGTTGCAAATGGGTGTTTCGTGTCAAGGAGAATCCTGATAGATCAGTTAACAAGTACAAAGCCAGACTTGTTGCAAAAGGCTTTCACCAAAAGTATGGTGATGATTACACTGAGACATTCAGTCCTGTTATAAAACCTGTCACAGTAAGGATCATCTTGACTCTTGCCTTGTCCAGAAAATGGCCTCTCAAGCAACTTGATGTGAACAATGCTTTTTTAAATGGATCTCTCACTGAAACTGTCTACATGCTTCAACCTCCTGGTTTTGAATCTTCCAATGAATCCCTTGTTTGTAAGCTAAACAAAGCCCTCTATGGCCTCGAACAGGCCCCTAGAGCATGGTTTGATAAACTTCAGGCTACTTTTGTCCAGTTTGGTTTCTCACCCAGCAAGTGTGATCCTTCTTTATTTGTTTACTCCAACAACTCCAATCTTCTCTATATGCTTGTGTATGTTGATGATATCATCATCACCGCCGGCAACAATTCCACTCTTTTGCAACAGCTAATCACTCAGCTTAATGCAGCCTTCTCATTAAAAGAGCTAGGAGATTTGGAGTATTTTCTGGGCATTGAAGTTAAGCTACAAACCACTGGCTCCTTAATTCTCACTCAAAGCAAGTATTTGAGAGACTTACTTACAAGAACAAACATGCATGAAGCCAAACCCTTGCCTTCTCCCATGGTTGATGGAATCAAACTATCCAAGGAAGGCTCTTCTCCATTCTCAGATCTTACTTTGTATAGGTCTGTTGTTGGAGCCCTACAATATGCTACTATAACAAGGCCTGGCATTTGCTTTGCTGTCAACAAGGTCTGTCAGTTCATGTCTACCCTTAGAAGCTCACTGGTCAGCTGTCAAGCGTATTTTAAGATATCTCAAAGGCACTATCACGTGGGGCCTTCATATGCAACCCATGTCTTCCTCTCCTATCCCTCTGTATGCTTACTGTGATGCTGATTGGGGCTCTGATCCTGATGATATGAGATCTACTTCAGGAGCCTGTGTCTTCCTAGGTCCCAACATTATTTCTTGGTGGGCTAAGAAGCAACCTGACATTTCAAGGTCCAGCACTGAAGCTGAATATCACAGTCTTGCCCTTGCTACTTCTGAACTTATGTGGGTTCAGTCCTTGCTGACTGAGTTGGGGGTTCCCTACAATGTTCCCAAAGTTGTCTGTGACAACATGAGCACTATTGCTCTTGCTCACAACCCTGCTTTACATGTACGCACCAAACACATGGAATTGGATCTTTTTTTTGTTAGAGAGAAGATGATTCAGAAGCAGTTGATAGTCACTCACATTCCTGGCCAGCACCAGCGCGCAGATCTCATGAGCAAGGCTCTTCCTCCCTCCAGATAAAGAACTACGCCCCAAGTTAACTATGTGTGATTGCTCACTCCCAGTTCAACTTGCGGGGGGGGGGGGGATCAAAGGAATGGCTCTTAATATAGAATAAGATGTGATAAATATGATCACATCTCTTAGTCATAAGCAGAAACATTTCATTGTAACTACTTTACTGTATGAGCTGGCAGCTAACTGCTATCTAGGTGTCACTGACAGCTTTCGGTCAGATAGTGTAGCTATTCAAAGTCTATATATAGACTCAGCCATCTCTTGGGTTCTCAAATGTAACTGTTTTCTGTTATTCTATTAGAATGATTTTTG
Organism: Medicago ruthenica; assembly: GCA_018208015.1. NCBI lineage: Eukaryota > Viridiplantae > Streptophyta > Magnoliopsida > Fabales > Fabaceae > Medicago > Medicago ruthenica. Next base: position 38,816,206 of record CM031376.1, read on the forward strand.
TTACATTTACAAGAGATGGCTGAGTCTATATATAGACTTTGAATAACTACACTATGTAACAAAAATCATTTTAATAGAATAACAGAAAACAGTTACATTTGAGAACCCAAGAGGCTCTCTTTTTGTTACATTTACAAGAGATGGCTGAGTCTATATATAGACTTTGAATAACTACACTATGTAACAAAAATCATTTTAATAGAATAACAGAAAACAGTTACACTTGAGAACCCAAGAGACTCTCTAGAATCATCCAATTTCATTCTTCTATTAAAGGGTATACCATTTTGTAGGCTATGTATTGGGTATTTTTCGGGTTACTATTATTTACACACACACCACCTAATAATTAGCATTCTGAAAAGAAAAAAAATGAAGGAACCTGAAAGGGACAAAACCGACAAAAGATAGCCATGTTCAAGTAATTTATAGATACGACTACTCAAATTAAAATATTTTTTATGATTTAATTATTATACTTAACCGGTCGTTGAAGGTCCTTAATCTACTGTCTGTGTTCACTGTTGGTTTTCATTTAGCTTTGACTGTAGTTGTTAGGGTCAGTGGACTGCAGAGTGCGAAAGACTAGAAGGGAACTATCGTGTGTGTGTGTGTGGTTCATGTTGTTATCTCTTTGTTTGGAGGAGTCCTTTGATTATTTATTGAATAAAGTTAGACCCGACCAGGTTTTTTCACTATGATCAAATATCTCATGTCACTATCTATTTTCTTATTTCAACATTGTCACGATGAACTAGTGGAAACGAAATGACAGTTTGGTAGGGTTTGTCTAACATGGACCTCCCAAAATGGTCCAAAAGCGGACCTTTACCATTTTTAGTAAAAGACGTGAATTTTATTTTATTATAATAAAATTAAAAAAAAGGGGAAGAGATGTAGTATTTTATTAAAATATTTATTGAAATTTACTAAAAAAGGTAAGGGTGTACATTTGGACCCTTTTTTAGAAGTCCATATTAGATGCACTCCAAGAATTAATGGGTAACATTCAGAGTGTTAGATTGTCAATAGAATTATAGATGCACTCCAAGTATTAGATGCCTTGAAGTTTTGCTGGTGTTGATAAATTTTGTATTTATTTAACTTTCCTCTAATGTTAAGATCTTAGTACATTCTGTGCTCATCTCTTTTTCTCTATTCTACCAGTACAGAACCTGCCTTTTATTGAGAATATGGAGAAGAGGATTCAAAATGCAAGCCTATTAGTAGATGCAAGCTTTGGACATTGCTTTGTAGATGGTCTAGAACACCGGGATGCAACTGCAATTTACAATTGCTTACGTGCATATGCTGCCATTGATAACACCAAAAATGCAGAAGAAATTTTTCGAGTGACTGTTGTTGCTCCATTGATGCAGAAGATTATCCTGCATGGGTCATCAGCTGTGGCTGCTGGATCATCTGGGGATGGGCTTATAAATAGTTATCAATTAATTAAGGAGTGCATTTATAAAGACTGTAAATTTTTGTTGGATATTTCTTCAGCTGGTACCTCATCTAACTTTTTCTTACCACTTTAGGATCCATATGAGCCTTAATCATTCATACTGCATTGGTTTCTTGGTCTTTAAAAGTTAGAACTTATTAAACCACCTTCATATACATGTACTGTTAGCTAGGTCATTTATGGTCATGCTTGTGGTTGTGCCAACATATATCATGCTTACATATCAAACCATTATATTACATATCTAAAGTTTGGTATTTGGTGCAGAAAATTCAGGTTTACACGTCTTTGACATGTTGGCCAATTCAATCCTTAGGGAGGTTCTCTTTGCTCTTCAGAAGGGAAAACCAGGTGCATTTTCTCCTGGAAGACCAGAGTTCTTGAAAAATTACAAATCAAGCTTGGAGTTCTTGGCTTATCTAGAAGGTAGTAGTCATATCTCCTTTCAGCTAATCTTACTTTTCACCTTGAGAAACAGAGAATGAAGAAAATGTGGCCTTTATGTGTCAAACAATTTTGTTGATTTAATAATTTATTTACAGTGTATTTGCTAAACTTATTGATACATGTCTAATAGTATATATATATATATATATATATATATATATATTCACTAATATATGTCATTTAATTCCATGCAAGGCTACTGTCCGTCCAGATCTGCTGTTAATAAATTTCGATCCGAAGCAATCTATGCCGAGTTCATGAAGCAATGGAATTGGAAACTTGGAGAGTATTTTGTTTTGAGGTGATTCACTTCTTTAAGATGGTCATAACTTTATAAGAATACCTGAATTATTAGTGATATGGATCTCATATCTTCAATTGCCTCAGGTTTCAGGAAATAGCAGGGTCTTTAGATTCTGTGCTGACAACATCCAGTCCTGTCCCCGTTTAAAATTTAGATCCTGGCGAAGCAAATTATCAAGATTTAACACCAAAACAAAGTGTAACTCTGTTGGAGTGTTTGAGATTGTGCTGGAGAGAAGATTTTCTTGTCCTTTCTTGTTCTGACAAGTTCCTTCGCCTATCCTTGCAGCTTCTTTCTAGGTCAGTTTTAGGTGGAATGTTAACTATTTATGTTTCTCTTTTGCTGACAAAACAGAAGCCAACCTCTTTTTTGAACTTACAGATACTCAAATTGGCTGTCATCTGTACTGACTGCATGGAAGAGTCATAATACAAGCACCGGCACTGGGCGTGGATGGGATGTTTCAGATGTCATAGATGGCTATATCTTTGTATGCATCATGTCTTTTCTTTGTTTTTGTATTTTGTATGCATCACATCACGCTCACTTAACCCACATCTGTGTGTTGAAGACTTGAAGTAAATCTAGGAGATCTACTACTTTAAATAAGTCACACCCATACATATTATGACTTTTACTAGACTTTTTCTGAAGTTCCGTTTGAGGATTTGGTATTAAAAAATGGTACCATGATGAAATAACAATTGTCTTGCTTGCAATATTGCCAGATATGTAAAATGAGGATATGATTGCCCATTACCTAAATCATAACAAACGTGAAATCATTTGTAGGTTATTCAGGATATAAGATGTTTGGAGGAGCCTGTTCGTGGTGATTACTTACAACACGTGGTTCAGGTTTTATCTTCATGCTCCCCCAATGTCCTTGAATCAGTAAGGCAGAGCATTTTAGAGAGTGGTCAATCCTTGAAATCTTTAGAACTTCTAGTCATCAAAGCAGTGGTGGAGTCTCTGGTGGAAAAATCAGTCGAGGTAGGTTGTATTCTACAATGTTTACTCATTAAATTGGTTGCATTATTCAGATCCGGGGGTGTATATATTTGCAATTTTCTAGACTTTTATTTTCTTCCTCTGCTTCCCCCCATTTCCCTTCTAACTTGTTCATATTTTCGCTTTACAAAATAATCTAGGTTTTGAGACAGATGAAGGGGATATCAGCAACTTACATGATGACTAATAAGCCTCTACCTGTTAGGCATTCACCATATGTTGCTGGAGTATTACGTCCCTTAAAGGTATGTGATATCGATTAAGTTTTATGTTTTATATTATTTTCACCCTGATTACTTCTTTTCGTGGTTACTGGTTAGCTGTATTTAAAGAAAATGGGATGGTGATATATTTCTGTTATGATGTTTAGTTTGATAGCATGATCGTAGAGAAAGCTTCAACATTCATGGCTGATTTCATTATTACTCCCTTCGATCCTATTTATAAGAGACACAAAGTTTAGTTTTGGTCCTTTCTATAAGAAACCTTTTGTGTATTATTGATCAATTTCCTTCAATCCCCCTATATTAGTAATAAATTTTATATTCGCAAAATTTTCATCTTCCCCCACACAACGAGAGTCATTAATGTTATACACTTGCCTATTTCCACACTCATCCCCATGCACGAGGCACAAAAAAGGTATTCACCAATAACCATGGGACGGTTTAATGCCATATATATATGAAGAATGTCTCTTAAATACCCCAAATATAAAAGGAGTAGGAGCTAGAGGGCAGGTCTTTCCTTTGCATTTGGTGGAAAATCCTGATTCGCAAAACATTTGAATTTTGGTTTAAATTTAAATTTTCCGCTTAAAACAATTTTTGGCATTTGAAGTATACTCAACCCAAAGAAAAATGGAGTAAGAATCTAAAGCGGCACTTGATATGCAACCCACACAAATGCTTTTAGTTAAATTTTGATTTGATGGGAAATCCTTGGCAAGGCATTAAAATTTCATTGTTGGGATACTACTAGTTGTATGAACCACATTTAATTGTCTGCATTTAAATATTTTGTGCAATTAAAAAAAGAAAAACATTTAAATCATTTATTGAATAACAAGGGGTATTTTTGGAATATAAAGTGGAAATAACTACTTTGATGTACTTGGTCTGTGTGATTTTATCATTTTTCTCTTAAAAAAAGGATCGGAGGGAGTATTATGTAATGTACTTGACACAACTAATCGAGTAATCCAAGACACTTTTAGTTTTTATTCTTTCTCATTGTCAGAAAAAGGAAGTTTTACTTTTGCTCCATAAACTGACTACTTTATTTTTGTTTTCTAATCTTAAGTTAATCCCAACTTTTTTACCGGAATTAAACAATTTCGTTAGGTGGGCTACTTTTAGGAAACTGTTATTAAGTTATGAACTGTTGATTACTACATGTTCATTTAGGTGTCACTGCATCTGTGAGCCTTTGGCCTCACATTTCAATTTCAACCCAAATTTTTACAATTAAGCAACTATTGCTGTTTGGGCTACTCATTATGAACTGTTGGAAGTCCGACAGGATTGTTACATGTTTATGTAGGTATAATTGCTTCTGTGAGCCGTTGGCCTCACATTTCAACCCAGAAAGAAAGAAGGATTATTGCTTTTGTGCTTAGCTTTTTAGTTAGAGGCCAGGGAAACTACGCTCATGCACATTGAGGAACTGAGTTTATTTTTGGTCCTTTATATAAGGGACATTTTGTGTATTATTGATCAATTTCCTTCAATCCCCCTATATCAGTAGTAAATTTTATAGTCACACATAAGTTGAGGAACTGAGTTTATTTTTGTGCTTGGCTTTTTAGTTAGAGGCCAGGGAAACTACACCCATGCAAATTGAATCCAATCTGATATGGTGGGTGGCATTTCATGTGCCCAATTTTGAACACTCTTCTTGTGTACAATCTACACATGCTATAAAAAATGGAAAGATAACATCTAATTCCCTCTTAAAATAGGAAACCAAAAGATCAAGATGACGAAGCTCCCAAAAATTTGACTTATGTATAATTTGTGAGAAAGATTATTTGTTTTCAATAATTCAGTGTGTATATTGGTGACATGCAGGCGTTTTTGGGTGGGGAGAAAATCTCATATTTGGCAAGTGAAACCAAAAATGAAATACTCCTTTGTGCTGCAACTGAGATTACTGACCGTTATTATGAATTAGCTGCCAACCTTGTTACTGTGGTAAGAATCCAAACTACATTGATGAAATTACTACGTTGATGAAATTTTTATCTCTTGGATTCTTTGATAATGCTTGAGAAATTTTTGTTACGAGTAGTCAAGAAGTAAAGAATATTCACTTCAGAAAATTAGACAGAGTGCACAGAGATGAGCAGGGGCAAGTTCAGGCATCTCCGATAATAATGTGTCTGACACTGACAGAATGTGTATGCAGTTGTTCCTTGATATTCAGGTAAGCATGATACTTGCACATGCAACATGCAAGACATGGATGCCTTGATTTTGAAATGAATTTTTAAAGTCAATATCCTGCAAACTGTGAATGCTTTCTTTCGATAATAACCTTCATCTTGCGTATTGTCACCAGGAGTATGCCCGTAATCTCTCTGCGCTCGGGGTTGAGGCAGTCAATATTGCATCCTATAGTTCATTATGGCAATGTGTGGCTCCGGCAGATAAGCAGAACACAATTAAATTACAAGAGTTTGCATCTTTGGAGTCAATGCGGCCTGTAGGTTGATTGCTTTCTTGCTTGGTTAAGATTTTCTTGTGTAACTTAACCATGAAATCTATAATACACAAATTAGTTGACTTTTACACAAATTAGGTAGTGACAAATATAGATTGATTGTAAGGATTATTTCAATTTTATTTTAAATGCAATTTGAGTTTGTGTTGAAAAAAAGATTGAAATTCGCTGACTATGTTAGTTTGCATATGCTAAATGTTGGTTGAGATGTAAAGGATGTGAAGGCTGCAGTGAAGCATATGAGGAGATATAACATTGAAAAAAAACATTGCTAAACCATCTAGGACATGAATTTAACTCTGAAGTGATATCGAGCTCAACTTTCTTGAATAACTATTATTGGATTTTACTTGCTGCTTTAAGAAATAATTATCATGATTTTTTTTTGTTAATTGTCTAAGTTTAATATATTAATTTTAGGGTTAAATATGTTTCCGGTCCATATAAATATACAAATTTTTCGTTTTAGTTCCTCTAAAAAATTTCTTCGACATTTAGTCCCAAAAAAATTTTCATCACCACTTTTGGTCCTTATTTTTAAGTTAACTCACGTGTTGCCTTAATATTTTGAATGTAAATTTTTAAGAATGTTTAGAATATTATAAGAATTTCAAAAAAAAAAATTATAATTTTTTTAACTATTAAATATGAACTTTTTTATGTTTTTGCACTTAAAAATTAATATTTGATTCATGTTTTGTTAAAAATTCTAATTTTTTTTGGGAGAGATTCTTATAATATTTTAAACATTCATGAAAATTTTCATTAAAAAATATGAAGGTTATACTTGAGTTGACTTAAAAGTAGAGATCAAAAGTGACAATTGAAAACTTTTGGGGGACTAAAAGTCAAAGAAACTAAAATAAAAAATTAATAAATTTATAGGGACTAAAAACTTATTTAACCTTAATTTTAATAATATATTTTATTTTTCTTTATACGTGGCTCCCTTGTAAAAAGTTAATAGCTAACTCCACCATCAGATATTATTGACAAATTAATAGTTAAAGTTACATTGAATCCATATATTGTTTAAAGCATATGAAGCCTGCAATGAAGGGAAGAATATATTAGCTGATGATCATTCCAAAAAACGAAGTGAAGAGAAAGAGGAGTATATCATAGAATTGTGCAATGAATTGAAGGAAGTGACAACAAGAGAGCAAATATTGAAATTTTTAGTTTAACAGAGTGAGTGTAGGAAATTAACCAATATTGGTTGGAGTAGACGAGTAGTTGAGGATGAAAAATCAGATCAAAAATGTGCTAAAGGAAAGCAGCAGATAAAGCTGTAAGATCACTATCCTCTGAAGAGTATGAGCTGCACTTTTTTATCTCTAAATTGAGTGAGTTTAGTTTATTCAATTGGCTGAAGCAAACATTTTGCTTTTCTTGATAGAACCCCATGTTTTAAGTGTCAAACACTCGGATACATCTTCAATTTAAGAAAAATCCTAACATATCACTTGAACAAATTCAATATCATATTTGAGAGAATACGACTCCTTGTAAAACACTTCAAAGGGCCAAATGTATTTTTCTGTGTTATTTTCTCTGACCATCTCTAAACCTCACCTACTATAATAATGCAAATAGAAATCATATACAATATACTAACTCAAATCATATGTATATATACTACTAATTCCATTTTTTTTTTCTGGAGTATGTCTTCCTAGTGGATGGATTATAATTGATCGCAAAAACAAACGTGGTTTGGTTTCTGACCATGTCATATGGACATCATCTTGAATGCCTAGTCTACCGTAACGATCTGCGTCTGTAATTGCTGCATTCTAAACTATATTTCCATCAATTCAATGAAATTGTTTTATACATACAGCGTATTAGAAAAAGGTAGAGGTTATTTAATAAACGTTAGAGGCATAATTAACAGATGAGTCGTTGTAGTATAGTGGTAAGTATTCCCGCCTGTCACGCGGGTGACCCGGGTTCGATCCCCGGCAGCGGCGAATTTTTTCGTTTTGCTTTCTGTTTCTGCCACCTCTCCGGCCTCTGTTCGATTCCAAGGAAGCTGTGTCACATTTATAAACAAATATTATTTTTTTATATTCATTGAATAATTAACGTATCATTAGTCATTTAATAAATGTGAAAAAAGAGTAATTTCTTATAAATGTGAATAAAGAGAGTAAAATTGCAAATGAATATAATAATAACTTCTTTCTTTTTAGTTTAGTCATCCAATTTTTATAATTTTTTTTAAAAAAATCCAGCCACTAACTTGTGTCTTATTTTCCACATTGACGTAATTATTGATTTTATCGTTCTATCTAAATTAACGATCAAAATCATTTAAAAATGATTTACGTGTGATTAAAGATGTATTTCGTCTTAGTAAGAAAATTGATCTATGGATGTAGTTTCAACTCCCAATATAGTGTAATGACTTCTATAAGCACTCATTAAATCTTAAATACTACTGTACCCAACTATGTTGAGTCCTAGAATCCAACTCAGGATCTTTTTAGTTTGGACTACTAAAAAGATTGGTCCAACACTCCAATTTAGACTCATCGAATATAAACCATTGATTTGTTATAAATTAATTCAGTCCTTGAATCCAACTCAGGATCTTTTTAGTTTGGACTACTAAAAAGATTGGTCCAACACTCCAATGATATAGATTAAAGGTAAGGAACCGGAGATGCAAGTTGCTTTCTCTCTCATTCCCATAATAAAACATTCTAAAAAAATGGAGTTTTTTGAAACATACCAAAAAGTTATCTATTGAATCCCTTACAAAAAGATTCTGATTAGGAAGAACTCAACGGGCCCCCAATCCCACATATAGTTGGTTGCACTGAATCCTTTTCTGTCATTTTTTTTACATTATATATAATTTTTTTGCTTGATGTAGGTTGTTGTTGTGGGCTCACTTGACTTTGTATTAATATATCACAAAAATGCAAGCCTAGTTTATACTCGGTTAAATGGTAAATAAAATAAATTATTTTTTGCAAGATTGTTGCTTTTACATTACTATAATTTTTTATTTTATTTTTAAAAAATTATGGCTTATTTTTGCACAAATAAAATTGTGGCTTTTACATTTCAATATAAAATTTCTTGTCACTGCTCTTTTTTTTTTTGTATAAAATTGTGGCTTTTTCAGTACATTCCTATAAATATTTACTGCATTTTACAATACATTTCTATAAATATTTATTGCATTTTACTTTGGACAAGGACAATCTGATCCACTTCCCTGTATCATCATGTTTTCCATCCACCAATCCGTCTTAATTACCGCCTATGACCTCAGCTACTGTGGTTCATCCAACAACAATCAAAGTGATCATTAGTAGATGACAAGATGAAGGTGAACGAGGGTTGCTGGATCTGTTATGATTGAAGCAAATATTGGATTTCAATTGAAAGGGGTTTGGTAGAGATGGAGTTCAGACTTTTATTGTAAAACTGATTTTGATTCTCTTATTTTTGTTGGAGAGAAGAAACAAAATATAGCTGAATTGTAATTCTTTTGAGTGGGGTGCCATGGAAGATGAGTGTAAGAAGCTTGTGACTAACAAGTTTATAAGGCAGGTTCTGGTACCAAAACAATTGAAGGGTTGAGGTTTGTTAGGTTAAACAACAATTATTTGGAAGATAACAATCCACTTTATTCAATCTTCCATTATTTGACCTCCTTTTGGAAACAGATCGTGTTTTTCTTTTTTAGATTTTAATTATATTGAGAATAAGGCGTTGTTATTGTACTTTGAACTACTAGTGTGCAGTTATCATTTAACCGGATTCAAACCTACAGTAGTAGGTCATTCTAGTGGTCCAAGTTGGACCCAAACTATGACTGGTCCAAACTAAAGGGACCCTCCAACTCAACCATACTTTCCTCTTCCGTGCATTCTTGTTTTAGTAGAAGGATCCGTTCCGTGTAATTTTTCCATCAAATGTGGATACATCCTATTCAATTGCTCATGATCTTTTTCCTTTGAGAGTAATTGCTTCCAATGAGTTAGTTTGTGACAAGTGATGACGAGTGATTTGAGTATATTAATTATAGTATGCACATCTCCACTCTAGGAGTTTTGTCTCAACAATGTCCACCAAAGGTATTCTTGGTGGCAATGTATCATACATTTTGTCGCCTTTGCTTCTTTAGACTTGTAGCGGAAAATTTCTTTATTAGTACTTTTTAATAGACAAATCACAATAACTACAAACTCATACATATAAGTTAAAGAACTATAGTTTAAATTCGGTCTTAATCTAACAATTTCAGTATTTTTTGTCCGTTAAGTTGAAATTTGTAGATCTCCTCATTCTTATTGTCTTTATTTTATTTTTTTAATGATTTTTTGTTGTGTATACACACACATACACATTACCAAATACATTGGTTATTCAATAAATTTGAAAACAAAAAACACTTTTATATCTTGGATTGGAGGGGTATATGATATTGGTAGAAGAAGCTATTAGTATGTGCGGTAGATAAGTATATGATTATTACGAATGTACTCACTTATTTCAAGACCAGAATTGATTATGAAATATTGTTGAGTTTTTTTACCATGTGTAAATTTACATATTTAAAAAATTTAAAATAGTAAGTTTGTATTGAAACCTGTACTTTATATTAAATATATATTTTTTAATAAATAATTGTTTTTTCTCAATAAAAGAATTGTTATTTTTAACTCCTTTAACATGCACAAAATTGAATATATATTAAACAAATCCATTTTTTTATTAAGAACTTACTTTAGACTTATACTGGTCTTTCTTGAGATTCACGGTCGAAGTTTGTGGTCCCTTACCTTTAGATCTCGCTCCTCAGGTACAATCTCAATTTTTTATTTATTAAAATATAGGATATGAATTTGTTAAAAAAAATATAAGATATATAGAATAATGTTGCACTCTCTCCCGTCTCGATTATAAGAGAAAGTTTACTTATTAGACTTGCTCAATAAAAGATTTAACTCCTAATATAATATAGATACATTATTTATTGAATGAATTTAAAAAATGAATTATTCTTAAAGTTTTGTCTTCTACAAAAAAAAACATAAAGTTTTGTCTAATTTGTAGTCAAGTACTATTAACATTTCTAGACGAATAAATTTAATTTATATACACTATCAACATATAAGTTTTTTTCTCACTATCATTCAATTATAATCGTTGGTTATGTCATATGGTTTTATATATAGAACCAGAGGTGGTAGACAACATAAACCATTTGCACTACAAGTCGGTGCAGTAGGCAGTAGCCTGACATCGTTGTTTAACAATTTTATGCATATGTAAGTACATTTCTCAATCTAAATCAAATTCAGAAAGTGTCACTACTAGATTTTTAGTACAAAGTGAACTGCTTCATTCATACATACATGTGTTTCAACCTTTGCCAGCTAACTTTCTGTCAGACTGTTTACACACACACCTCCACTTGATGTCTTTTCTTTCATACTCTACATATAATATTCCTCTTGTATTTTATTTATTTATATTCTAATACTATAGCTGAAGCTTGTCTGATTGTGTTTCTTTTTAATTTTATTTCTAGTAATAATTCTGATGGCCAAGTTAGTTAGTTTATTAATTTCCACTAGTTTATATCTTTGTGATATGCATAGAGTTGTGAATGGATGGTAATAGTAAGCATCAAGGTGGTGAAGTGATCATGATGGAGAAGAAAACAGAAGTGGTGGTGGCAATTTCAAATGTGGGTGGAGAGAGCCAAGATCATGATCATGATCATGAGTTGAAAGTTTTTGAATCTTCACCTCGCTACTCTACAAAGTCACCACTTTTAAACTGTGCTTCCCCTGAAATAAGGTTCATCCCTAGCCCAAATAAGCCCCCAAAGGTTCCTGCTACAAATGAAAACCTTACCCCAAGAAAAACTCTTGTAAGATCAGTGTTCTCTAAGCCCAAATCAAGATTTGGTGAACAACCTTACCCTATTGATGGAACCCTTTTAGAAGATAATGTTAGTTCAAATTTGCAAGATCAATTAGCTGTTAGTTCACCATATAAAGCATCACGTTCACCGAATAACAAACCCGGAACAGTTTATAGAACCGTTTCGATTACTTCTGTCGTCACTCCTAGAACACCTTTGATGGCATCTCCAGGTCCTGCCGGTGAGGATCCTGATGAAATCATATACAAGAAAGTGGAATTTAGTAAAGGCAAGCGTAAGAGACTAACGACTAAGGTTTTGATCGAGTTGTTCGTGTTTGTGTGCATCACGGGTAGCTTGTTGGCTAGTTTATCAGTTGAGGAACTAAGAAGGACGGAGATTTGGAGTTTGGGGCTTTGGAGGTGGTGTATGCTTGTGATGGTGATATTTTGTGGCATGTTAGTTACCAAATGGTTCACGCACATTGTCGTTTTCTTGATTGAAATGAACTTTTTGTTGAAGAAAAAGGTGCTTTATTTTGTCCATGGACTGAAGAAATGTATCCAGGTTTTCACTTGGATCGCTTTGGTTCTCCTCACATGGGTGCTTTTAATCAATCGTGGAGTCCAACGGTCTAAATTGGCCACGAAGATTTTGGATGGTGTAACATGGACTCTTGTTTCCCTTCTCATTGGAACATTTTTGTGGGTCATAAAGACATTGCTGCTAAAGATTTTGGCATCGAGTTTCCATGTCAAATCTTTCTTTGATCGAATTCAAGAATCGATCTTCCATCAATATGTTCTGCAGACTCTCTCCGGGCCTCCACTAATGGAAGAGGCTGAGAAAGTTGGCGGATCTCAAAGCACTTGCCATTTTAGTTTCAGGAGTACAACCAGTAAAGGTAGCACAAAGAAAGAGGTTATTGATATGGCAAAGCTTCACAAGATGAAGCAAGAGAAAGTTTCTTCATGGACTATGAAGATTTTGGTAGATGCAGTGATGAACTCAAGGCTGTCCACAATCTCTAATTCTCTAGATGAAAGTTTTTATGATGTAGAAAATGAACAAACTGATAAAGAAATTACTAATGAGATGGAAGCAACTGCTGCTGCCTATTACGTTTTCAGGAATGTTGCTGCTTCCCCTAGCTGCAAGTAAGAATATATATGCATTATTACTTGTCGAGTTATTGATGGTCATAAGGGCATGTTTGGATTGACTTACTTGTGTTGATCTACTAGCATAAGCATTTGCGAGATTGTTTGGGAGAGCTAATGAAAACAACTTATAGCTTAAATAAAAACAATTTGACTTTATTTTATCTTTTATTATAAAAATAACTTATACATATACACTTATAAGTTATAAGGGCTTATGCTACCAACGCTTATTAAGTTGTTTATCTAAACAGAACCTAATTGTATTTACCCTTCTCTTTGCTTTGATACCTGTCACTCTAGCTAAAAAAATGCTCTCATTATGAATAGGGACATCGACGAGGATGAACTCCGTAGGTTCTTGATTAAGGAAGAAGTTCCTTTGGTATTTCCCCTACTGGCACAGGCAGAAACAGGGCTGATTACCAGAAAATCTTTAGCAGCTTGGGTGGTAAGGTTTTATATGTTTGTTAAAAATTTGTCATAAACTAAAGATTGAGATTCTGTTTGGACCATAATCTTTGTATTTTCCAGTTGAAGGTATACCAAGAACGTAGAGCACTCGCGCATGCCTTAAGCGACACTAAAACAGCGGTTAAACAATTAAACAAGCTTGTTACAGGGGTCCTAGTAGTGGTGACCATAGTAGTGTGGCTTCTTCTAATGGAGATTGCAACAACAAAAGTACTTGTATTCCTCTCATCGCAGCTAGTACTTGCGGCTTTCATGTTTGGAAACACGTGCAAGAATATATTTGAAGCCATCATCTTCGTGTTTGTAATGCATCCATTTGATGTTGGCGATCGATGTTTTATAGATGGTGTTGAGGTAATTTATACTTAGCAGCTGAGTTTAATTTTGTTGTTTGAGATTCGCGTATTAATGCCTTCAAAATTATCTTGCAGCTATTGGTTGAAGAAATGAATATACTGACAACAGTATTCTTGAAACTTAATAATGAAAAGGTGTATTATCCAAACTCTGTCCTAGCCATAAAACCGATCAGCAATTATTACAGAAGCCCTAATATGGGCGACAGTGTAGAGTTCTCAGTTGATTTTACAACGTCAGCAGAGAAAATCGGATCACTGAATGAAAAGATAAAGAGGTAAGCTAATTGTATAAGTAATCTGGATTCAACTGACTTTAATTCTGCTCACCCCTAACTCGACTGTTGACCATATTCGGCTAACATTTCAAATATTTTTTTGCGTGTAAATAGTTCTAATGTATTTTTGTTTTAATAAATTAGGTATTTGGAGAGGAATCCACAATACTGGCATCCTAGTTTCAGTCTGGTAGTGAAGGAGATTGAAAATGTAAATAAGATTAAGATGGGTCTTTATGTTACTCACACAATGAACTTTCAAGAATTCGGGGAGAAGACCAAGCGGAGAAGTGAATTAGTGATGGAAGTAAAGAAAATATTTGAAGAGCTCAATATCAGATACTACCTTATTCCGCAAGGTGTTCATCTTAGACACATGGAACCTGATTCAAGTTATCTTAAGTGATGATTCTTCTCATTACTATGAAACTTCACGTATGTGTTCCTTTTGTTTCTTTGGTCTGTCAAATACCATCGGTTCTTTTTGTTTGGTTGATTTAATTCATGAATCATGATTGTTGGGAGTGGTTCTATATAGTGAAAGTAAAGGCTTTAACAGGCAATGTTAGCAATATTTTTACATATGATTATTAAATTATGTATTCAGGACTCTCAAGTCTTTTGTACCAACGTTGAAGTGGATCCAATGTAAAATTTCGTCACTCGGTTGAACTTCATCCCTGGAGTTTTCCATTGTCTCCGGCATAGATATAATAACTGGTCGTAAGATTCAATTTGTGTGTAAAAATGCCTTCTTCTAGTTAGTGACGAAAATAGAAGATCATAAGGAATATTTAAAATTTTATTTTAAATGCAATCTTAGTTTGTGTTAAAAAAAAAAAGCGATAAAGTTCGCTGACTAATGACTATATTAATTAAATTGCATATGCTGAAATTTGGTTGAGATGTAAAACTAAGTGAATACCCTGCATTGAACCAAAGATATATAGTGCAAAGCAAAATCCAAATAATTTTATAAACCATAAGAGGGCTGCAATGAATTGACGAAAGTGACAACAAGAGCAAATGTTCAAACCATTAGTTTAACAAAGAGTGAATGGGATTGAGATAAGGCCACTGTTCATTCTTTGGGATATAAAAACCAGAGGAGAACTGTTCAAAAGGGAAGCAACAGATAAAGTTGTAAGGTTATTATCATTTGAAGAGTCTAAAGTCTGAGCTGAACTTAGAATTTCAATCAACTCAAAACATTTGTCCATTACATTATATCATTGTTTTTTTTTTTTTGGGGGAAATAGTTCAATGCATTGATGCACTGGCGCGCGCGCGCGCACACACACACACACTTGTTTCTATAAGTTTAGTCCAATTGATAACACAAACGCTAGCAGTATCCATCCCACTAGAAAGTATCCAACCAGTCTGGTTGGTCCTACATCCTCAGGTTCCTGCCATGAAAAGTGGAAGTATTCCAAACATGATTTATATAAACAATTGTCTTAATTAAATGCATCAATTGAACAAATTCATTATCATATTTGAGAAATTCTCTCCCCTCAAACACCTCCTAGGAAATTGAGAAATAGAAACAAGTAATTAGTACCTGTGGTGGAGGATCTCCTTCTTGAAGTACTGAAACATCAACCTCAAATGGCCAAATGTATGTTTCTGTGTTATCTTCTCTGGACAAGCTCCAGTCATACATTCTTCTTTCATCCGGCGATGACATGATAGTGTATGATTCCTATACAATTAAAGGTTAACCAAATCATCACCTCTCAAGTCTCACTTATAATAATAATAATGCAAACACAAAACAATTTAAATTATGCATATATACTAACTCTGAGAAGTTCCAATTTCTTGTTGAGTATGTCTTCCTCTAAACCCCGACTCTCCAATTCTCGAACCTTGTTATTATACGCAACTGGCACCTGTTAAAGTGTAGAGTGACGCAGATCAAAAAGATAAGTTGAATTACATTAAAGAGATTAACTGCAGCATAAAAAGTTTTATATTGTCAATAAACCACCATCAATCATATATTTGTGACTTTAGAAGTCAAACGATTTTAATTTTTGACGAAGATGATTGATTGACAGTATAAATATCCTACATATATGAGTAAAATCCGATATAAAATGTTTCTGACCATGTCATATGGACATCCTCTTGGTAAGCCAAGTCTACCATAATGATCTGCATCTGTAATAGCTGCATTCTAAACCATATCTTCATCAATTCAATTCAATGCAATGCAATTTTACGAATATAATAACAACAACATTATGGAAAACTTACGTATGCCACGGAGAGCTCTTTCGACGTTGAGAACAGAAATTAAAGAAGATGATTCTTTTGGAAGTTCAATGGAACTCTCTGACTCAACCTCTGTTGCACCTGCAGAGTTTTCACCAGAGCTTCTGATACATAACCTCCGAGGTAATTTCACAGAAAAAACAACGTTATTAGTTGAGAATCCTAGTTTTCTTGGAATGCATACTGTAGTAGTGGTGGTGGACAAGGCCATTGCTAAGTTTTCATTTATTGGAGTATTCTGTTTTTGTTTAATGTAACATTACGAAATCAAACAATTAACATGGGTGAGATGAGATAATGCAACGGATATTTGCCACTAATGTGTTATCTGCAAACTGAAGGTTCATGAAAGATTATTAAGTTTAAGTTCATACTAACAACAAGGTCGTTGTAGTATAGTGGTAAGTATTCCCGCCTGTCACGCGGGTGACCCGGGTTCGATCCCCGGCAACGGCGAATTTTTTATTATTTTTGCTTTCGTATAAGAGAATCACCGATCCTTCGTTTTTGAGGGGTATAATTAACCATTAACATTATTATGTGAATATTTTTAGCTTAATTTCACTTTTATTCCATCTATGTTCAACAACACATCCTATTTTTTCTTGATTAGTTTTTGTGAACAGTTATAATCAATTTGATTTAAGGTAGTGTTGAGTATTTTCATCTTCCTTTAAATTTAAGAATTCTAATTCTAGACTTACTCTGAGAGCACATTCAAATATATTGGTATTTGGTATTTGGTATTCACCTCCTTCTCGTTCAAGCTAAATGTGTTGTTATTGTGATTTCCAGTTCTGAATTTTCAGGAATTTTTATTGGATATGGACATCGTTTGGAGAAGACAGTTTAGAGGGATAACAATGGAACCTAATTGTGCAATTTTTATTAGACTGTTAGAAGAGAGATGTGCTTGGGCTTCATCCCATGTGTGAACCTCTTTGCTTTTGAAGATTCAAAGTTTGATTCACCAAGTGATTAATTTTTGGTGGATCCAAATTTTAGGGAGACAAACAACTGATGATTGTTTGACAAAAGTTGATCTCTTTTAATACTAGTTGTAGTAATTTTAAAGTTGTACGGTAGATCATAATTGTCTCTTAAGACTATAGTTCATATCCAATATTTGATTTAATGGAAATATAAAATATCGGATGAGAAAGTTATCAATGAAATTTGGTTCAATTGGTAAAAACTTGACTCACATGCAAGATCGTGGTTGTGACGCCTTAGATACAACCGAAAAAAAGCTAGAAATGCTAAAGGCAATAGGAGTGCAAAGAAACAAAATGCAAACAAAAGTATCTAGGTGTTTTTGTATCATGGGAATATGCATATGAGAAGAAGTTACACATACTAGGGTTGGTGCCATTAAGAGGTTGTTACTTATGTCTTGATGTGTATCATCCTCCTTGGGTTGAACATAACTCACCCTCGAGTTTATATTTAGTTCATCATGCAAATATGGTGAAAATTCGGCAACATTGAATGTTGTTGAGACACCATAAATGCCCAGAAGTTCCACCTTGTAAAAAAAAGATATTTAATTAAGATATTTTTATTGGACTATCAATCTTATCGTTTAGGACGCAAAGCCCTCCAGAAGGGGCTCAGCGCCCTCTATAAGGGCCAGAAAGGCCTTAGGCAAACCCGCTAGGGGCCGCCGCCTTAAAGAGCTTCTAGAAGCCTCTAGAATGCTCTAAACGTGGCTTTGAGCCCAATTTATTTGGGGTCTAAGCCACGGAAAACTAAGTCCAAGTAAGACTATATATAAATACCTACTTGAGAGACACTCTCAAGACATCACTAAAATAAACTAAACCATAACTTTAGAGATTGTACTCACTGCAAGTACATTTATGTTATTTAGAATCTATTTAAGATTTGTTATGATTTGATTCTAAGGATATCTTAATTAAGATACATTTTTGAATTACAATTTATCTTTATATATAATATATAAAAAGATGAATAAACATTTCACATGAGACTTCTCTATATAAAAAATATATGGCAAATACAAACACACACAAAAAAACCAACACACAATTCATTATTTATTGTTTTGAAAGAATCGTAATTCATTGCAAGTGACGGCAACAGCAGCTGATTTATTTTCTCATTATTTTCCATCTCAGGTGCTCTTGCTTGCGTCAATATTGTCCTACATATTTTAGTACGTATATTTTTTAATCTTCATGTGCGTAGAGATACATCCCCTTCTGCACAAAGTAACACGCCTTAACGAATCATCATATCTAATTTGGAAAGATTTATTAATCACAATATCCTGCTAGGCATCACTATAATGCATACTAACTAGTGGTATGTGATGGTCCGTGTCTTGGAAGGCCATATTCTTCTGAATTTGGACACCTTTTTTTATGTTACTAATTGGGTAATATAGTAACCAGATGCGAGATCCAATAGTGATAAATGGGGCTGTAGAGACCTTTGCATTTCATGGACCTTATCTAGGTGACATCAAATACAGTACACCAAATTTTACATTAATTAATGGCAACAGTGTATATAATTATATGTATAGTCGCTTTTGCTTTAAATGATATCACTATCCCCTTAAAGAAAATGAATGGTATTAGTACCAGTCACCGATCTTTCAAAAAAAAAGAAAAAATTCATATCACCAAGTGAACATCCCAAACCTAGAAGTTCATCCCCAAATCCGAATCTGATTCAAATTCAAAACCATTAATTCTCAGCCTCTTCCTCCAAAAACGGGTTTCCCCATGACTCTTGTATCCTGCTCTTTCCTTCTTGACGTGGATTTGAGAACCTCTTTTGTCCATGCTTGGCTTCCTTAAAGGTTTGAGAGAGAGAGAGTCGAGGCCAATTGTAACACCCCGATCCCCGAGACTACTATTTAAATAATAATTCATGTAATTCAACAACATCGAGATATTACGATACATCAAACATCTCATGCTAATTTCTCATAATAAAAATTTCATCAATTATTATCACAGCACAGAGGAAAATAAACATCTCAACATAATAATCATCTCGAGTCTCATCAAAAATATCTCAAATAAATACATCATCATAAAAATTTAACAAGTAAAATAAATCTCGGACTCCTAGATCAAAACACCTAATCTAGACATCCTAGAAAAACGCAACATAAAAGAGAAGGCGTAACGCCGTCCTCAGTACAATTCACCGAGCACTACTCCTCAACTTGCAAGTCTACATCCCCAAGGGTAAAACCCATGGATGAGGCGACAATAAAGTCACTAGAGGGTAAGATATACATTCAACAAAATGATATAATAAACGCATGTAAGTTTCGAGCAAAACATCACTTAATATATAAGTATTCATCATTACATAAAGTCTGGTTATTACTCATGCATAATTCATAAATCATAGTACACCCTCATCATTATATAATTACTAACTTAATTATACATCATCAATAGTTAAATCATAATCTCAATCATAAATCATCAACGAATAATCATCAACTCATCTATAAGTCATCAACAGATAAATATCAACTTGTCTATAAGTCATCAACAGATAATCAACTCAATTTTACATTGTCCACATCTCATCATCAATTCAAGCATAAAGCATTCACCACGTCATCAATATCATCAAGTATACATTTACCACATAAATGCACAAGTTCACACCAAAACATTTCCACATATGACTCATCATGTTCATGCAATGTGCCTAACACGACACTAAATGCATGTGGTACCAAAGTTTGGATATTGGATCCCTTGGCATGTTGGATTACTAGAACCCTTGACATGTTGGATTATCAAAACCCTCGGCATGTTATCATCAATTCACAACTCGACTGACTATGTATGCATGGACACCACGTATAGACTCGACAATGCACTCATCATGCTGTTATATAATTCACGCTATCATATAACATATATTCACATCATAACTATTGCATTATCAAATCAATACATTCATACAATACAAATCATGTTATCATCACAACATTACTTTATCACATTCATCATGCTTAATCATCACAACATCATTTCATCACATTCATCATGCTTAATCATCACAACATCATTTAATCACATTCATCATACCTAATCATCACAACATCATTTAAATCACCACTATAATGCATTAAGTCACATCCAACATCATTCACTTCATATCAATGCATTTCACCAAGTTTAGTCATAAACACGTCATTATTGCATATATTCACTATAAATCACATAATCCACATTTCATGAATAAATTAAGTAAGATTACCTCAACCTACTACTACATCACATTATATTCATGATTCAACTTCATTCATACTACTGTGATTGATTATTAAGTTCATTTCGACAATTATCATGTTTCACAAAATCGCTAAGTTCGTCTCAAAATCAAACTTTATAATCAATTCATTGCAATTTGCAAGCAATCATTATCCATCAACGAATGATCAAAACAGCAGCAAAACAACACAAAAAAGGAATGCCCGGGGATATCCGAAAACATCCCCAAGGACCGAAATGCACAGAACAACACATGTTGTATCTGTCATTGTCGCTCAGCGACCAGGGTATTCACTACCGGAAGACCCCAAATTCCACCCAAAAATCCCATTTTTCATCCCAATTGACCCAAAATCATTTTACAAACAATACTCATGATCAATACACTTAAATTGAACAATGGATACACAGTGAAACATCAAATTGACATGAATTTTCAAGGTTTTTCGGTTAATTTAAACTTCGTCTCAAAAATCCATTTTCACCAACAACTTAACAAATAAGCATGCATATCAACATCAACAATATTTCATCAACAACAACTTATTCATTTTCACTTAATTAAGTCATTTTAGCAAAACACCAACAACAACAAGAACAACTTAATTCTCATCAAAGCTACACAACCAACATAATATTTTCATTCTTTTCATCATATGACAGCAACTTAGTCAAAACAGTAGCAACTTAATCAAATTCACTTAATTAATCAATTTTCTCAAATTCACTTAAATCACAACTTATTCAACATAATTTCATGATTTCTCAAACAAAACACATACACATGCTCATAATCAACAAACATCATTCAATTATCATGTTAATCATCAAAATCATCAAAATTCACTAAGGTATCAATTTAACATAATAAAACATGAATTTTGACATGAAGAAAATGCAATTTCATCAAGGTTTAACATGCTTAATATAATCAATAAAAAGGAGCACGAAATTCTCCAAAATCAGCAACAATTAACATGTAACTAATCGTAATTTAAAATACTCAAACCTCATAATTGCTTATTAAACCCACTTGGTGAAAGTAATCTCCCCTCTTACCTTAATTTTTTGCCTCTCTTGCTACTTCTAGTTGAATTCCCTTCTTCCCCTTGAGCTCTTCTAGTTTCCTCTTCGCTAAGCCTCTCCTTTCTCTATTCTCCCACTTACCTCTCAAAATTTTGTGTTAAAATGTTTAACCTACTTCACCACCACTCACTACTATTCTATTTATAATATGGGTTATGGTCACTCCCACTAATGGGCTTAGTCACAATTAACTCAATTATTTTCTCTACACTTTTACTTCACGTAAACCCCCCATATTAATTATACACCACTATTCTCTAAAATTCAAATTACTAGTTCTAGCATAATTACAAAAATGCCACTCATACCAAAATGACTAAAATACCCTCAATTACTTAATAATCCTCTAACCCACCAATCACACATAAAATAATCATTAATTAAATAAAATAAACAATTAACAAATATCGCAACACTAAATAATTCTAATTCTAAAAATCGGGTTGTTACACTGATGCTGTTGTTGCCGGCGCTGGTGCTGATGATTATATCGATGTCATCGATTTCAGATCTGGATTCGGCACTACATCTCGCTGAATATTGAAAGAGACCAGAGTCTTAATTGGACTTTTTTAAGGAAATTTAGATTTGGAATGGAGAGGATGAAGAAGGTCGATTGAAGAAGAAGAAGGGGGAAATTGGAAACCTAAGATTTTCTCCCTTTTCTGATTCTTTATTCTTTATGTTTAATTTAAATAAATATTTTTTGAATTTTGACAAACAAATTTTATTTCAATTAAATTAATTCATAAAATGTTTAAAATAAGTAAATGCCATGTGTGTGCCACATGTACAAGATTGTACAGTCAGCAAGTGATACTTAAGCAAAAACCTGCCTAGTAAGCAAGAAAGTGGGACTCTAGAGACTATTTTAAAAAACAAAATTTTGGAAGGACGTTTTTTAAAAAAAAAAAATTGCAGGGACTAAAACCAAAACGGGTCATATTTGCAGGGACCAAAACCACATGTTAGCCTTAATAAAAATTTCTCCCTACCCCACTTTCTTTTTTAAAAGATGTTATACATTTCATTATTTTTAACGCTATCAAAAATATTTGATCCCAAAAAACCTTATCGTAAATATATTAATTCATCATGGTTATCCAGTTTCTTCTTTCTCAATATTTTAGTTTAGGTTACTAAGCACCTTTTGAGAAAAAGTGTCTCTAAATATAATCCCATTTTCAAATTATTAATATATATAAATAATGTCATCTCAAAAGAATCATATAATTAGAGACAAAAGTGGTTTTAATATACATAAATAATGTCATCTCAAAAAGGTCTTATAATTACGGATAAATGTGGTTTTAATTGTATTTTTATTAGAATTTCATCCAAGAAAATATTTTTATAAGAACATATTTTTTTTAAGAAGTCAAATTAGTTCATCGAAATTGACATCGATGAGAGTCGAACTTGAGACTTTGATAGTAACACACTCCAAAATTTTAAACCAACACCATCAGGTCAACCCAAGTGGCTAATAAACTAAATTGCCATAAAAATTCAAAAAAAGAAAATGCAATCACAATTTTTGCATTTAAATTTGTGTATTATTATAGGATTAAAGAATTTTGTAGGAGAACAAAAAAAAAGATTTTGCAATGAGGAAAATAAAAACAAAAGGCTATAAAAAGCAAGTGCACTCCACTATTTACATGCAAATCTCATCTCATCTCATCTCATACAACTGTATCTACTAACTCTACCCACTGTTTATTTTCCAAACATGGGTGAGGCTCCAAAGCTACTATACATTAATGGGTTCCCAAAGTATGGCCATGATGAAATAGATCATCACCTTACCAATAATTACGACCATGATATTCCTTGGTATGAGGAAGTTATCGATGATGATCTCAAATGGTCTTTTGCTTTGAACAGGTTCATCGTTCCTTTTGCAATTCACTACTACGTACAGCCACAACACAACTCACAAGTCAATTATATTTGAAAAATCCAAGTACCACATTTATTAAAGATAAGATATAAAATGAATTTACAAATAGTGACATATATAGAAAACACTATCATTTTCACAATTTGGACTTCTGTTTCACATCATTATTAAATCTATTCAATCATGTTTTTCAATAGTGTGCTTCATAAAGGGATTAGCGATTACCAAGAGATAGCTCTTTTGGATACAAAGCGTTTTGGAAAGGTATGGAATTTGCTATAGTACTTCTATTATGGACAATGGATTAATACTGATGATTATTTATTTATGTTGCATTAGGCTCTAGTGATTGATGGGAAGATGCAGAGTGCTGAAATGGACGAATTCATTTATCACGAATGCTTGATTCATCCCTCTCTCTTATGTCACCCCAAGTAAGTTTCTATCTATCTATATAATTATAATTATACGATGCATTGAATTTGCTGGATTCGGCATTGTGAAGTATTGGACTAACATAAATAAGCATATATATGTTACTGGCTGTGACAGCCCCAAAAGAGTGTTTATAATGGGAGGAGGTGAAGGGTCTGCTGCTAGGGAGTCCCTCAAGCATAAGTCAATAGAGAGAGTCATCATGTGTGATATAGACCAGGTTATTATCAAGCCCATTATTGATCTTCATATCCATATCCATCGATGATAATGATAGCACTATTAGCATAAAAATATTATATGATCGTTGTTAACAAAGGAGATCATTCATAGAGTAAGAGGACAAAAAATTATTATTTTCTTTTTCCACCTCTGTTTGCATGCGGGATTAAATTTGCATTGTTTGGCTCTTGTGTGCATGTTTTACAACTTTTTTCGATATCAATAACCAAATTTATTTTTTGTGTTAACCTTCTCGTTCTTTGGAAAGAAGACCTAGTGATTTTAAGTTTGGTCAGGAGATAAATAAAATCTTATCAATATTAGATACAAGAAATATAAAGACGGTATATAGTGAAACATAAAAAATACTAAACAATCCATAGTCCCTTAGTCAAAGTATAACAAAAGCTTATTAGAGTATATATTATCCATCAATCTTAAGATTGATATAGTTGATGCTCAAAATTAACTATTGCAAAATCCAACCAAATAGGAGGTGGTAGATTTCTGCAAAAAATACTTGATTACAAACAGGGAGGCCTTTGCTCACAAGAAGCTCAACGTTGTCATCAATGATGCCAAGTATGCATCTTGCCCCTTTTTTTTACTTGTTATTTTTTAGTTTATGTTTATTCAAAATTTTAAAATATTATTGAGTAAAACACTATTTTGGTCCTTCCACAATGGTAGAAGTCACACAATTTAAGAAATAACAATCTTAAATTGAAGATCGTCATTCGTCAATAATTTAAATTTTATTCTTCAATAATTTTATCTATCAATTAATTCAACCACTTTTTTATGATTTGGAACTAACAAATTTATATTGACCTTTTTCTTTGTAATAAATAATTTCTAAGAAAACTTATTGTTGAAGCTAAAATTTTAATAAACAGGAATTTTGCATTGTAGGGCTGAATTAGAGAAAATGAAAGAGAAATTTGATATCATTGTTGGAGACTTGGCAGACCCAGTTGAAGGTGGACCTTGTTATCAACTTTATACAAAATCGTTCTATAAAAATATTCTGCAGCCCAAGCTCAATGAGAATGGCATTTTTGTGACTCAGGTATAATAAAAGAATGTCCCAACTATATAGAATTTATGAAATTAAAGAAGTTTTTGATTTTTTATTAAACTATATGTTAAGTATTTTTGTCAGAATTTACCAACTGGACATATGTTATATCTTGCACAGGCTGGACCGGCAGGTATCTTGACACACAAGGAGGTCTTCACTTCTATATATAACACAATCAAACAAGTCTTTAAATGTAAGAATATTTAATTTAATTCAAGTAATTGGATTCAACCATGGATATTTTGTTATTGTTTCTCAAACATTTGTTCTTGTGCTTGTTTCCTTGCAGATGTGATAGCATACACAACTCATGTACCATCTTTTGCTGATACTTGGGGATGGGTTATGGTAACAAAAAAAAATAGTAGAAAATAAAAATTGCTTGTGCTGTATAACGTAGTTGTCATCAATCATTTTTACAAGTACTTATTTATATCATGCTTTAAATCCAGGCTTCAGACCAACCATTATTCATTGGTTCTGTGGAAATGGACGAAAGAATCAAAGAAAGAATAAATGGAGAATTGCTCTATCTAACTGGTGACTGGTTCCACTCATCTACCACCATGAACAAGACTCTTTCACAATCGTAAGTACAATATTTCTTTTTCGCAATTCACATTTCAATGAAGAACTCTGACTATGATATCAACATTCTAACTCACTTAAATGTTTATGACATTGACACCAACATCATATTGTTTCAGGCTCCAGAATGAAACTCATGTGTACACTGAAGAAAATGCTAGATTCATTCCTGGACATGGTGTTGCTTATCGTCTCTGATGTTTCAAGCCGTAGGTTGAAGATGAATTCTTGCAGTATACTCTTTCAAGTATTGCACCGAGTGTAGATTTCACTTCAAAAGTATCGCAGGGCTTGAGGGACTCAAGTCGTTTGGAATAGCTTATTCGGAGTTTATTTAGGCTTGTCATTTGATTTTTTTTTTTTTTGAAGAATCTAAATTAGCCCACCTAAATTTGCATCGGGGAGAATCGAACTCAAAACCTTGAGGAGGAGCAGGACCCAAGCCAATACCACCAGCCCAGCCCAAATGGGTTTGTCATTTGATTTTAATCACTAGCTTTAGCAGTGTTTCATCAATTTGGGTCAATATACTTAAGTTAGGTTGATTTGGAAGCTACTGTGTGTTAATGTAACATGATAGATTCTCTTAACTCAAATTTCCTATGTTTTCAAAAGTATGCTTCTGAACGACACAAAGTTAATAATTGTTTTAGACAAACACATCCAAACTCATATCGAGGATGAAAAAAGTAGTGCGGAAAACTCATAGCAGGATCACTTGTTAAACGTTAACACACCATCTATGCAGATTGAAACGGCCTGGTTTGGATAAACAACTTATTTTGCATCTTATAGCATAAGCGCTTACCATATAAGTGCTTGTGAATAAGTTGAACATGTCATAATTTAATACAAACAGGCCAGGCTATTACAGTTAACAGATATGAAGAAAAATTTATCATACCCTTTTAAAATTATAAGATGATCATCCCTACTCCCCAAGTTCAAACTCAAATGCAATAAAAATAAGAAGACTAAAGAGAATAAAAGATAAGGAGCAGCTGGGATTCACTTTTGAGTAGTAGTGAACATATAATGCAACCAGTTACATAAACATATTACATTAAATCAAAAGGACATAAAATTTAAAAGCTTTTCAAGACATACTTAATTAAGCTCTCTTAACCGGATCAAAGTTGGAAACCCCAATAACAGCTCCAAGTATAGCTGTTAGCACAGCTCCACCAGCAAAAATGCTTAGCAAAAAGTTCTGGAGAGATGGTGAGAGATCAGATCCAGCTGCATGAGCCACATCAGGTATAACCATGGAGGCTGTCAAGGATGCAGCTGTAAGTGCTGACACTGCCTTCTCTTTCAAAGATGCCTTAATTTCAACCTTGGATTTTGACTGTGTGATCCTCTTTGGTTGTGTTATGGGTAATGGCCTGAAAAATGATTCGGAGGATGGATTTTTCAGCTTGTTTTGGGTAGCAGAACTCAGTGGCAAAGTAGTAGCAACAGAAGCAGAAGCCATTTTTTTCTCCTGTTTGTGTTCTGCTTGTGATTTGCTTGCTTACCTGACCTGTGTAGACTCTGCAGAAAAGTTATGTGCTTGATACTTTGATAAGGTAATGGACACAATAAGATTATGATAGGTTGAAATTGGAGATTTTCAGATGATGTGGCATATGTTGGTTATCCTACGTGGAACATTCTCCACCTGGTATTTGTGAGATAGGGTTATCATCTCATAAGATTACACTTGCCATAAGATTACTCATTGTCAATTGTCAAAAAAAAAAAAAATCTCATAAGATTACACTTGCCATAATCTTATGCTTATTTTACCTTAACATGTTGGCGCCGTTTAGGGTGGGAGACCGCATTAGGTCTCCTACGGTAAGAGACTTCAGATTTTTTTTTGCAACATGTTAGTTATTGACTTTCTATTTTGTTAAGGCAGTTATTAACGGTACATATATGTATGTATTTTTTTTTTTTAACAAAAAATACTTTAATCCTTTCATTTTGGTGACACAAAAAAGAAAGAGGAACAACGCCTCCAAACAACAAACATCAAAAGCTATATAGGACAAACTCTTCCTATTGAAGGCGTGTCCGATGTCCGACACCAATGCGACGCCAAACATGTGATCTCATTCAATTATTTTATTCTTTCAAATTATTACCGGAGTCATGTGTTGATATCATGTCTAGTGTTGTCTAAGTATTATAGATGAAAAGTAATGCTGAGCCAATCATAAAATAGCCAGATTCAAGGGATGAAGTTCAACGGTAGGACAAAATTTCACATTGGATCAACTTCAAGGTTGGTACATAAGATTTAACGATCCTGAAAACATAATTTAAATAATCACATGTAAAAATATTTTTAAAATTGTCTACTTAGGCCTTTACTTTCACTATATATATATAACCACTCACAACAATCATGATTCATGAATCATGAATAAAACCAACCAAAGAAAAAAAATAATGGTATTTGGCAGACCAGAGAAACAAAAGGAGCACATACATGCAGTTGCTTAGCAGTGAGAAACAATCGTTATTTGAGATAACTTGTATCAGGTTCCATGTGTCTGAGATGAACACCTTGTGGAAGAAGATTGTATCTTATATTGAGCTCTTCAAATATTTTCTTTACTTCCATCACCAGTTCACTTCTCCGCTTGGTCTTCTCTCCAAACTCTTGAAAGCTCATTGTGTGAGTAACAAAAAGACCCATCTTAATATTATTTACATTTTCAATCTCCTTCACTACCAAGCCGAAATTAGGATGCCAGTATTGTGGATTCCTCTCCAAATACCTAGTTTTCAAAAAGACATTAGAACAAAGAAATGCATTGAAATACTAAGATTACGGCAATAAGACTTGTTCCAAATTGATGATAAAACTTCAGTAGCTTACCTCTTTACTTTTTCTTTTAGTGCCCCAATTTTCTCTGCTGGTGTCGTGAAATCAACCGAGAACTCTACCTTGTCAACCATATTTGGGCTTCTGTAATAATTGCTAATCGGTTTTGTGGCCAGGACAGAGTTTGGATAATACAACTTTTCATTATTAAGCTTCAAGAATACTGTTGTCAATATATTCATCTCTTCAACCAATAGCTGCCAGATAATTAAAAGGCATTAATACGCGAATCTCAAACAACAAAATTAAATTCGGCTGCTATATAAGTTACCTCAACACCATCTATAACACACCGATCGCCAACATCAAACGGATGCATCACAAACACGAAGATGATGGCTTCAAATATATTCTTGCACGTGTTTCCAAACATGAAAGCCGCGAGTACTAGCTGCGATGAGAGGAATACAAGTACTTTTGTTGTCGCAATCTCCATTAGAAGAAGCCACACTACTATGGTCACCACTACTAGGACCCCTGTCACAAGCTTGTTCAATTGTTTTACAGCTGTTTTAGTGTCGCTTAAAGCGTGTGCCAGTGCTTTACGTTCTTGATAAACCTTCAACTGAAAAATATAAACATTATGGTCCAAACATAGTTTCAATCCGTCGTTATGATGTTGACAAATTTTTAACGAACATTTAAGACCTTACCACCCAATCTGCTAAAGACTTTCTGGTAATGAGCCCTGTCTCTGACTGTGCCAGTAGGGGAAATACCAAAGGAACTTCTTCCTTAATCATGAAACGACGGAGTTCATTCTCATCAATGTCCCTATTCATAATGAGAGAACTTTTTAGCAGCAACAAGAGTGACAGATATCAAAACAAGGAGAAGGGAAAATACACATAGGCCATGGTTGGATAAACAACGTAATTAAGCATTTATCAATATATAAGCCAAATCTATAATAACAGAAGATAAAATAAAGTCAAATTGTTTCCATTTAAGCTATAAGTATTTTATATAAGGTCTCCCAAACAGTCTCACAAATGAATACGCAAGTAGACTCTTACACGCAACAACAATTCTACAAGTAATAATAATGCATATATTCTTACTGGCAGCTAGGGGAAGCAGCAACATTCCTGAAAATGTAATAGGCAGCAGCAGTTGCTTCCATCTCATTAGTAATTTCTTTATCAGTTTGTTCATTTTCTACATCATAAAAACTTTCATCTAGAGAATTAGAGATTGTGGACAGCCTTGAATTCATTACTGCATCTACCAAAATCTTCATAGTCCATGAGGAAACTTTCTCTTGCTTCATCTTGTGAAGCTTTGCCATATCAATAATGTCTTTCTTTGTGCCACCATTAACGGTAGTACTCCTGAAACTAAAATGGCCAATACTCGGAGTTCCACCGATCTTCTCGGCCTCTTCCATAAGTGGAGGCCCAGAGAGAGTCTGCAGAACATATTGATGAAAGATTGATTCTTGAATTCGATCAAAGAAAGATTTGACATGGAAACTCGATGCCAAAACCTTTAGCAACAACGTCTTTATAACCCACAAAAATGCTCCAATGAGAAGGGAAACAAGAGTCCATGTTATATCATTCAAAATCTTTGCGGCCAATTTAGATCGATGGGCTCCACGATTGATTAAAAGCACCCATGTGAGGAGAACCAAACTGATCCAAATGAAAACCTGGACACATTTCTTCAATCCATGGACAAAATAAAGCACTTTTTTCCTCAACAAAAAGTTCATTTCAATCAAAAAAACAAGAATGTGTATGAACCATTTGGTAACTAACATGCCACAAAATGTCACCATCACAAGCATAGAATACCTCCAAAGCCTTAAACTCCAAATCTCTGTCCTTCTCAGTTCCTCAACTGTTAAACTGGCCAACAAGCTACCCGCGATGCATACAAAAACGAACAATTCAATCAAGACTTTTGTCGTTAGTCTCTTACGCTTGCCTCTACTGAATTCAACTTTCCTGTAAATGATTTCATCAAGATCCTCACCAGCAGGACCTGGAGATGCCATCAAAGGTGTTCTAGGAGTGACGACAGAAGTAATCGAAACGGATCGATTCACCGTTCCGGACTTGTTATTCGGTGAATGTGATGCTTTATTAAATGCGTTCTTATAAGGTGAACTAACAGCTAAATGTTCTTGCAAATTTGAATAAGTAACATTCTCTTCTAAAAGGGTTTCATCAATAGGATAAGGTTGTTCACCAAATCTTGATTTGGGCTTAGAATACACTGATCTTTTAAAAGATTTTCTTGTAGTAAGATTTGCATTTGTAGCAGGAGCTTTTGGGGGTTTATTTGGGCTAGGGATGAACCTTATTTCAGGGGAAGCAGAGTTTAAAGGTGGTGATTTTGAAGAGTAGCGTGGTGAAGATTCAAAAACTTTCAACTCATGATCATGATCTTGGCCATGGTGATGGGTTTCTCCACTCACATTTGAAATAGGAATAGGAACTACCACTTCTCTTCTATTCTCCATCATGCTTACTTCACAACCACCACCACCTTGATGCTTATTACTATCCATTCACAAATCACAACCCTAAGCATATCATAAAAATAGAAACTTGTGGAAATTAATAAACAAACTTACTTTGGTCATCAAAATCAAACCTCTGAGTAAGTAAAGTAATGTTACTAGAAATGAAATAAATAAAACACAGTGGAGTAGTATATTATTATGAATAAATAAATAAATACAAGAGGAATATTATAGAGCATGAAAGAAAAGATGAAGTGAGTGACCCATTTGAAAAGGGTAGCTGTACTTACATATAAGTGGGTTGGTCAACGAGAACAGCGATGTTTGCGGAGCAGACAGCTTAATTTTTAAACAAAACTTGGAGAAGAAA
This sequence comes from Medicago ruthenica, assembly GCA_018208015.1. Lineage (NCBI taxonomy): Eukaryota > Viridiplantae > Streptophyta > Magnoliopsida > Fabales > Fabaceae > Medicago > Medicago ruthenica. The sequence goes on from CM031376.1 coordinate 38,847,899, forward strand.
AACACAACAATTTTTTTGAACAAGGAAGGGTTTCAGGCAACTTTTTTTTACCAAAGACAACTTTTTTGTCTATAATTAAAATAAAAATAATATAATTAAAAATTAGACCTATTAATTATTAAAAGCTTATTTTAATAAAATATCACATAGTTTGTTTTCCAACCGACCAATATACTTAAAATACCAACATCATGTGGTTGGTTTGAATGATACAGGTTTAGACACCATATCACAAGGTGTCTCTTGCTTATAAAACAAACAAAAAATTGATCGAGAGAATTCATCGTATAATCAACAAATTTCTTGAAGAATATTAGTTATTGTTGAACAATAATAGATACTTATAATCATTAATATATATATATAGACACACACACTAAAAACATCGTATAATTGGCTTAAGGACATTAAAAAAACTAGAGAACGAGAGAACTCTCTATAATAGCATATTCTCAATGTGGATTAGGAACTATCATGTATAACTTCACTCTCACCTTGAGGGCATTATTGACAAAAACAATAATTAATTTTGTGTTGAACTTAAAAAACGATGGTTAAAATATAACATTTAAAAATAAACGGAGTGATTGAGATTGTAGTGGGTGGAGGATCCAAATCTAAATCAAGCGACCATAAATGAAGATGTATAGCACAATCAAACAGATTCATTGTAGTCAACGAAAAGACACAGTCATACATTTAGGACAATTTAGACTATTCGATCTTGATCGAACAATTTCCATTGTTTGGCGGCGTGAATGTGGGTTTTTGCTAACTGCGAGAAACCCCGATGCTAGCACGGTAGCAAAGAAGTTAGAGGAAACTTCGATTCTATATTCCAAGAAATACAACTCATTAGAAGGAAAAAAAATGGGAAAAGATTGATAGTGCGACAACAGTGACAACGAAAAGCAACGAAAACAGGAACCTTATGATATGGATTGGATTTCCATTTACTTTAACTTTTATTTATTTTGAAAATATAATACAACTACCCCATGTTTCGTGTGTCATTCGCGTGTATATTATCGCACCATATAGCAATTCCAAAAAAAAATCTCCTACATGTTTAGTACTTTATTTTAAATTATTAAATATATCTATTATTATTTTAAATATACTCAAAATTGATACCAGGAAGATTCTTTTGACATGATACTACTAAATACCTTTAAGATGTTGAATATACAATAAGGGGTGAGAATATGTCAGGTCAAATCAGGCTTTGATAGGCCTGAGTCTGGCCTACGAAATTTTTTGCAAGCTTGAACCTGGTAAATTGACCTTTCGTAGACCTATTTTTTTGGTCTGGCCCAACCTATTTAAAAGTCTGGCCTAACCTAAAAGCCTGTTTACAGACCTACTTCAAATTAAATTTATTAAATAATCCATTTTATATACTTTTAAATATGTCAAATTGATCTTAAAACCTATTTAATTGCAAGACTTGTCTATCACTGTAAGGCCATAAAAGCCTATTTCACTATACGGCCTTAAAGCCTATTTAAATAATCAATTATTTGAATTTTTTTCTTGATTTTTATGTTTAATATAAATTATATTTTAATATAAATAAAAAATAAGTTTTAATAATATTTATAAATAGGCCGGCCTATCAGACTTTGTAGGCTTTTTTGATATCCTAAGTCTGACCTATTTATTTAAAAATGCTTTTTAGAAAGCGTAAGCCTAACCTTTTTCATAAAAAAGTCAGTTCACAAGTCCATGTAGGTCGGTCTGACCTATTCCTTTCGGTTTTTTAATTTATGTGTTTAGATAACATCTTTCTATTTAAAATTAAGTTAGTGAATATATGTGCTTTGATTAATGCACTTCAATGCCGTGATAAAAGGAACACAGCGCGACAAGACAAAATGAACTGAACAAACAAACAATGGCGACAAAAAAGTCCCATACATTGCCAGCATATATTCGGTGGAGACTATGGAGAATCATGAGACAGAGAAGAAAGTCCCATACAATAACGGTAGGCTTTGTTTGGATGAGGGAATAAAGTGAAAAAAAAGAAAGTTAAAGGAAAAAAATGTTAAAGAATGAAATCTAGGGAAAAGTTATATGACTTTTTTTTAGTTGTTTGGTATGAAAGAAAGTGAAAGAATGGATAAATATATATTTTTTAAATGTCATAAATACTCCTGTTAAAATGAATATTTATAAAATTATATATATGATTTTAAAGTCATAACATACCCCATTATACGAACCTTACAAAATAAAATTATGGTAAATATAAAAATTAGGGTTAATTGTTTAAATAATCACTGCAATATACCTCTGTAATTTAAATTTTGATCCTCATTCCAAATTCTGTTCCCCATTTTTGAAATCATGTTTAAAACATCATAAAAACCTCCAACACTAAAATTTGAAGTTTTTAAATGAGGGACAAATTAATATCATTTAACAACTACAAAATTATGTCGTGAAAACTTAAAATATTATCATTCCTCATTTAAAAACTAAAAAAATTGTGAGTACAATGATTATAATATGTAGAGAAACTTAGAATATTTCTCCAAACATTATCGCCCGAAGTGAAAACAATCGCCTCATTTGGATGAAAGGTCGCCACCTTATATTTGGTGGTTAAATTATCATAACTAAATTAGAAATTAAAATTGAAATTTAGATCGTTACCTGAAATATGAAAAGAGACTAGTATTTTAGACATTGACCTCATAACTATGTTTCATAAACACCATAACACAAAGATAGTGAATGTGAGAAAAACACAAGAAGGGGGGTTGGATTGTGTTGACTTTTTTTGGTTTCTTTTTTCGAGTGTTTAAAGCTGGTCAGATTCTGAGGGGTTCAGATTCTGACACAGAGTCTGAGTGCAGTGGAATAACAGAACACAAAGATAAAAGATAGAGAGAGAGAGAGAGCAGACAGAATCAATTTATACTGGTTCCTCCCACAACACATGAGTAGTTCAGTCCCCTAGCATTTCCAAGGGATTTCACTATAATCACTACTGATTACAATTGCTCAAGGACTCTTCCTAGAGACTTCCAAATGCTCAAGCACACTTGCAAGAGACTTCTAATACTCAAGGTCACTACCAAGAGACTTCCACTGCTCAATGACAACCCCAAGAGACTTCTATTGCTCAATCACAAATGAAAGAGAATTTTGGTGCTCAAACTTTGCAGGCAAGAGGCTTTTATTTGTTTACAACAAATATAAACAAATCTGTTCTTACACCGGATAAACAATTGTTGGTGTAAACTGAACAATCTTTGAACAAACTCTTAAGACTTTAGAATTTCTAAGATATAAAAGTTGAAACAAAAATCCTAAGTGTTTTGTGCTATTTGATTTGGGAGAGTAATGACACAGTAAAAATAGCAGAGTCTTGTTCATCTTCTTCAGGTCTTCAGCTCCTTATATAGGCAGGGATTTGAGAGACGTTGGAGAAGAGTGACAACGCATTAAGAGTCTTTGAGAAGCTTCAAATCAAGGACGTTGAACCATTGCCTGATATGGATAATTCTGTTGGATAGTCATTCGAAAATCCTTTGCTGAAACTGGAAGTATCCGTTCATTCTTATTTCCTTTAAGTTCTTTGTCTGTTTCTACACGTGGTCAGAAAAAGACAAAACTGTACTCAAATCCTTTGATGGAGACAACTATATAAGACAACAAATCTAACATGGAGTCTGAGTCCCTCAAGTTCTTCTGAAGTTTTAAGGTCTTCTAAGTCTGATGGGGGTCTTCTCTGTCTGGCTAGGTCTGCTGAGTCTAATGATCTCCACAAAGTCTTATGAGGTTAATCTTCAGCTTCTGAGAGGTGTCATTTTCTTCTGATCCAACATGTTGACTTATGGTTGACCTTTCTTCAGATCTTCTACCATAGTCTTTTAAGCTTCTCTCGTGCTTATGATGCTTTAATATATGTTCAATCTCTTGATGGATATATTCTATGATCTTGCACAATTGAACAAATATTAGTATATCCAATTGTTCTTCAATACTTTGTTATCATCAAAACCTTAGAGGAATTGTACAAACCACTTTTGTTCCAATAGATAGAACACATGATACTCCGAGAAATCATAACAATCCATTGTACTAACCAACAACTAGATCATAGTCCTTGTTCATCAATTCATAGTTATATCATTATTGGTAAAGGTGATACACTAGGTTTCGAGTAAACGACGTATGTGGGAGGAATTGAATATGGTATATCCATAAAGGTCTGACAAGTATAGTGTGATGTGTGGGTTTCGTGAAGATTTTTTTAGATGCATTACGACGAAGAAGAGATTCGTATGAGAAATTTCACCGTAAACAATGATAAAACTAAGTATGTACTTCGTGAATAACTGTAAAATTCATATTAAGGCATAACTATAAATATATATTTAACACCAATATGAATTTTATTGAAATTCATATATTATTTCCTATGTGAATTCTATCACACGATTGAAGTGTGTGGGCATGTCCTAAAACTTGCTCATCTCCAATCTCTTCTTCGTCCAAATGCATCTCAATAAACCTTCACAAAACCCATACATCACGCTATTCTCGCCTTACTTTTTTAGGACATACCCTATTTATTACTTTCCTATATGTCATTTACTCGAGAGCTAGTCTATCACACTTGCCAATGAAAATCCTAACTACCAATTGATGAAGAGTGAATTAATTGTTGATTATGCAATGGATTGAAATGATCTCAACGTTTCTATCAACAATGAGTACCAAGGGTTCTATTTTTGTTTCTAGAGACCAGTTGTGAGGTCGTCGTATAAAAAAATAGGCTATTTTTGCATTTCAGGTAACTATCAGAATTCTTATTTGGTTATGATAATTTAAGCGCCAAATATAATGGGGTGGCATTCTCGTCCCAACGAGGTGGGGGGTTTCACTTTGGTCGATAATGTTTGGAAAACTAATTGTGCTGCTTTTGTCGAACACTTGAAATTATTTGTGCAAAAAATCAAACTCGAACACACAAAAATAATTTTGTCAGATAAAAACTTGGCTGAGTCGCGGACTTAGTTGCTCTCTTTAAGGCGTTTCGCGACCCTTCCACAACAATGCAATAGTTCTTTCTTGCTTCGTCGTCCCCAAGATAAAAATAACCTTTCAACACTTGAGTATGATTACTCTCTCCAAAAAGAGAACCCATCCAACCAACAACTCAGAAATTATAGGCCCGAGTCTGACATATTACTTGTTATAGGCTCATTTTTAAGGCATGACCTGACCTTTTTAAAGGTTTGACGAAGCTTGAAAGCATATTTTACACTAAGGCCTAACAATACATATAAGTCTACTACTAAATAGGTCAAATCTTATTAAGGCTTAAGCATGCCTATAAGTCTGCTACTAAATAACCAAATCTTATGGAGGTCTAATCACACCAATAGGCCTGCTACTAAATAGCAAAATCATGCGAGGGCTTGAGTTTATAAAAATAGGTATGATATTTTTGATTTTTTTTATAAACTCAAGCATTTATATGATTTGGTTATTTAGTAGCAGGCTTATTGGTGTAATTAGGTCTCCATAAATTTTTTTTAGAAATAGACTTTATAAATATACCGATCTGACGAGCTTAATAGACTTTTTCCTAAACTTTAGACTGGCCTATTTAATTAAAAAAGTTTGAGCCTAATCTTATTACTAAACGGGCTAGACTAGGCTAGGTTTTAAATAGGCTAGACTATAGATCACTGTCTGACGGTCTGACTTGTTCCCACCCCTACTCACAATACTACCAAAACTGCTAAAATACAAAACCAAATATTAAACAATTTCTTTTAGAAAACAACTATTTTCTTGTCACTAAAGATATTGTTTTAGAAAACAACTACTTTAGACTAGAAGAATATATTGTTTTATTCAATCTCAAAGGATCGACTCTTAGTTTTCAGTGTGAAATTCTAAGAGGAAGTACAAATTATAAGGAGTATAAAAGGGGGAATAATTCAGAGAAGTACATGAAGATAATTCATCATCAATCTTCATGACCAATCTGGCAGACTCGACCCCTATATATAATGTGGCTACATACTCCAATTCTTTTGGCCACATTATAAATAATGACACCCCTATATATAATGTGGCTACATACTTCATGAAGATATTGTTTTCTTCATGACGCATGCAAAAAGCTAACATGGTGACCAAAATAAAAAAAAAAATTAATTAATTTAAGGTTTCGGGTCAATAAAAAACAATACACCACATAATCCAAGTCCACACCAGCCCGACCTACGTCACCGCACGTGTGGTGGAAATGTTGATTGTGTCATCACCGCTTTATAAACTTGGGTATCCTTTGGGGCACTCTCCAAGATACCTACCTCCACTATATAAATACTACTATTGTGTTTAAACTCTCATATGTGGAACTTCTAATAATTTTTCAATTCACACAAAACAATTTTTGTTTTGTGTTCCAACAATATATGACAAACAATTTTTGTTTATATTATTGCTTAATATAAGAGAGGCTTGAGCTTTCCCATCCAAGAAGCAATTCCTGCCACCAATAGTTCTATGAAAAAAAATCTTGAACCAATACTTAAATCATACAACCCTATTCCTAAATCAATGTATCAAAGTTCTAAAGAAATCATAGAGATTACCTTGCACTACCTATTCCTGAGCAACACTATAAACAAATATAATGTTCAATCAAATATAGAAAGAAATGATGATGAACTCAATATAACATGAGTTAAAGAGGAGGGTTTTTACCCTATGCTTAAAGCCTTGGCTTGAACCATCCTTGGATTTATGTTGGGTAGGGACGACTTCAACAACATAATTGGTGATGGATAGAATCCAACCGATTTATTTTATCATCTTGCTTTCCTTTCGGCTGGTATTGACTCTAGAGGATATAGAGAATGCTTTTACGGGTATAAAGACATGTATTGTGCTTATTTCTAATTATAAGTTATAACCTGCTCAGTCACACACAATTAATCTTCACTAAGTCATAACTAATCTTTATATCTAACACTTTTTTTAATCTTTGATTCTACGCATGCCTCATCTAAATGATTCTGTATATGTAGTGCTCCACTACTTCCACTAGATTCATTTGGCTGGGGGATGAGTCTTGGTTGAATAGTTGGAGATTCAAAGAGAACCTGTCATTTTCAAGCTGGATCCTATCTATAATTCAACATGAGTGAGTGATAAATATTGCTTGAAGCCATGTCTTGCATACGCAACAAATGGAAATTCCCAAATTGTTGCTTCAATGTTCAGTCTAATTATATTGATGCTTGTGGTTATTTTCTTCTTCTAATTGCTATTATTGCAACCTATTTGATTTCTTCTTTGGATAGCCTCAAACCATTTGGAATTCTGAGGATGAATACAAACCTGCCCTATGTATTTCTAAGTTTGTTTAGATTCTCATTCTTTTCCTCAAGGTATATACAACTTATAATTATTTGTCACTATAATTGCTTAATTCAATACCTATTTGGTTTTCATTTTTTATTTTGGTTATATTATTTCATTTCATTTTTCTGTTTAATGAGTTGGATAAAAAAAAATACAACAACAATCAAGACTTATCACTAAGTAGAATCGACTATATGGATCAAACGACGTCATTTTTTTTTTGTTTCTCTCAAAGCATGTTTGGTTCTCATTTTTTTGGTCAAGTAGTCTACTTGCTAGAATTTAACCATTTTAAGGTTAATAAGTGGGGAATCCGAGGTTTGAACCTCGTCCCTGCATATTTAATGCAATGTCTGTATCAATTGAGTTATGCTCACAAAAACCATTATTAAATACATTATCCATGAGTATTGTTGTTTTTGAGATTAATTTTGAGGATAACATGATGTTGATCAAAAGTTGTCCAGAGTGGATCATGGCCTAGAATTACAGCGACAATATAATATTTATGCAAACAAATACAAATTTTATTTTTTTTGGTTTTCCAGAAGTTGGCTAAAATTAAATCGACTTAACCTATGATTGGATAGGCAATTCTATGGCTGGGATTGCGTATTTCATTATTTTGTTTAGATGTGTGCTTACTTACCTTTTGACGTGGAAACAAATGTATTTATTCTTATAAAATATGAAAATCATGTGAACTTAACTCATTTTGAAGTGCAAGTAGAAAGTAAATTTTGAGAAATTAACTCATTTTGAAGTGCAAGAAAATAAATTTTGAGAAATTAAAATGATAATAAAATTTAAAAAGGGTAAATAACATACACAACACATAAGTAGGCATCTACAAGAACTTAGCTTGTATTTATTTATCGTTTCTTTCCATTTAGCTACATAGTTAGTACAAAAGGACTTCGAACACTATATTTACCATTACTCCATGTAATGGATCCAAACAGATCTTTGTTCAACGAGGTTAAAGTGGTAGAGAAAATAGCTTGGTAGCTTTGTTTTTTATTGCTTTTTGTAAATTGGAGTTTCTCTGGAATCAGCTGGACTTTCACACCACTAGGAGCATTAACTATGGCGGAGTAGGCTACTTCATCCTCTTCACCAACGTTTGTAACAGTTCTACTCACATTCACAGTTTCTTTCCCAGTGAAGTTGGAGATTGCTATGGAAGGATAATTGATATTGGAAATATGATCAGGAGTCGATTCCTTGGGGCAGTTGAAACTATCAGGGACAGTTTTTGAAATAACCTTAATAGTGGTTGTGTTGTATCCTATGTAACACAAGTAGTTCAAGTAGTCAATGGTGTTAGTTTCATAAACGAGCCCTGGTTGGAATGATTCAATTGTTGTTATGTCCCCTGCTCCATAGTCATAAGGTGTGGCAACTGACCCTAAATCTGTAGTAATGGGAGCCTTCATATTATTAATTTGAGTTGCTGCATTCATATCAAAAAAATAGAAGTGGATGAGTTGCTAGACAAATGTCATAATATCTAGGATTACATTTCCTAGTGACATTTATTTAAGTGAATCATCAATATTTAATAAGTGAAATTGTAGTGGTTAGACAATTTGATTTATGAAGAAAAAATTAAAATAATTAAACTTAGATGCATTACTACTATGAGCATTGCTCTTACTGATACTCCACACTAAATTTAACTACTTATATTCCTTAGCTTTATGAAACTAAACCAGTAGGCCTAAAAAAGACCAATGTAGTCGATAAATTTTAATTTTAAAAATCATTTTAGAACTTTTGGGATAAAATTAACTGAGCATCCATATTAAATTTATGATTGATTTGTAATCCTGACCAGATGTCATGATAGCTGATCTGATTGCAGAGGCACTCCAAGTGGGGTTCCTAGATTTAATGCTGCCTGCAAGGCCCGAAACATGTGGGCATGACATGGAAGTTCCGGTTTCAAGTTTATATGGCAAGGGATTTTTTCCCTTTGGAACATTTTCATCGTCATTTCCAATCCATGCTGCAAGAATGGTAACACCTGGTGCTGCAATATCAGGCTACAAAGAAAGAATTGTTGGTCTTGTTCAGTGGCGTGGATTGATGATAGTTATGTATGTATAACCCTATATATATTTATCTATATCGTTATATATCTTTACCTTGAGAATATTCTTTGAAAGAGCTGAAGGTCCTCTACTTGAAAAGATTGCCACCATAGGTGCAGGCTTATAATCCATGACTGTGATTGTTGGTAGAATTGTTGCTACTGGATTGCTTCAGATTAATTTTATGCAAAAATACAATAAAATTAACTAGTAATAACCATATTTATCTAAAATAATAAAAATAAAAAAACTTTAAAATGCTTACCTCGTTGAATTGACATATTGGATGAGTGTGACAACATCTTTTGGTCTTACCACTGTTGCTGGGAAGTCTGCATAAATATTTGCAACAGCTCCATCTTGGTCAGTAATATGAACAAGACCTAATCCACCCGCCTCTTGCACCGTCCTAATTTTCTCATCAGTTGAATAATCACCATCTATGCCATCGCAGATGACAATATTTCCTTCAACTTTTTTCTTTTCTAATGAACTTGGGTGACACTGACTGCATTTCATAAAGAATGTTAGTTTGCATAACTTTAAAACAACGTGGTTCTGGGATTATGCACAACAAACATGTTTAAGTTTATTCATTTTCAGATAGATTTTGTGTATGTACCTTGCTTCAGTTAAGTCAGCAGTAATTGTCTTGGCAGACTTTCCAGTTATCAATGGATAATCGGGGGATTTTGAAAGAGGGGAGAAATTTATGGCTTGACCCTAAAGTACAACATTTAATGTGCATAAGACATAACACATAAGAGCATAATTCATGTACTACAATCTAAAACAACATATTAACAAAAAAAAAACAGCTTGATGAGCAACAATGTTATTTAGACAACAAAAGCATTTTCTAACACCCATTTTAGATTATTTTTTTCTCTATTCGCATTAAATTTTATACATATAGTGCATCTTTTATAGTTTTTTTTTGAGAGACATCTTTTATAGTGTTGATGCTGACTTTTTTGATCTTTAAATAACATAGTTTTTAATCCATAGAAAAAAAAATCCCCATCTACATATAGTATACAAAAATACATTTTTTACTCAATATACACAAAAATCTAAGAAATATTTATATATTAATAAAATAAATGGAATATTTTCCTAAAAAGTCTAATGAATGCGTTAGATATTACAATACTTGTTGAAAACATAAAAAAATATTTAAATGAAAATGTTTATCATCCCAAAATTATAAAAATAATTAATATTTATTTTAGATGATAAAAAGTATATTAAATCTTCTTGGATAATACATTTTTTCTTTCAAAAATTAAAATATTTCTTAACTTATTCTTTGTACCTTAAATAGATGCATCCTGACCAAATGATTGGACTTAAGTGATTAATGTACTCCTCTTATAATAAATCGTTCAAGAGATCACCCGAGTTCGATTTTGGTGAAAATAGTTCTTAGTCAGACTTTTCTTACTTACCGGACTAACATCCGGATTACTATGACCCTTCTCCTGAAAACCGTAGGATTAACACTAAATAGACACACCCTTGTGGTCCCAACTTGCCAAATGTTAAACCGTAGTAAATAATATATCCAACTCCACAATAAAAAAGAAGAAGAAAATCCAACACTTGGAGAAAAAGGGAATATGCTCTGTTTTCCCTTTTGTTTCTTTATGGTCAAGTAGATTAATGCCTAAAAATCCTTTCTTTAAAGTGAATAAGCGGAAAATTCAAGATTTAAACTCTGACTCCCGATATATAATACGATGTTCATATCAATTGAGATATACTCACCATATGACATTATATTTTCTTTCTATAAAGCATTATAAAGTGAATGAGTAAAGTGCAGTAGAAATTAGAAAAAAAAAAAAAAGAAGAATGAAACAATAGTTTTTTTTGGACCAACGAGATTAATGGTACTATGTTTTCTCCACACATACAAAAATTGATATAATGCTTTCTCCAAAAATACTGTGAATGGGGATTGGGGAGCAATTTCATTGCATGCATGAAAACCATTTTTTTTTTACCCCTGTATTTGACTGTCATATTAAATTTTTCATTTGAAAAAAAAAACATGGATTAAATGAATAAGTGAATCAAATTCATCAACTTAATTGTAAATACTTATTTATTTGTTTATTGTAAAAAAGAAAACTCTAAAAAATGTTTACACTTTTAAAGCGAGAGCATAAAATGTACCTTGATAACTTTGTTATTACCCAAGACAACGTTGGACTGAAAGTCGCGGTCAATAGTGGTGGCTGCAACCGTTAATATCCAAGGTGCATCATTAACAACAGTACTCAGCTCCGGACCAGCATTCCCGGCGGAGCAAACCACCACGATGCCGTGCTCCACGGCATGGAACGCTCCAATTGCAATGACGTCGGTTTTCAAGTCAGGTTGGGAACTGGGACCCCTACCAAGGGAGAGCGAAAGCACATGAACTCCATCAGAAATTGCATCGTCAAACGCCGCAAGTATGGCAGAACCAGAGCAACCAATATTGCTGCACACTTTGTAAATCGCCAACCTCGATTCAGTGGATCCACCTTTTGCTGTCCCTTCCGCGAGACCATAGTATGATGCACCACTCACGACATTCCCCGCCGCTGTCGACGCCGTGTGGGTTCCATGCCCAACTGTATCCCTTGCTGTGCTCGCCACAACATCATCCCCATCAAGGTTAGGATAATACCTTGCTCCTATTATCTTCCTAAAATTGAAAAATATAGAATAAAATTATGGCAACTGCTCCTCTGATCGATGGCTTGGCCCCCAGAAACAAAACTAAACATATATAAGTTTCATTTTATTTTTGGTTACAAGATAAGTTTCATTTGGTTTGTATTTTGCAATATCTTACAAAATCTATACCAAACCGAATCCATGAAGAACATGATAGCTTTGTTAGGTTTAATTGGGTTGATACTTTTAAAAATTATATGCTTATTTTCCAAACTACAAAGAATTACAGTAAATTTTTCCAAACGTTCTAGATTTTTTATGCTAGTAATGTTTAATGATTAAAAAATCCATATATAAAATACATTTTTCAAGATAATACTACTAATATAGTTTTTTTTATCAAGAATAAAGAAAAATAAAACCAAAACACAGGTCCCAAATGATCGATTAAACAATACTCGAATTAATAAAAGCCAGATTTGTTTAGTTTAGTACAGTTTGGACCTGAATATGAAAATATAAAATCAATTTAATTGGTTTGCATTAAATATATATATATATATATATATATATAGGGACATTTTTTTAATCCTCCGGTTCTCAATGAAATTAAGAGGGCCTTAATTTATTAAGCTCAGTCAGTTAAGTGTTGGATCTTTGTTTGGTTATTATATAGCACTAAGTTGATTTTATTTTTCATTTCTTTTATTGTTTTTTTTTTTCGTGGGGGTTGGACCTTTTCTATCTACCTATTACAATTAGATGAGTTGAAGTCATTTGATGTCATGCAGATGCCTTTCCAACCGGGTGGAATAGGATCCATCCCATTGTCCGAAAAACTTGTCGCTTCTGGCCATATACCTGAATAATCAATTATTAAAAAGATAAACAAATCAATTGAGTACCAATGTAACTAAACTCATGAAAAGGATAGAGTAATAGCTTTGGATATGATTTAATTTTTATTTCACTAGTGATAAGTACATTACATATGTACTCCTATGTCAATATCTAAAAAATAACGAACCTGAGTCTAACATGCCAATTACGATGTCCGACGATGAAGGAGAAGAAGAATTGGAGAGAGTGCTGTCAATTTTGATATGAGTTTGCAACTTGAGGAAATCCCAAGAATGAGTTGTGTGAAGCTTTAAAATGGGATCTGGAAATACAGACACAACTCCAGGTTGTTGAGCAATTGAGGCTGCTTCATTTTTCGATAAACGAGCTGCGAAGCCTGAGAATCCGTGTTTGTAGTTGTGTACTAGAGCTTTTTCATTCCTAAACAATTCACATCATCAATAATTAATTAATCACATTTGAAAACACTAGCTAATTGAATATCATGATACATATATATATATATATATATATATATATATATATATATATATATATCTGTGTGTGTGCGCGCGCGCGCGCAATTAATTACCTTCTTAACACAATGTTTAAAACATGGGCATGATCTTTGCGAAGGGAATCATTTGTTGAATTCGCTGCTCCCATATATACAATATAAACTTGATTATTATTTCCTAATTGAGTAGGTGAGGATGATCTTGACTCTCCAAGGAAAAGGAAGAGAAATTCAAATAATAGCAATAAACTTGGATTTCCTTTCATGATTAGTATTCTCTCAAATTGAACTTAGCTAGCTTTGATGGTGTTATTCAATTAGTTGAAGGAGTATATATGCTTGTAAGCTCCCGCCCTCACACATTTATATAAAAAGCCATCGGACTAGTTGAAGTAAATAAGGTATGTGGTGCTTTATCGTGTCAGCATTGAGTTATATGATTTATGGTAATCTCTCAAAAAAATAAATGATTGATGGTAAGATATGTATCAGAAAGTTATATCATAAACCACTAAGCGAAAACAAATTTTACACTTGGGTTTAATCACATTTTATCATATAGGTTATTGTAAATTGTAAAAACTTTAAAACTGGACTAGAAAAAATTATTATTAATGATAATAACATTTATGATTGTGTTATAATTGTCTTGTCCAAGATTACAAAGTCATCACTAAGTTAACACCTTATGAACAATTTTTTTTATTTTTTATTTTTAAGTCAGGGAAGAGATAAATTATTATTAATTAAAGTGATACTTATGACTGTTTTAGAACAGTTCCCAAGTGATTTGAACAAAATCCCTTGAAATTATAAGACCAAACTTTTATCACTACACTGACACCTTACGGACAAATGTGATGGATGAGGTGCAACTTATAACCGAAGATTAACTAGATTTGATGCATTAATATTGATATGATGACTGTTATAAACTAATATACGTAAGTGACATAAGAGTGGGTTATAATTAAATTTTTACTGCATATAGCAATTAAACAAAATTTGAATGGTAGATTTGTTTTATTTTTACAACAGTGTCGTTGGTTCTAGTTTTTCAGATTGCGCTCAGATATAGGTTTTGAAACTAGGCATTAAGAACACGGGTAATTCTAGTTGTTACGAAACGTAGAGCGAAGAAATACAAGAATAACAATAATCATAAATTCATAATCCATGTATTCCGTGAAATCCACCTTTTATTCTTTCAAAATTAATCTATTTGCCCATCCTATGTTTCGTGTCTGTAACAAATAGCACAGCTCAAAGAACACATGCTATTCATGTTTTTTTTTTCGACAATACTATTCGTGTGTGTTTTTAGAGAAGATAACTATTGGGCAAATTTATTAGCCAATTAACGTCATTTTATCCATTAATTATTTTGATTAGGTATAACCGACAAAATTTTATGGGGTTTGGATAATTCAACTGGTTCGAACGAAAAAAAAAATCTAACAACTAACCATTAACATTTGTCATTAAAACAAATACGGTAAAAAAATTCTTCCTTTGAGTATGTTATTGGCTGATAATGTATATGGTCGTGGCTTGCCTTGTTTGATTTTGTAATTTTATTTTTCTTTTCATCAATGCTAATCTACTAACAATATATAAAAATCGAAGTACAACAATATTTCATAATCGTCCTTATTGAAACTCATGATCTCCTTAATTTTATGTGCATAATAGTCATTTTGCAAAATTTAATTTATTTGTTTTTTAAAAAATTAATCTACTAACAATATATAAAAATTGAAGTACAGCAAAATTTCATAATCGTCCTTATTGAAACTCATGATCTCCTTAATTTTATGTGCATAATAGTCATTTTGCAAAATTTATTTATTTATTTTTTAAAATTAATTACGGATAATGCCCATCACAACTTCACAAGTGTAACCAATTTTCACATATAACTATGAAACTAATTTATTTGTTTTTTAAAAAATTAATTACGGATAATGGTCATCTACTAACAATATATAAAATCTACTAACAAATATAAAAACAAAATTTCATAATCGACCTTATTAAAATTTATGATCTCCTTAATTTTATGTGCATATATAATGAATTTTGTAAAATTTAATTTATTTGTTTTTTGAAAAATTAATTACGGATAATGGTCATCACAAGTGTAACAAATTTCCACGGATAACTATGAAACTAATTTATTTGTTTTTTTAAAAATTAATTACGGATAATGGTCATCTACTAACAAATATAAAAATCGAAGTACAACAAAATTTCATAATCGTTCTTATTAAAACTCGTGGTCTCCTTAATTTTATGTGCATATATAATGATCATTTTGCAAAATTTAATTTATTTGTTTTTTAAAAAATTAACATGGATAATGGTCATCACAAGTGTAACAAATTTCCACGGATAACTATAAAACTAATTTATTTGTTTTCTAAAAAATTAATTACGGATAATTGTCATATCTAGTAACAATATATAAAAATTGAAGTACAAAAAAATTTCATAATTGTCCTTATTAAAACTCATGATCTTTTTAATTTTATATTCGTCCAGCAAAGTGTTTTGCATATAAAATAAAAATTTATATGCAAAACATTTAAAATATTCTATCATATCGACTTTCTCATATATGTATATAAAATTGGTTTCTGCAGATATAAACATTTAAAATCAGCAACGGGAACGATGCAAACATTGTACGATGTTTTGCATATAAAATAAAAATTTAATTAATAGAAATACTGCATTAATGTTGATATTTTGAAAATAGTCACGAGTTTTCAAAATTTTATCATATCGATTATCACATATCGGTACATAACATTTTTATTCTGCATATATAAGCATATAAAATCTGCAACGAGTGCGGTTTAAATATTTAACGGTGTTTTAAATATAAAATAAAAATTTATTTAATAGACACACTACATTATTTAATGTTGATATTTTGAAAATAGTCATGAGTTTTCAAAATTTTATCATATCGACTTTCTCATATATGTATATAAAAATTTGTTTATGTAGATATAAACATTTAAAATCTGCAACAGGAACAGTGCAAACTTTGAACGATGTTTTGCATGTAAAATAAAAATTTAATTAATAGAAACACTGCATTAATGTTGATATTTTGAAAATAGTCACAAGTTTTCAAAATTTTATCATATCGAATATCACATATCGGTACATAAAAATTTTCTTCTGCATAATTAAGCATATAAAATCTTCAACGAGTGCTGTTTAAATATTTAACGGTGTTTTAAATATAAAATAAACATTTATTTAATAGACACACTACAATAATGTTGATATTTTGAAAATAGTCACGAGTTTCCAAAATTTTATTATATCGACTTTTTCATATATGTATATAAAAATTTGTTTATGAAAATATAAATGTTTCTTATGAAAATATAAATTTTATTATATCGACTTTTTTGTATATAAATTTTTATATGAAAATATAAAAATTTGCTATGAAAATATAAATTTGTTTATAAAATTTTAAAAACTCATGACCATTTTTAAATCAAAATTTCTTACTATACCCATGCGTCCGCACGGGTTTGTTACTAGTAAGTACATAAAATCTGCAAGAGGTGTGATGCAAATATTGAATAGTGTTTTGCATATAAAATAAAAAGTTATTTAATAGAAACACTACATTAATTTTGATTTTGAAAATAGTCATGAGTTTTTAAAATTTTATTATATCGACTTTCTCATATATGTATATAAAAATTTGTTTATGCATATATAAATCATAAAATCTGCAACGGTGCGGTGCAAACATTGAACAGTTTTTTGCATATAAAATAAAAAGTTATTTAATGAAAACAATACATTAATTTTGATTTTGAAAATAGTCATGACTTTTCAAAATTTTATTATATCAACTTTCTCATATATCTACATAAAAATTTGTTTTCGCATATTTAAGCAAATAAAATCCATAACTGATGTGACTCAAATATTTAACAACTTTTTGTATATATAAGAAGAAAAATATTTAATAGAAATATTACATTAATACTCATATTTTTCATTTAATATCTATAAACATTCTACAATTTTAAAAATCTAATTATTTTTTTATATAATTATTGTAATGTTATGTGACCCGTGCGAAAGCACGGGTCTTTTACTAGTATAAAATTAGATTTAAAAAAAAAATGTTATGGTGGAATTAGTGCATGCGCATTGCACATAGGCATCAAAGCACCACGCTAAGTGCGCCATTTGAAGAATTATAGTGTTATTTGTGCTATAACCACAATTATAAACGATAAGTCCATATATAATTGACACTTGAAGTGGAGGTAGCAACTAGTTGGTGTACTTTTTTTTTTGTCACAGTAGTTAGTGTACATTCGATATAAAGCAAGTGAAAATCTATATAAGCAATGTATATATTAATAATGGTGTACACCATACATACTTGACTTTATTTACCTCTGACCGAACTTTATATTACTATAACTTTTTTCTTATAAACCAAAATGTTAAGAAAATAATTCAATGCCTTTTTAAAAAATTGCAAGTAATGTTATTTCTAATAAAAAAATTTTAAAAAAAAAATTCTTAGATACTTTGAGGAAGTTAGTCTCACACAATCGACATTAATTCATTATATCATGACAAGTAAGTGGGCTTGTGTGGGAATAATTGTGCGTAATTATTGACTACTAACAAGGGAAGGTTGATCAAAATAAAGATTAATCATGTGCCATTGTAATTTGCGGGGAAATATGGTAATCTTACTAGACAAGCATTTTGGCAAACCATATCTACAAGTTAATTGAATTCGGTCAGAATGAGCACTTGTTAAAATTATTTATTAAGAGCAAAGTTCTCTTTCATTAAATGGATTTAGTCTCTATTAAACTAATTAGTACAAGGGAAAAATTTGAAATAAAATAATGTTTTTCTCTTTTTTGTCTTTGATATAAAAATAAAAACATCAATAAGAAAATATAAAACTAGTTTGATACCCTAGAGTTTTGTTAGATGTCAGAAATCTATATTCAAAGTTAATTCAAAATATAAATTCATTTTAAAATAAAAAATAATATTACATTAAATAATTGGATGACAAATACATACTCAACAAAATCTGGTGATTAGTGAGGGGTTCAATTTTGACTCTAGCATACAAAGAAATTTTGATTATGAGAAGAGAATACACATTATGTACTCCACATATTTCTTGATGGAGATTAATCACTGCGAACAATATTAGAAACTTTGTACATATATAACATGATAACCTAAAACTCTATGATACGAGAGTGTTCATAAAAAAACATTTGTTTCACTTTAGAAACTAGCATTTCTTCGCATAGTTTATTTCCTCAAGTGTCATAATTTTATTAGGGCACTGCCATCTTTTTTTTTTTTTATATATACAAAGCACCGTCATGTTTTTATTAGAGCACGCGGAAGAGAAAAAAAAATCGAGATATATGATTTCAATTCCTAAAAAAATATTCAAAAAGCTGGTAAAGTATATTTCTAATTTCTTTTGAAGCCATTCTTAAATCATTTTTAAAAAAGGTCAAAGATATTTTAAGTCCGTATAAAATGTTTTTCACTAGCACTTTTGATTTTTGTTTTGGTCGATAACACTTTTGATGTCCCATGAGTTTAACTGAACATTACATAATATATGTAAGAACTATGTTCGAATCTCAGACACTCCATTTATTTACCTTAATATAATAATGTAAGTTCATGTGTGAACCACAAAGATTGAATTATTTCTTATTTATTAATTCTTTTTTTTTACTTTTTGTCGATCAATGGACAAAAAATTATTCACCGTAAAAGTTTGTCCTATGCTATTCTGACTTTTGATGTGTTGTTTTGTCTTGTACTAATTACGTACCTTTTAGCAGAAGAAACACACCTTTATAATTTTTTAATATAAAATCTCCAAATTCTCAAGAGCAATTGTGTGGATGTGGTTCTAAGAACACTAAACTAACCCCAAGGCCATAAAAACTTTATATTATTTTTGGGTGTCATGCAAACCAAACTACGATGGAATTTGGGGCATATGATGATCAAATGTATTGATGAAATATATTTTTGGAACAAAAAGTTGACAAATTCTTTTATAAGATTTAAAAACGAAAATTGTTATCGTGAAGACCCAGAAGACTAGCCATTTTTGGGATTGATTATGGGGTTGTGTTGTGAAGTTAGAGTGTCAATTCCCCCGCACAGTGGCGGAGCCAGACCAAAAAGTTTGGGATGGCCGCCAAAATGATGAATGAGACTCTTCAATAACATGTAACAGTGAGAAGTAATTGAGAAAATAATTTCAAATGGAGATGATGATGAATTTTTATTAGGAAAATCAATTTCAGCAACAGTGATAGGTAATTAAGATATTTCTCAATATGTTACTGATGTACTATAAGACTCTTCATAGTGCTGAACAATATCAGAAAAATTGAAATCAATGCTCTCATGAACAAACTATAAGAAAATATATGAATCCTATAAATTTTACAAAATGCTATTCTCTTTGATTTTTATCGAAAAACCTTCTCTTTAATTGAATCAAATAATGTTATTTTTTTTTATCAATTATCACATAATCAAACAACCATAGTTTCTCCCTCATATATGTATAGACTTGTTTTGTCATATTCCTTCAGCATAGTTTCAACCTCAAATAATAATTCAATCAAAGGAAAACATGGTTTAGTTATTTAAAAAGCGTTTGATTAGGGTTATGGAGAAATTGAAGGTGAAACCAAATCAAAAACTCAAATTCATCATCAAACAACAATAACAGCTAAGAACCAACACAATAGGATTCAAAAATTGAAGGGAAAAAGGAAAATCTAACGAGGAGTCATTAACAAACAAAAGAAAATCAAAGCATATCGTTATAAACAGATGAAAATCAGAGATACACTTACAATTTTTTAACAGTTTTAGGGTTTGTGGAGAGATTGAGACAAATGAAAAATCAGAGTCAGAGATCGATAGAGAAAGGAGATGGAGGCAGGAGGCTTTGAGTTCGATAGAGGGAGAGTTCGTCTGCCGCCGCTGATTGCCGGTGGGTGAGTGTTTGTTCGCGAGGGACCGAGGGAGAAAAGGAGAAGACACGCTTCTTTCTTTATTTCTGAATCTGGAGGAAAAAAGTCATGAGAGTGGGAGACAGGCAGTGACATGGTTGTAGTATTAAAATTAACACAAGGGTATTATAGTAATTTCACAAAATTAATGGGTAGGCCATGGCCATCCCCTGTCCACACGTGGCTCCGCCACTGCCCCCGCAGGTCCATACGAAGCTGAAGGGGATATCGATGGGATTAGGTTTACATGAGAAATGAGGAGTACTTTTTTAATGTGCATCCTACATTTTATAAATGAGTTCTACAGTTAGATCCATGTGAAGTGAGTATTAATGATAACGTTGAAAAGAGAGTGTTTTTATCATTTCTCAAATTAACAAATATTGCACTCGAAGACTTGGACGTCAAGCTGATCGCCCTCCTACACCACCTGCTCCTACTACCGTTGGACCTATTGGGTTCAATGAATGGGATCCTCGCTTCATAGACAACTACACACATAGTTGGAACATTCCTGAGCTCAACGTATGGTATATCTCTTTATTTACATGATTACATGTACAGGTCGCTGCTATAGATTCATGACCCCACCTCTTGGGAGAACCAACTCATGGTTGTTGAGGTTTTTGTTGCTCATATTGCATGCATGTGAACACCTTCTGAAGCTTTTGAATATGATATATGATAGAATATTATGTCGTCGTATGATCTATGTAGTTGATCTTATTGATGGATAATTCAGCAAGTGTGTTAAATTGTCGTCATGTAATAAAATCAAAGTTCGTATCTATATGGATTGCTTTCATTTTGACTCAACAATTATATTGTATTCACGATGTAAAAATGGGAAGATATGATTGACATATATTGATTCTACATAAAATAAATTGATTTGATTGAAAATCAATGATTAAAAGATGATTAGGTAATTTTCGAATCCTTCTTATTCACTACTTAGTTAAGACTAATGTCTTAGCTCGGAGCCCTCTTCATTGATCACAAAACCCTAATGTCTTAGGTAGGTTTGTGATCATCGAATGTTTGATCAAATGTTAAATCTTTGTATCACAATTAAGGTAATACAATATTTATAAAACTATTATCGTTTGAACAATTATCTTTGGTCTAGTTTCAAAAGTTAAGGTTAATAGTCAATTGACACTTGCAAAAAACACCAAGAACAAAGATAACTAAGTAATACTAAGCTGACAATTGCAAAAAAGAATACTCAAGATTACATGGTTCAAATAGCTATAAAGAAGTCCATCTACTTATCTAATATAAGAAACTTAGCTACTCATAGTAGATTTTTTTTAAGAACTCATAATAGAAATTAACATAGTAAATAATTAAGTTTGAAGAATTATACATGAATGGATGATGAACTAGAAGCTTCAATCTTGTTTCTAAGGTGAATCTTCAGTTTGGATCTCGTAGAAATCGTGTTCCTCATCTCTATAGTGCAGAAATTAGACCCCTGGTACTGAAATATGTGTTCCTTTATATAGAAAAGTGAAATTCTGCAATTCAAGAACTACCTTGCGCAATGTGCGATGCGCAGCCTCCAGAAACTTGTATCATCAATTTTCTTCATTCTTTGTCCCATTCTCATCTTATCTCCTAAGCATGCTTGCATTCCAATTTCTTCTTATAAAAATGCACTTTTTCTTGAAGTAAATAAATGGTTTATTTGAAATCTCTTCTCTAATACACTATTTTTTTAGTAGGATCTAATACACTGTTTTTAAAAGTGAAGGACCCTATTGTATTTATATAGCTTTTGAGAACATGACTAATTGTGTCATAACTATATACATCACACTATTTATTATAAGGCTCACATGGTATCACCTCTGGTGACATAAACTAAACATGAATGTTTCTGAAAATGTGAAAATATAAAAATACAAGGTCTTAACCTTAGAACAACTTATTTTATCATTTATCAATCAATACATATGCAACCTCTGAAAATAAAACAGATAATCAACGTGTATAGACAGACTCAAGGGAAGAAGTTCAACCTTAGGACGAAATTTTAAATTGGTTCCACTACAAGGTTGGTACATAAGACTGAAAGAGTCTTGAATACATAATTTAGTAATCATAGATGTATAAGTATGGCTAACACTCTCTATTAAGGCCTTTATTTTCACTGTATATATATTGAACCAGTCTCAACACTCATAACTCATGAATTGACAAACCAAAGAAAAAGACGCGATGGTATTTGGCAGATCAAAGGAGCACATATGATGCCAGTCATCATTTGAGAGAAATTGTATCAGGTTCTATGTGTCTGAGATAAACACCCTGTGGAAGAAGGCTGTATCTGATATTGAGCTCTTCAAATATTCTTTTAACTTCCATCACTAGTTCACTTTTCCGATTGACCTTCTCCCCAAACTCTTGAAAGTTCATTGTGTGAGTAACATAAAGACCCATCTTAATCTTATTTACATTTTCAATCTCTATTACTACCAAGCTGAAATTAGGATGCCAGTATTGGGGATTCCTCTCCAAGTACCTAATTTTTTTTAAACAAAACATTATAACAAAGAAATACAGAAATTTTAAGATTAAGGCAATAAGCGTTGTTCCAAATTTGTGATAAAATTTCAGTAGCTTACCTCATTATTTTTTCTTTCAGTGCTCCAATTTTCTCTACTGGTGTCGTAAAATCAACCGAGAACTCTATACTTTCAACCATATTTGGGCTTCTGTAATAATTGCTAATCGGTTTAGTGGCGAGGACAGAGTTTGGATAATACACCTTTTCATAATTAAGCTTTAAGAATACTGTTGTCAATATATTCATTTCTTCAACCAATAGCTGCCAGATAATTCAATGCATTAATACGCGAATCTCAAAACAATAAAAATAAATTCGGCTGCTGAAAGTTACCTCAACACCATCTACAACACAACGATCGCCAACATCAAATGGATGCATTACAAACACGAAGATGATGGCTTCAAATATATTCTTGCACGTGTTTCCAAACATGAACCCCGCTAGTACTAGCTGTGATGAGAGGAATACAAGTACTTTTGTTGTTGCAATCTCCATTAGAAGAAGCCACACTACTATGCTCACAACTACTAAGACCCCTGTCACAAGCTTGTTTAATTGTTTAACAGCTGTTTTCGTGTCGCATAAGGCATGCGCCAGTGCTTTACGTTCTTGATAAACCTTTAACTGAAAAATACAAACATTATAGTCGAAACAGGATTTCAATCCTTCATTATGATGATGATAACTTTTTAACAAACATATAAACTTTACCACCCAATCTGCTAAAGACTTTTTGGTAATTAGCCCTGTATCTGCCTGGGCCAGTAGGGGAAATACGAAAGGAACTTCTTCCTTAATCATGAATCTACGGAGTTCATTCTCATCAATGTCCCTATTCATAATGAGAGCACTTTTTAGCAACAAGAGTGGCAAACATCAAAGCAAGGAGAAGGGCATATACATTTAGGCCCAAATTGGATATACAAATTAATTAAGTGTTTATCATATGATTATGTATAAGTTATTTCGATAACAAAAGATAAAATAAATTGAAATTGTTTTCATTTACGCCATAAGTTGTTTTCATTAGCTACCTTGGAAAGCTTATGGACATGTCATAAGTTGTTTCCATTTGTTCTCCAAGTCCGTCTCACAAATGTTTATACTAGTAAATAAACTCAAATAAGTCAATCTAAATAGGCCCTTCAAAGCAACAATAACTCTACAAGTAGTAATGCATACTATATTCTAACTACCCCAAAAAAATAATGCATACTATATTCTTACTTGCAACAAGGGGAAGCAGCAACATTCTTGAAAACATAATAGGCAGCAGCAGTTGCTTCCATCTCATTAGTAATTTCTTTACCAGTTCGTTCATTTTTTACATCATAAAAACTTTCATCAAGTGAATTAGAGATTGTGGACAGCCTTGAATTCATCACTGCATCTACCAAAATCTTCATGGTCCACGCGGAGACTTTCTCTTGATTCATGTTGTGAAGCTGTGCCATATCAATAACCCCTTTCTTTGTGCAACCTTTAACAGTTGTACTCCCGAAACTAAAACGGCCAATACTTTGAGAGCTGCCGATTTTCTCAGCCTCTTCCATTAGTGGAGGCCCGGATAGCGTCTGCAGAACATATTGATGAAAGATCGATTCTTGAATTCGATCAAAGAAAGATTTGACATGGAAATTTGATGCCAAAATCTTTAGCAACAATGTCTTTATAACCCACAAAAATGCTCCAATGAGAAGGGAAACAAGAGTCCATGTTACATCATTCAAAAACCTTGTGGCTAATTTAGATCGCTGGACCTTGTGATTGATAAAAAATACCCATGTAAGGAGAACCAAACTGATCCAAATGAAAACCTGAACACATTGCTTTAACCCATGGACAAAATAAAGCACTTTTTTCTTCAACAAAAAGTTCATTTCAATCAAGAAAACAACAATGTGCATGAACCATTTGGTAACTAACAAGCCAAAAAATGTCACCATCACAAGCATACACCACCTCCAAAGCCCTAAACTCCAAATATGTATCCTTCTCAGTTCCTCAACTATTAAGCTAGCCAACAAGATACCCACGACGCACACAAACATGAACAATTCGATCAAAACCTTAGTCGCTAGTCTCTTATGCTGGGCTTTACTAAATTCAACTTTCCTATAAATGATTTCGTCAGGATCCTCACCAGAAGAAGATTCTGGAGATGCCATTAAAGGTGTTCTAGGGGAATAAGAGTTCCTATAAGGTGAAGTAACAGCTGATTGTTCTTGCGAATTTGACCAAGTAACATTCTCTTCTAAAAGGGTCTTATCAATAGGGTAAGATTGTTCTCCAAACCTTGATTTGGGCTTAGAATACACTGATCTTAGGAGAGTTTTTCTTGTGGTAAGGTTTTCATTTATAGCAGGAACTTGTGGGGGTTTATTTGGGCTTGGGGTGAACCTTATCTCAGGGGAAGCACAGTCTAAAGGTGGTGAGTTTGAAGCAAGCTCTTTTCCATAAGATTCAAACACTTTCAACCCATGATCATGATCTTGGTCATGGCTCTCTAGTTCACCCACATTTGAAATTGCCACCACCACTTCTCTTTTCTTCTCCATCATGTTTACTTCACCACCTTGATGCTTATTACCATCCATTCATTAACCTAAGCATATTACAAAAATAGAAACTTGTGGAAATTAGTAAACTCAGTAACTTGGTCATCAATCAAACCAGTAAACAGTCTTGAACAATTTTTACTAGAAATTAAATTACATAAATAAATAAATACAATGGAGCATGTTTCAGTTATAGTATTAGTTGTGTCCACAAAAAGTTAGCTGGAAAAGGTTGAAACGCATGTATGTATGAAGAGGTTCAGTTTGGACTAGGAATCTTTTATTTTTTTGGATCAAAAAGAAAGGAAACTTTGGACTAGGAATCTAGTGACCCTTTTGATTAATATGATCATTTAGATTGAAAGTATTAAAAAGGTAGCAGTACTTACATAAGATATACATATAAAGTGGCTTGGTCAACAAAAAACCCTGATGTTTCAGGGGCAGGCAGGTTAAATGTAAGCCAAATCTTAGTTAGAGCAGAAAAGCAGAACTTGAAGTGTTAATGACAATGGATTAGCTTCTCTTAAGTTCGATATTTATTTCAATTAAGTTGTTAAACAGGGATTGCAGTCTACTTTCTTTTTAAGAAAATGATATAGGTTAAATGATACTCCTTCCCATCATTATAACTATCACATCTGAAGAAAAAAAATGTCTAAACATAAATACAGTTTTCAAAATAATATTGATTACTAATTTTAAGTTAGTACTCCTTTCGGTCTTTTTTTATAAAAAAACAAAACTTTAATTTCACCAGGACCAAAAAAATTATCTTAAAAATTTATAGATTTCATATATTATTCTTCCAAATTTAAATTTAAAATTTCACCTAATTAGCCGACTTAGTTTTTTTCTCTCTGTTTTTACAACAAGCTGACTTAGATTTTTTTTATTGATTATGTTGATAAAGTGAGAAGCACCATCGAAATTTATCCATAATCGTGAAATTTAAAGTTTAAATCCGATAAAAATGTTCATTATAACAATTACGATATTGTTAGTTGAACTAAACTCTACCGACAACTTACTTAGAATTTTAGTATTAAAGAAATATGATAAAGATATGCAATGCAGGGAAATAATGAAAGACTTGGATTTTTTTTAATAGTATTAAAGAAAAATGGTTAAGATAGTGCAAAAAAAGATAGTGTGATGAATCCGTAAAAAGAAAAGGATAGTGTTATGAAAAAATAACACTATGGTAAAGATGCTCTAAACAACTTATTTAGAAAGTTATTATAAAAAAATAACTTAATTTTCTTTTGACAATAATAATAATAATAATAATAATAATAATAATAATAATAATAATAATAATAATAATAATAATAATAATAATAATAATAATAACAACATGTTTTGGCTCTTTTGGGCTGACTTTCAATACAAACTAGACTCTAACCCGTGCGATGCACGAGTTTTGTAGAATTTTGTATATAAATGTCAAATTGATTATGTTTTTACTTACAGATTCAGTACTTTGTTATGAAACGATCGGAAAAAAAACAAAAGAAAAGATGCAAAAATTACACCAATTTAAGTTATTAACTTTATTTTGTTACCAAATAATATTATCAGTTTGTGTTCCCGAATTCCTTCTTTCTCAACCTTCATATTCGATTACATTCATGTTAAAAGAACAACTAAAATAAGCAAATTGAAAATAGTAAACATGTTTCAAAAGTCAAAGTGAGAAAACAAAGTAATGTTATAATCTAGTGTAGTGATTTTTGCAAATAAAAATGCAGAATAAATAACTTCAAGTAATTAATATAATATAAGAGAAACAAAGACGTAGACAAAATTACACTAAAAAGTGAAGTTTCTAATGATAAAATTATCATCTGAATTAGTCAAATTATCAACAATTTTAAAGATGCAACTTTAATATCGTAGTCCGTAGTAAGCGTACACCAAGAAACAGGCCATAACCGCAAGGGCTGTTAAAACTATAAAAAGGAAAAACAACTGTTATGTGGTAACCGAAAGAAAAAAAAATAATAAAAAGGAACCGTTATGTGGTAATTGAAATAATAATGAAAAGGAACTGCTATAAAAAAAGGAATTGCAATGACGTTAGTGACTTTTTAAAAAATGACATTTTTATGTGCTACCTGATTCAATTCCTTGCAGACCTTTTTTTCATAAAAATTAATTAGGTCCGTCAAAAAGGGCGGGGTTATGGTTATTAGGTTCAACTGCATGATAGTGAAAGAGATGAAAGTGAGTGAGAAATGATTTAGGGATTGTGAGATTGAAAGAAAGAGGACCCGAATTTATGTTGGATACATAACATTGAATCAATTGCATGTCATAAAAAAAACATCAGTATCTTGGTGGTAAGAGTTGTGATTTGGAAGCATGTGGTACCTGGTTCGATCCCTACCAGTAGGGCTAATCATTAGGGTTAGAGGAACACTACTTAACATTTAATATTATAAAGAAAAGATAAAGATAAAGATAAATAAATAAAATTAGAAACATAGGAGAATGGGAGAGAAATCAAAGAAATGGGGAGAAGCATATTTTTTAAAATTAGAAACAGAGGAGAATGGGAGAGAAATCAAAGAAATGGGGAGAAGCATATTTTTTGTAATTTTTCGTACACAATTTTATTAATTTATTATTTATTCAATTAAATATATTTTTAAGGCATCGTACAAAATTATTTATGTTGTAAATTAGTCGCATCTGTGATAGATATATAAAATGAAAGCAATTATAAGTCATAGAAAACTTTAGTGATCTAGTTGTAACATTTGTGAGCTGTGGTTCAACTCTTGGCAGGAATTTTTTTCATAATTTCTCTAGTGGTAACATTTGTGAGCTGTTAGAGTTTGGTCTGTGGCAGGAATTTTTTTCATAATTTCTTTCAAAACCAAAAATTAGGGTTAAGTAGGTCAAGACTACCTAACATTTAATAAAATGAAAACAATTATAAGTCATAGAAAACTTTAGTGATCTAGTGGTAACATTTGTGCTCTGTGAGAGCTTGGTCTGTGGTTCAACTTTTAATAAAATAAAAGTATAACAAACACGAAATGAATATATATATATATATATATATATATATATATATATATGTCAAGTTTTTTTCTTTTATCCTTTAAAAAGTGTAACAAACTAGATGAGTATATCTATACATATACTTACTTTTTCATTATCTCAATTATATCATTAAACAATTTTTTCTATAATAAAGATTGTTATTAGTGCCATTAAAAAAAAGAATTTATATTATATTATTTTGTTATATTGTTGGTGTCATTGAAAAAGATAATAATGGTTAGTTTGATTTGTTATAATTTGAAAGAAACAAGCATTTATATTTTTACTTTTAATAATCAAAATCAAAATTTCATAGAAAAACACCGTTCGTAATTTTTAAACATTAGTGTAATAAAAAGAGCGGAAAGACGACCAAGAAGTTGTCCATGTTTGAAGGGCGGACAAAAAAAAATGAAGCTATATTGACTAGAAAGAGGGTTCCGACTAGGGACTACTTTTTTAAGCTATTGGAGTCGAAGAACCTAGATCACTTAAAGAGTTTCTTAACCTCATGAAAACCTACATCAGGTACGAGGAAAAACTCAATGCTAACGACTTCAGAAAGAAAAAAAAAAGGATCATCAAGCAGAATCCTCGATGAGGCCAAATTAGGATAAACTCAAAGAAGAAAGGCCTAGAAAAGACAATTGAGGACCTCTTGGTCGATTCAACGAATACAAGCTACTTGCAGTATCCAGAGACAAGATCAGTCAAATTCCCAAAGACGCCACATACTGAAATAAATACACAAAGCATTACATAAACAATGGAGCAATAACCTCTGGATTGTAACAACGATGTCATAAACAATTTTACATGAATGTATCTAAAATTCTAAATATTTGCTTACATAAATTTATTTAAACATAAAAACAATTTTACATTCAACAAACTTTTAGATAAAGAGTGTTGTGAAGATTTTAAATTAAGAAATTATTTCTTACAAAAGTCAAATGCTTCAATTTCTAATAAATTAAATATATAGATTATTGTCCTATGAGCATAACTCAGTTGATAGAGACAATATATTATAATATGCAGGAGTCGGGTTTGAACGTCGAAAACTTTACTCTTTTTAAAGGAAACTCCACTTATTCACTTTTAAGAAGTGAATTATAACGTATAGACTACTTCACCAAATATATCTTTCTTTTAAAAGATTTACCAATAAAAATCATAAAGACATTTTTTTTAAAAGAGTCGCACAAACATTTGTTAACATTTTCTTTAAATAAGATCAATTTATATGCCGGTGAATGTGAATCCTATGTATAGACATTTTAAAATCAACTTTTTCTTTTAAAAAAAAAAAAACTTTTGTTTTCATTGACCCAATCAGTTACTTATGATTATGTAATTTGAACCGCGCAAAGTGATTGATTCCTGCAAGTAAACGTGTGCAATTATTAATGCGCCTCAATGTCATGAATCATGATATAAGGAAAATAATCATGACAAAACGTACGATAACTGCCATTTGCCACCATACTTTCGATGGAGAATGATATGGATATTGGATTGCATAATTGGCTATCATGAGTACAGATAGGAATTTTGGCTGTTGTGGGCCTTCTGGCACACAGTGCCTGCAATTCCAGATTTGTGTGGTGCTTCTATGACAAGAAGATACTGGGGCATACTATGAACGACTCTTTGAGAATTATTGATCTGATGGATTGTGTGTACGAAAATTGGTTATAGTAAAGATGCCTCGTAGCATAAACTTTTTCAACAATCAATGGAATCAATTTGTCTTGAAGCTAGGAAATACATCCTTAGTTCTTTATTAAATTGGTCTTAAAGTTTTAAATTGGTTAAATTCTTTATTTTTTTTTTATTTTATAATTTCTTGGTCTTAAAGGACCAATTTGGGTGTTTTTTTTGCCACAAATTAACAATATACACCCTCGGTCACTGTTATAAGCAAAAATCCATTTTTTAGATCCATTCAATAAATAATGTATATGGTATATAATATAGATCATATACATTTGAATAAATCTAAAATGTTAATTTTTGTTTATAATAGTGACCAGATGGTGTATTTGTGAAGGTTTTGTTTGTAAGTAATTTGTGACGTTGTTTTGCAGCCACAAATCTTTTTCAAGTTGCTCACCAAAAAGTGTTTTTCTTGTAGTACTATAATGATTGAAGTTTAAATAAGTTTTACTAAATCATGTTAATCCCGCATAAAATTCTCAAAAACAAATTACATATTCATCACATCAACATAAGAATTAATTCATATTGGTATAGCTTATTTGATTTCTCTACTCTGATACACAATTTTGAAAATTAATGAAGCACCCTATTGGTATAGCTTTTGAGAATACGACTGATTGTATCAAAGGATGGTCTAGTGGATGGAGTTCCATCCCAACAAAGGCGTATAAGGTCGATCAATTCTCCCAGATGCTCACCATCATCCCTTGACGGAAGTGTAGGCCTCAGCTTACCCTCTACCACTTCCATAGCAATCTAACAAGATATTCATAAAAAAAAATGTTACAAAAAGAGTAAGACTTTCTTCTAGTGATAAATTAAGGTCCAATAGTGATAAACTAATCAATCAAACCAAAAAAATAGCCAAGAAATTATAACAAGAATTGCTTATAAAAAACAAACATTAGAATAAGAATTCATGATCAATGTGATGATGATACCTTGGCAGGACCATATTCTGTCTCAATGTAGGGGTGTTTTCCTGTTAGAATCTCGTTCAATATGACTCCAAAACTGTATACATCACATTTTTCATTATAAGGCTCACATCGTATCACCTCTGGTGACATATACACATATGTTCCTGAAAATGTGAAAACATAAAAGTGCATGGTCTTAGCGACAGAACAATACATATTTTATCATTTATCAATCAATACATGTGCATATTTTGGCCAAAAATACAAATACAATTTAATCTATGTATATTTATTGTTAAACTTGCCTGTTTCTCCAGTAAGAGCCATTTCCCCATCCCCTAAGAAACGAGCATGTCCAAAATCAGCCACTCTAACATGCAAGTTAAAGTCCAAGAAAATATTGCTGGGCTTCAAGTCACGGTGAATGATTTTGGGCTTTTGCTCATGAAGATATTGCATAGCTTGGGCTATCTCTATGGCCCTTGTTAGTCTTTCTTTGAAAGGAGGAAGTGGCACAATTCTATCTCTGCGTCTTTTATCAAATAATATAGTTAGTTAGTTAGTACAATAGAAATTGTATTAAGTAAGTATTAACATCTAGGTATATATATATCTCTAATACCTTTTGCCAGGACCATAAAGCCACTCCTTAAGTGTGGTGCTTAGATACTCTGTAACCACCCAAGCATGATTAGGAGGGTCAAGACATGCACCCATTAAATTAAGCACAAACCTGTGGCGTTGCTTTGAGAGAGTTTCAACCTCTTGAGCAAAGAATTGAACACCGTTCGCATTTGTGCGAAAGAATTCAGGTGAAATGCACTTCACTGCCACATCAAATCCACGCCATGTTCCCCTATGAATTTCTGCTGTGGTTCCCTCCCCTATTTTATCTTCCAATTGAATCTGCTCAAGTTGATTTGTACTTATTATATGTTAAAATATTGGGTGTGTGACTATAGATATATGGCTAGCTAGTTAGATTGGCATTTCTTTCTCTCTAATTTTGTACTTATTTATTAAAGAAACAATAGTATTTCTTAAACTGTATTCCATGAAAATCAACTAATAAAGAGTAAATGATGTAGGATAGTTTTCATAATATTTTTAATATTTCAGTTTGTTATTTTTTTGTTTTATTTCAGTCTGTTATTTCTCGGCCAATTAGGGTTTTGTTATTTCTTTATTTAAGCTTATCAGTTGTAGCCTAAAACGAGCTTTTATTCATTCAATAATATTTTAGAGAGATTTCTCAATTTCTGGTGGATTCCGGAACCCTATTTTCACAAGTTTGTCGCTTGCAAACTTGTTTCTTTTCAATCAAGGTTTAACGCTTGCTAGCCTCCACTTCCGACTACGTCATTTGGTATCAGAGCAGATTTCTCCTGTTCTTTTCCTAACGTGATCAACCATGGGAGATCAACCGGTTACGAAGGTAGAGTTTACTGCGACTTTAACCCCGCTGATCAAAGCTTTGATAGATCAGGTGGCGGTGTTGACAACTAAAGTGGACGACATCGCCAACAAAAATAATCCGAACAGGAGAGGTGGACAATTAGGGTTCCACATGGTGGAAACAATCGAATTATTGAGGGTTCAGTTTTTTCAGAGGTGGAGGAGATTGATCGACTTGATATGGATGATGATGATGAATCTCATGACCAATTCATAGCACAACCGTGTTTGGGTGTTGTAGATTCACTACGTTCTTCTAATTGGGAGCCAAAAACCCTAAACTCAACACCCATCGTCACAAACCATGAGAAACCTAAGGAACTAAGTTCTTCGCTGTCCCCTTTGAATCCACTATGTGAATCACGTTCCTTCACCGATTCAACTCCTTTTCTCTTTAATCCGTCAATTTTCGGTGACCACGAAACAGAGAAAACACTTGTTGAAGCCGACTCGACCGCAAATCCAATTTCAGAAATCAAAACGAAGATAGAGCATCTTAACAACACCACTTTTGTCTTAAGCAACACTCATCGTGTTTTCCCGGGTTGGATTCCGACAATAATTCTACCATCGGAACCACCAGACAAGGGGATGGCAGGAGGTAGCAAAGATGAAAATATAGCTTCTTTTATTGAAATAGTGTCAATGTTCTATAAGACAACAAATATAGTTGCTGCTCAACCTGAAACTGCCAACACTGTCGGTCCTTTGCCAATACGATTCAAATGGACAATTGACAAATTTTCTCAGAAGAATGCGAGAGAGATCTATTCAGATGTATTTGAAGTTGATGGCTATAAATGGCATGTACTTATTTTCCCAAAAGGGAACAACGTGATGGACTATTTGCACGTGTCTCTGTGCGCTGCAGATTCAGCTAGTTTGCCGGATGGTTGAAGCAGATGTGTATAGTTTAGTTTGATAATAGTTAATCAAATTAAGGATGAGTACAATTTGACAAAAGTCATGCAGCTCCAATTCAATAAACTTCAAAGGGATCGGGCTTTCGTAAAGTTCATACCTCTTGGTGTATTGTTTGATCCTTCAAGAGGGTAGCTTGTGAATGATACTCTTGTAGTTGAAGTTGAAGTAATATGCAATGTGGATGAGAAAGACACTTATGGGAGAGGTTGAACAAAGACCGAGAAGTAAAAGAGCACAAAAATAAAGAAAAGGCAGAGGTGGTACGAGATGAAGACCTTGCAAAACAGATTGGAAAGTTAATGTTACTTGGTGTGGATGACACATATATCTTTAAGGGGATAAGTTTGAAGTTGTTAGCCATGGAGCAGCTTCTTATTCAGCACCCTGAGTGGCATAAAAAGGTTGTATTGGTTCTGATAGCTAATCCTGCAAGAGGGAAAGGGAAGGACGTGAAGGAAGTGCAAGCCGAGACAAAGGCTACGACGAAGAGGATTAATGAAAGATTAGGAAAGCCTGGTTATGATCCTGTCATTCTGATTGAGGAGCCATTGAGGTTTTATGAAAAATTTGAAGGTGAGAAAAACACACAAGAAGGGGGGGTTGAATTGTGTGGGCTATTTCTTTTCTTTCTCAAATCTTATGTTAGTTCAGATTTTGATATTGATCAGATCTGAACTATTTTCAGAGTGTTTTATGCAGCGGATATAAAGTAAATGAGAGAGGGAAAGAGAGACACAAGCAAATTATCCTGGTTCCTTCCACAATCCGGAAGTAGTCCAGTCCCCTTGTTACTAACAAGAGATTTTCCACTATAATCAAACGATTACAATTGCTCAAGCACAAAGCATAGAGACTTCCTTGCTCAGACACACAGTCCGAGACTTCCTTGCTCAAACACAGAGTAAGAGACTTCCTTGCTCAACCACAAAGGATGAGACTTCCTTACTCAAACACCTAGTAAGAGACTTCCCTGCTCAACCACAAAGGATGAGACTTCCTTGCTCAAACACCTAGTAAGAGACTTCCCTGCTCAACGACAATGGATGAGACTTCCTTGCTCAAACACCTAGTAAGAGACTTCTAGTTGCTCAAACACTTAGTAAGAGACTTCCCTGCTTAGACACACAGTCTAAGACTTTCTATGCTCAATACACAAAGTTATGAGATTTCTGGTTGCTCAAGCACGCAGGCTAGAGACTTTGGTTCAAACAGATTTACAACAAAAATAGGTTTGAGTTGAACACTTGATATACAATCAGTGGTGTTCACAAAATACAACTCAGGTTAAGACTCTTAAGAATTTGACAGTTACGCAAAACAGAGTGTTACGTTTTCTGGGACAGAGTCTTGGTTCTTCATCTTCAATCCTTCAATCCTTTATAGAAGATTAAAGAGCTGTTGAGAAGAGTCATGTCATCAAAAGAGCCGTTGCAAATAGAAGTTATGTCCAGCTTAATTTTTGCCTGACATTGTGTGCGCAAAACAGAGCAGCAGTTGAAGGAATTTGAATTGCTTCCTTAAAACATGGAGAATGTTTCGTACAGGGTGACAACTGTTCCATTGAGCTGTTCTGACACAACAGAACTTCACTGTTCACAGTTGCAAACGTTGACTTCTGCGTTTCTTCAAACTCAGACTTCAGAAGCTGGTCATCAGATACTGTTCATCAGACGCACTTCTTCAGAAGCAGACTTCAGACGCACTTCTTCAGAAGCAGACTTCAGACGCACTTCTTCAGGCGCAGACTTCAGACGCACTGTTCATCAGACGCACCCTTCAGAAGCTGGTCTTTAGATGCACCCTTCAGACGCACTGTTTATCAGACGCACTGTTCATCAGATGCACCCTTCAGAAGCTGGTCTTCAGACACACCCTTCAGACGTTCCCTTCAGAAGCTCTTCTTCAGACGCTGTCTTCAGATGCTGATTTTCTTCAGTCTTGCATCACAAGCATCTATATTTTCCTTCTTGCTCTTAGCTTGTTCTTTCATAACCAATGTTAGATACCAATCTTTAAGTACATGGTTCTGCACACTTAGAATCAAGCATTAGCAATTCCAATTTTCTTTTTAACACTTTGTTATCATCAAAACCCAAAAGAGAGTTGTTCATACATTTTGTTCCAACAATCTCCCCCTTTTTGATGATGACAAACACAAGTATTAAAAGGAAAATTGTTGTTAATTTAATTAACAAGTTGACTTCAGGGTATGAGGTGTGCAAGCTCCCCTTGAGTCTGATCCAGGTTAATTAAATTCAGTTTAGATAAAAAATGTGAGAATTTCATAATTGTTGTTAACTTTAATTAACAAGTTGACTTTAGGGTATGAGGTTTGCAAGCTCCCCCTGAGTCTGATAATCCACAAGGTGAGGTTTGCAAGCTCCCCTTGATTCTTATCCAAGTTAATTAAATTCAACTTAAAACAATGAGGTGAAATTATCACTCAGAATTATAAATAACAAGCTGACTTCAGGGTATGAGGTTTGTAAGCTCCCCCTAAGTCTGATAATTCACATGATGAGGTTTGTAAGCTCCCTGAGTCTTATCCAAGTTATTTAAATTCAATTTAACTCAATAAAGAGTAATTTATCTCACAGAATTTCGAAACAGAGGCTAAGAGATTAAAAGCTGTTCTCATAAGTTAATTAATTATGAGTAATTAACTTATATTCTGAGGTCAGAGCCTGAAATACTTGTTACTTTTACTCCCCCTTTTTTCATCAACAAAAAGAAAATTCAAGAATTTTAAAAGAGTGAAAATGTGAGATAAAATGTTCAGAGCATTTTTGTTCAGAACCACTGAACTGTTACAGAACCAATTGTTCAGAACATTTTGTTCAGTACTGCTGAACTGTTTCAGACAGAATTGTTTGAGAGTTTTTAAACTGGGTCTGAAAACTGAACATATAAGATGAAAACTGAAAACTGTGTTTTGAGTGTGTTTGTTAAAACTTTTCAGAAACAGAAAAACATTTAAACACACTGCACATTGATGACTTTCGGAGGGTGCAAAGTACAACTTTCATGGCTTAATTCATCACAGCCCTGCTGTTATTACTTATCAGATTCTGACCAAGTGTTGAACAACTGTTCAGATTCACTCTCATTAGTGGGCCACGTGTAAAGTGTCCACTTATGATGAGTTTTATCAGAAGTCACAAAAAATCAGATTCTGAAACTCAGACTCTGATGTTTTCAGAAGCTGAACTATCTTTAGACTCTCAAAGTGAGTGTCTGTTAAGTCTTAGCTTCTGATGAACTTTAGGTTCTCAGTTTCTATTCAGAGTCAAGCAATTTTTCAAGAGATGAAATGCAAGTTCAGATTCTTTTTAATAAAATAAAATCTGTCTAAAATGAGGGGTTTTGTAAATATATCAGCCCATTGATGATTGATAATCAAAATCAATGAATTGAAAATCCAAAACACCCTTCTGAACATAATCTCTAATAAAATGAAGTTTAAGTTCAAAAATGCTTGGCTCTTGAATGTAGAATTGGAATTTTTAGACAAACAGATTACAGCAGTATAATCACAAAGAAGGTTATGCTGTTTTCATGAATCTGATAGTTTTCCAACTGATGTAAAATCTATTAAGTATAACAGAGAATAATCATACCTCTGTGGAGCTTTTGATCTACCTCTCCTTGTTCAATCAGGTTGTTTATGAACACACATTTTTGTTCCAACAATGTTCTTGATTGGCTTTAGGAGAAGTGTCAGCTAGCTCAGCACCAATGATCCAGTCTTTGTGGTTCCCTCCAAATTCCACAGTTCCTCCCTCTTTCATGGTCAGGGTTTGGAACATAGACTTTCCTTCTGTCATGAAATGCCAGCAGCCATTGTCCAGGCACCATGACTTCACCTTTTCTTTGGCATTTAATCATATCTGCAACATAAATGATTTCTAACTTGGGTACCCATATGGGTCCTCTTGGGTTAGTTTTGAAAGGTTTAGTCTTTTGTTGCACCTTATGTCTGAAGTTATAATACTCTGACTTGTTCAGATACCTTGGATGTGAATCCTTTAATCTTGAATAAGTCTTAGTATCAGACACTGAGTTCTTCAGAACCTGAGCTTTCAAAGGTCTTGACTTAGATTTCTTCAGAACCTGAGATTTGAAGGTCTTTGGTTCTGAGATTTTAAGAGTCTGAACCTTTGAAGACTTTGGTTTTGTTTTCTTCAGAACTTTGGACTTAAGAGTCTTTGATTCTGATTTGTTCAGAATCTTGGATTCAGAAGTAGAAGGTTCTGATTTGTTAAGAACTTCAGTTTTGCTAGCTCCTGACACAAGGCAGACTTTCTGACCTTTCTTAATACAACCAGAATCAGATGACAGAATGGCTCTCTTTTGTATGCTTTGTCTGACATTCTGAGATTTATAAGGTTTTGTATAAACTGGTTTAGTATTCCTTGAAGGTTTTACAAACACAGTCTTTTGAAAGTTTGAGTCTGAATTTTTCAGAGTTTGAGACTTGCTTGTCTTAGGTTCTGAACTCTTCAGACTTTGAACCTTTTCAGATTTAAAGTCTGTTTTCCTCATAGTCTTAGACTTAGAACCTTTTGGTTTAGACTTTGGCAAAGTTTTAAATTATGCCTTCATCTTTCACTTAGGTTCAGAAGTTTTAGATTCTGAGCAGTTCAGAACTTCAGACTTAGCAGTCTCAGTTTCTGTTAAATTCTGTTTCTCAGAATTGTCAGATGCAGGTACAAAACATACCTTAGTGCCTTTTATACTATCTTCAGAACAGGATGGAAGGTTTGTTTCATTTGAAAAATTAAATGAATCATTTTTGAAACCAATTCCTTCTCCTTTGTTTTTGTTGATATTATAAATTATAGAAGCAACTTTGCTTCTGTTTATTCCAGTCAAAATAAAATCTTGAAGAGCAATTTCTTCTTCACTTAAAGGCTTATCAACTTTCTTATCAGTCAGTTTTACAAGAAGAGCATTGTTCTTATCTTTTAAAACATAGATGTGACTTTGAGCTTCTTCTTGTTTTCTTTCAAGCCGTTCAAATTCCTTTTTCAAAGTTTTAAATTGCTTTGACTTATTAAGATAATGACTGATAAGATCTTTGACAGTTTCAATAAGTTCAGAACGAGTAAGTTCAGAATATACCTCATTTTCATCTTCTGAGTCTAATTCAGATTCCTCATCAGATGACACTGTTGCCACCAAAGCCATATTTGCTTCTTCTTCATCTTCCTTGTTTCCCTCATAGGTAGAACACAGAGAATTGAAGATGGCATTTGCTGTTGACTTATCACTTAGCTTTAGATACTCATTGTGAGGTAGAGAGTCCACAATGATATCTCTTACTCTACTATGCTTTTTATAGATCATTCTTTCAGCATATGAGAGTTTCTTTTTGTCATTAGCTACACCTTCTTCATCAACAGGAATAGTGATACCATCTTCAATGATATCCCACAGAGTGTCATCAACACCAATAATATGACTGTACATTCTGCTTTTCCACCAAGAAAACTCTTCAGGATCACCAGTAAACACAGGAGGTTTATGGTGTGAATAAAATTGCTTGTCATCTGTACCATAGTCACCACCACCACTTCTGGATGTGGATTCACCAGAATCACCAAAAGCCATGTTTTTCTTAGGATCTATACTGACTCACTGTTAAGTGATTGAATATCAGAACCAGGGGCTCTGATACCAACTGAAGGTGAGAAAAACACACAAGAAGGGGGGGTTGAATTGTGTGGGCTA
This sequence comes from Medicago ruthenica, assembly GCA_018208015.1. Taxonomy (NCBI): domain Eukaryota; kingdom Viridiplantae; phylum Streptophyta; class Magnoliopsida; order Fabales; family Fabaceae; genus Medicago; species Medicago ruthenica. The sequence goes on from CM031376.1 coordinate 38,887,425, forward strand.
TTTCTTTTCTTTCTCAAATCTTATGTTAGTTCAGATTCTGATTTTGATCAGATCTGAACTATTTTTAGAGTGTTTTATGCAGCAGATATAAAGCAAATGAGAGAGGGAAAGAGAGACACAAGCAAATTATCCTGGTTCCTTCCACAATCCGGAAGTAGTCCAGTCCCCTTGTTACTAACAAGAGATTTTCCACTATAATCAAACGATTACAATTGCTCAAGCACAAAGCATAGAAACTTCCTTGCTCAGACACATAGTCCAAGACTTCCTTGCTCAAACACAAAGTAAGAGACTTCCTTGCTCAACCACAAAGGATGAGACTTCCTTGCTCAAACACCTAGTAAGAGACTTCCCTGCTCAACCACAAAGGATGAGACTTCCTTGCTCAAACACCTAGTAAGAGACTTCTAGTTGCTCAAACACTTAGTAAGAGACTTCCCTGCTTAGACACACAGTCTAAGACTTTCTATGCTCAATACACAAAGTTATGAGACTTCTGGTTGCTCAAGCACGCAGGCTAGAGACTTTGGTTCAAACAGATTTACAACAGAAATAGGTTTGAGTTTAACACTTGATATACAATCAGTGGTGTTCACAAAATACAACTCAGGTTGAGACTCTTAAGAATTTGACAGTTACGCAAAATAGAGTGTTACGTTTTCTGGGACAGAGTCTTGGTTCTTCATCTTCAATCCTTCAATCCTTTATAGAAGATTAAAGAGTTGTTGAGAAGAGCCATGTCATCAAAAGAGCCGTTGCAAATAGAAGCTATGTCCAGCTTAATTTTTGCCTGACATTGTGTGCGCAAAACAGAGCAGCAGTTGAAGGAATTTGAATTGCTTCCTTAAAACATGGAGAATGTTTCGTACAGGGTGACAACTGTTCCATTAAGCTGTTCTGACACAACAGAACTTCACTGTTCACAGTTGCAAACGTTGACTTCTGCGTTTCTTCAAACTTAGACTTCAGAAGCTGGTCATCAGATACTGTTCATCAGACGCACTTCTTCAGAAGCAGACATCAAACGCACTGTTCATCAGACGCACTTCTTCAGAAGCAGACTTCAGATGCACTGTTCATCAGACGCAGACTTCAGACGCACTGTTCATCAGATGCACCCTTCAGAAGTTGGTCTTCAGACGCACCCTTCAGACGCTGTCTTCAGAAGCTCTTCTTCAAATGCTGATTTTCTTCAGTCTTGCAACACAAGCTTCTATATTTTCCTTCTTGCTCTTAGCTTGTTCTTTCATAACCAATGTTAGATACCAATCTTTAAGTACATGGTTCTGCACACTTAGAATCAAGCATTAGCAATTCCAATTTTCTTTTTAACACTTTGTTATCATCAAAACCCAAAAGAGAGTTGTTCATACATTTTGTTCCAACAAAAGTTGCATACTATGTTGTAGCTAAGTGTTGTTTGGTGACTGCAGTGAGGGATGGAATGAATCTTATACCTTATAAATATATAATCAGTCATCAAGGAACTGAAAAATTGGACAAAGTTTTGGGTATAAGTGCTTCCTCTAAGAAAAGCATGTTGATTGTTTTGCATAGGAAGATGATCTACAAGGATAGTTTTCATGCTCCTAAAGTTTTAATCAAGTGGAAGGATTGGTTTCGGAAAATGGAGGATCTAGAAAGTATTCGACATGTTACTACATTTCTTCAATGGGATCCAGGAAGGTGGTCTCCTGTTCATTGGAGGAGTCAACATGCATGAGAAACTCTTTATTAGAATGAGAACTCGGGGTCGAGTTCTTCAGAAGTGGAGGAGACTGATGTAGGAGGATTTTCATAGTATTTTTAATATTTCAGTTTGTTATTTTTTTGTTTTATTCCAGTTTGTTATTTTTCGACCCATTAGGGTTTTGTTATTTCTCTTTTAAGCTTAACAGTTGTAGCCTAAAAGGAACTTTTATTCATTCAATAATATTTTAGAGAGTTTTCTCAATTTCTGGTGGATTCCGGAACCGTATTTTCACAAGTTTGTCGCTTGCAAACTTGTTTCTTTTCAATCTAGGTTTAACATTTGCTAGCCTCCGCTTCCGACTACGTCAGTAAAATTTATATTAGTTGAAAGATGATTAAAAAATGATAAAACTAAATAAATGAGTAAATTATTATTTTTTATCTTTAAATGTGGAGGCATTGTCACTACGGTCTTTGATGTATCAAAATTATAAAATAAATTTATGTTTCAGTAGTCATTTTGACCTTCAAATATGTCTTATGTTAGTTAGTTTAGTCGTCAAATGAATCTTGTTAGTAAATATAATAAAATAGAAACTTAAGTGTTTATTATCTTTTTGACTTTAAAATGAAATTTTGTGATACTTATTTGTATTTTACAGCACATAATATGAACTTTTAGAGAGTATATTGATGGAAATGTGTCATGTTGAGTGAGTAGTGCTAACCTCGGTTGGGTTGATATACCATCCATTGATTTTGGCTTGATCAATGATGGCTTCTAGATTAGGGTGGTGCTGGTGCTTAGGACTTTGGGTGGTAATTCGAGGACTATTGTAGACAGAGAGAGGAGAATGTTGGAGTTCACCTTTGGAGTGGATAATGTGTTCCAAGATTCCATTATCTTGTGCTATTTGGAGGCAGTACCTTAAGTAGTCTTGTGTCCTTTCCATTCTTTTCCTATACATCACTCGGAGTTCTGTCTGCTTTTGCACCTCCTTTTCCAAATCTGCCACCTACTTGTGTCACACACATATGGTAAGTAATTGATGAAACTTTTATACTCCCTCTTTCACTTTTTATAAACCCTAAATACTTAGTCTTCAAATATATTAAGAAAATATAAATATACTAATAAAACAATGTAAATATAAAACAAGATATATGGATGATCTTCATCTTAATAACTAGACTAGAAATATAGTAGCACTGATATTCATTTTCTAGTCCATTCATAACGTTATTAAGTTGGTCTCATATATCTTTTCAACACACAATTTCTAATTCATTGAGATTGATATGCAGCCTAATAAGTTTATATGAGTCTCATGTAATTGCCAATCAATTATACAAGGTTGGTAACACTCCTCTTTATTTATTTATTTATTTATTTATTTAATAGGTATTTAAGATAGTGTAACTGTTGTTGTTCAATAATGTCACATTAGTACTCCCTCCATAACAAAATATAAGCAAAATTCAACCATTTCAGTTGTAACTAATTATAAGCAAAATTGACTTTTTTTGTCATATTTAAGGATAATATACCTGAAATACCCTTACTTTAATTTTTTAAATGCACACACGTTTAACAACAACACCTTGAAAATATATTACTCTACACCACAATTAATGAGGGCAAAGTAGGTTATTTAACTTAAATTAAATAACACAAACCACATTCCTTAAAAAATGTGAATTGGTCAAATTTGCTTATAAAAAGTTATGGAGGGAGTATATTTTAAAGGCTAAATTACACCAGAGGTTCTTTAAGTTTGATGTTTGTAACAGATAGGTCTTTTAAGTTATTTTGGTCACACATAAGTCTTTTAAATTTGTAAACGTTTTCAATTTAGTCATTCTGTTAACCCAACGTTACAAAAATGATGATGTGGCAGTTAAGTGTATGACGTTTTTCTCATACAATTGATTCTTCATATTTTTTAGAATTAATATCGTTTAGAAATTTTCTTCAGTAATATCTAATTTGTGCACTATATGGATACCTACATTAGTATATTTAGTTTGTCTATTTTATGTATTGATGTACATAAAATATATTTTTTGTATATATAGGAGTATATAATTAACAGTACTGTTCTAGTGTGCATACAAATATTTAACGTGTCTGTTTGTCATCTTTTCTCTACAAAAATAATTGATGTTATAAAATTCATATGATTATTAAATAAAAACTAGTTATTTGATTAGGTAAATAATGATAAAGTTATAAATAAAATAATTTAAATAAAGGACAAAATTTGAAGAAAAAAATGAGCTTCCTCAAAACATGGTATGGTATCCCTTTATATATGGATATAGATATTTAAAAAATATAGTTATTTGATTGAATAAAAAAGATAAAATTGTAAATAAAATAATATAATTGAAGAGTAAAATTGAAACGAAAAAAATAAACAACTACTCTAAAAATTGACATGTCTTTTATATATTGTTTATATAAAAAATATCTTAGCTTATTTAACATTTTTTAATTTAACCAAATGAGCTACTGCTGAACTTATTTAACATTTGGCAAACGGCATATTCAATTTTGATAAAATACAATGTTAATTTATAAAATTTTACTTAGTATATTGAAGTTAAGTTTCAATGTTTTTATTTGATGTTCATGATATATCATGAAATAGCAAAATAAAGTGAACTCAAAATATTGGCCCTTTACTTGTTTTCTATGGCCAAAATACCGAGAAAACTTTGGACGGTTGTTTTATAGACCCGTTGTACTGCTCAAAAGTCTCTCAAATTTATCACATCATAACTTCTGATTGCACTAAATTTATTGAAGGCTATGATCTGATCATTGTTTTGTGGATCAAATAATAACTTTCGATCGAATTATTTCAAAGGTTGAAAAATATGAGGAGTCCAGGGGCGGACCTGAACAGGTCCTGGTGTGGCAGGTGCCACACCAGCCCAAGCTGATTTTTTTTCATTTTTTTTTCATATACGAAGACAATGAACTGGAACAATAAACTGAAAGTAAATCCCTCAATCACAAGCAGGGTACCAGTGGTAAAGAAGAAGAAATCTCATACAGAAACCATGGAACCTTCAAGTAAGAAAGGAAAAGGATGAAGAAAAGTGTTGAAGTACCATGGTTAAGAAGAAAGAAGCAGAAAAGAAAAGTAGTACAACAGTTGTGTTAATGTGACTATGTGAGTATCAAATATTTAAGGTTATGTGTGTTTGTTGTTATGGGCTTGGGCCTCATATTTGTATATGTTATTGAAATTTACCCTTCTCGCTTTTAAAATTGCTCATTTACACCCGAAATTTACCCTAATAACTCCAAAGCAAGTTAACTTTCGTTCGCTACAAACGGCAGTTAACTCACACTCGGTATCTATGTGTACATTTTATTTAATTATTTGATAAAAAATTGTGCCTCACTGAATTTGTGAGTCCAGATCCGCCCCTGGAGGAGTCTATAGGAAAATCACATAAACGTTGTGTCTCTATCTTCCTAAGTATTGGATGTTCGAATTTTTATTTGGGATTTTTTTTTCTTTCCCATGTTACTCTCTCCATGACTAATTCTCTGAGGATGTGAATTACATATAATTAATTGTTTTCTTTAAATGATAAATTTCTAAATGCGTAAATTAGAAATCAAACTCGTGACTAACATGCTTGTTTTAAAGGACCCAAAACTTTTAAAAATCGAATCTATGACCAATTTGGTTCATTTGAAAAGTTTTAATTTAAATTATTGTCCAGATAAAATCTGAATTTTTACTAATTCTTACTGTAACTGAAATTTTGAAAACTTTAAACGAAATCAAAACACACTATTTGGTTGTTTGCAATATTGAAAAGTTTAAATAGTTAACTTGGACAATTACAAAGAGCTGCCTAAAAATAAAACAACCTCCAAGACTATCTTGCTTATTGTTATGCAATTTTTTTCTTCATTGTAAGGATGTCATTGTTTTATTAATCCTAGGGGAACTAAATTAAAGTGTGATTGATCGAATCCCACAACATAACCATACACCCCCAACCCAAAAAAAAAAAAAATAGCGTAAAATGTATATTTTAGTTTGACATACATTAATATACAAAGAAAAATATATACCTTCACTTCCAAACTCTCATAACGTTGTTGGAGCTGATGTTGTTGCAAGGTTGATGTGGTGGATGCCACAGTCTTCACGCTGGTGAAGCCTCGACAGCATCCACCAGAAAACGGACTAAGTGGCTCTTGCTTTGCTCTCAAATTCTTCGATGACTGCCGAGACAGGCTCTTCTGAGTCTGAGGACTATTTCTTGTGTTCATGATTTTCTTTTTTCTTCTTTCTTCTGTATCCTCCGAAATTAATCTTATGTTCAATTTCTCGTACGAGGAGGCAATATATTATTGAGTTGTGAAGTATATGCTGCAACATAAATGGAGTCAGTGCCTTAGCCTTTGTACTTTATTTTTTGTGGTATAATGTATGCCGGAATAGCACACGACAATTTAGACGGACTTTGTGATGAACATTGAAGAAATCAACGTGTTGATTGGAATGCAAATTGCCCATGGGTCGTTTTCACTTTCAAATAATGATACGTTATATATCATGGCAAAAAGGGGTACTGTTTTTACTATAAAAATATTGTTTCTATGATATACGGTACAAAATTCTGTCAAAATCAATAGAACCAAACTAAACCAAAAAATAATAATTCTAAACAATTGAATTGAATTGAATTGTTTTCTTTTTAATGTATGTTCGACTTCAAACTAAATCAACTAAACAATCTACCCTCTATTAATTTCAAATGATTAAGGTATCACTTTTACTAATCGATTATTCGAAATTCAAACTAAATTATCATACTTCGTCAAAACAAAAACTAAATTATCATACTATAATTTTTATTTTTTATTTTATACTGCATTGATTGATCCTTCAAAAAAAAATACTACATTGATTGAGTTATTTAAATAACACTGAGTGATACTAAATATATAATAGATAGAGTAAAATATCAATCAAATTTTCATCAAACCCTTCCCAGAAGCTACATATGCGAGAGTTTTAGTGCATCATGTTATACTTTTTATAAAGATGTGTCCTCTCCACCTCTTCAATTGGAATCCAGATCTCCTGTTGTGCTATTTTTAGCATTCACGGAGTGAGTTATACCCATAATCGTTTAACCAACCATTATTGATGTGATTAACTGTGTGAATGTTGAAAATACGTGGTTGCACGCGATCTAAATTCCCACTAGTGACCCTAATCATATTCTAGATTTTCTTTTTGTTGGTACAATCATATTCTAGATACCTTTGAAGAGGTTGGATTAATTTGGATCAAGGATATAAATTAAATAGCACGGAGATAAGGTAAACACTACAAGAAATTTGATTATTACTGGCGGAATTAATCCCTCAGTAATGAAAAATATCCCTCAGTAATACACATTACTGGCGGATTGGTGACAAAAATTTTCCCTCAGTAATACTGGCGTCAGTAATGTTACTGGCGGAATTTTCCCTCAGTAATCACATGGGTGAACTGATGAAGCATTACTGACGGATTTTTCCCTCAGTAATTACTGACGGAAAAATCCGTCAGTAATGTACACATGAGATCCATCCAATCAATACTGACGGATTTAATCCCTCAATAATAATTCGACCTTTAATACTGGCGGATAAATCCGCCAGTAATCACAGTCCAAATAAACATTACTGACGGAAATATCCGCCAGTAATACGCTTTTTTTTTAAAAAAAAAAAACACTTTCACTGTTTTATTTAAATCATTAAAATAAAATTAATTATACAGAAATAAATTAAAGAATTAAATTTTTTTTTTGGATCTGCAAACTTTTACCAACTCTCGCAAAGAAAAAATACAAAGACACCGATAAAGACGGAACACCTTGAACCCATTCGATTAAATATAGGCAAATCTTGATGGATACAGAAGTTGTCACCACAAATATAAGTTATCATATAACAATAAACTAAAAAACCGTTTAAGCACACAAACAGTCATTGGTGCTCCCTGATTCTCCACCGTCGAGACCAAAAAACTGAATAACACAGGAAGCTAAAGCTAAATGCACAGTAGCAAAAAACAACTAACCAAGCAGTCTATAAAACATAAAAAAAAAAAAAAATGCCTAGTGCCTAAGGCCACCACATCACAGAGACAATCCTCCAAACTAATTATCATAGTATTGGGGCAAATTTGATCCTGATCTCCCACCCGATCTATTTCCTCCTCTCCCCATATTTTGGGGATTTTCTTGTGAAGCATTATCCATATAACTATTAAAGTTTCTCAAAAAACTTTCACCTTCTGGTATGTTGAAATCAGCACCATTGAAAACGGTTCTCGTCGATGAAGACGGTTGGCGATCACTTACAGGAATATGAGGTCTTTGATGCTCATCATGATCACTACGCACAAATTGGGGTTGTAGGCGAGAGCGGTTGTTTGGTTGCGGCATTATGTACCTGACCATCGACGTCTGTTGTGATAATAGGAAAAAAATGATTGTTTTGGAAATAAAAGAATTCCAACGAAATATTGAATTCATATTTATATATAGAAAGATTAGTACTAAATTGGTAATAAAACGTAACAAAAAAAAAGGTAATAAAACTAACAAAAAAATTAATCAGTTATAAGATCATACCCCGAAATCATCGTATTGCGGCGTTGTCTCGTAATCATGTGGATCATGTTGTGATGTATCCCTACGAGATTGTCGCTGTTGCTCTTGCATAGTTCTTTGCACCAACTCAACAACTCGGCTCTCAATTGATCTCTCCATTTCTTGTTGTGATTTTACAAGTTCTTCTTGTTGTGCCTTCAATCTTGCATTCTCAGCCCTCAATTGCTCAACCTCAGTATAAATAGGATCGTCATGTCTACGAGCTGACCGATCTGTGCTACTGTAAGAGTTGCGGCTAGTATCTATAAATGTGCCCGATGGACCCTTCTGATATAATGAAGAGTTACTACCAGCACCAACAATTCGACCCTTGTTCTTCCCACCAGCAATCTCTATAAATTTGTTATTTATAATTTCATTAGCAGTGATAGTTGTAGTACCCTAATTTTGTCCTAAGCATTTTAAAACAAAAAAATCAAAAAAAATCAAAGAGGGGAAAAAGTCAAAAGTCAACAAAAGTCAACAGAAAAGTCAACATTTTAAAAATGCTGACTTCGCACTGCGAAGCTCACTTCGCACTGCGAAGTCTGCGATTTTTTCTGCAGATTTTTGGTTTCTTTGATTTAATTCCAGAATTTGTTGCATATCATTTCCATAATTATTTTAAGTAGCATTCATGGCTAATTGGGCCAAGCAAAATCAGGATTAAAGGACTTGCCATTAATGCCAAGGTTGGAAGCTTTTTCTTCCAACCTAGCATGTGACAAGCAAGTGGGCTTGCCCTTGGGCAGCTCTAGTCCCTCCCATGTGACCTGCTAACCACCACAAGGTTGCCAGCCACCTGCTTGAGGACTTTCCTCCTGCTTGCTGCCCCAAAAACCAGTCAAACCAGCTGGATTTTTCACTTGAAAAGCCATGAGTGCCTACTCTGTTTTGCAGCAGCTTTTCACCCTCTCACACCAGCCAATAGTAGCCTTTTTCATCCCTCAATCTCTGCACATTACAGTGCACGTTTTCATTAATCAACCATTGAGATTGCAAGGATTGATCCCCAAGCATTAGCCAATTGCAATTCAGCTTTGTTCTTCATCATTACCTTCTAGAATTGGTTGAATTTGTGGCTGAAGTCAGGCTGAATCTTGCCCCTTGGTACAAGGCAAGGTTGCCTCTATCCATTAGCATTTAATGCAAAGGGATTCAGCTTGATCTTAGCCACAAATCAGCTGAATTTTAGGATTTTGTAATGATGAAAAAGATTTGGTTTTGGCCTATAAATAGAAGGCAATGCCCAAGGATTCAAACACAACTGATAACAGCATTTTCAAGAGCAGAAACTCTACTCATTTTAGCTCACAAACCTCCACAAAACAACCAGAAAAAACCAATCCAACACAAAGCTTTACCAAAGTTCAAGTTCATCACAAATATTCAAACCTCTTGCAAAAGCCTTCAACCAAATCAAATCAAGTGCAGCTGGAGCTTTGCTAAGGAGTTCTGTAAGTTTCTAAGGCTTTGTCTTGCATTTACAATTGTGTTTGCATAGCTATTTTGGTTCAAAACCATTTGATTCTAAAAAACCCCTTTTGAATTTCAAAGAAATCCCAAGGTTTTCAAAACATTAAAACTGGTTTGTCCAGCCTTTTTCACCCCAAAAACTCAAAGTTTTTCACCCACCTATAAGGTCCTGAGTGTGTTCAGAAGTTGTTTCTGAACAAAAGTTCAGAAACAGCTTCTGAACTCAAAAATTCGCATGCTTCGCAGTGCGAAGTCATGGTCGCAGTGCGACCATGACAGAACTCAGAATCTGAGTTTTTGTGTCAAAATGACCAATTTTTGAGGTTCTAGCCCCAGAGCTCAGAACCTAAGAGTTTTTAAACCCATGTTTTTCAAATCATAACAAGGATTTTGCATAATCTTGACAAAATCACAAGTTCGTATAACATTTTGTGGATAACTTGTAAAACAAGTTATGTTCCCAAACTTTCAAAACCACATGAACAAACAAGCTATGTTCATCATTTCAATCTAAACTTGAACAATAAATATTGTTCATGATTTTCAAAACTCAAACATGAACATACGCCGAATACGTTCGCATTTTCGCAAAATGAGACGAACTTGCGCGTTTTCTAGCGAAATTGCTAAACCTTCCCATTTTGGGTTTTCAAACCAAATGTTTTGACTTACCTTGGGATTTCTAAAAGATTCAACCCAAAAACATGAATGAAAAAGGGATGGTGTGACGTATGTCTCTCCATCGCCCCGATTGTACGAATGCGTGACGTATGTCTCGTCGCTCGGACAATCGTCATTCCATTTTTCAATATGTACAACCCTAACCAAACCTAATCTTGGCCCCTTGTGGTCAATCCAAACCTTTTGGTCCCCCGTTGGCCATTAGACTCGACCCCTTGACTCGTTTGAGTCCACTCGGTCAATGTTCGACTCGTCCGAGTCCATTGTACCTGTTCTTGATCTCAGTGGATCAATCGAACAATCGCCCGACTCTTCGGAGTCCACTCGGTCAATGATTGACTTATATGAGTCCATTGTACCTCCCTTGGTCCCATGGCGACCAATTAACCCTTTACTCTAACGGACGTACCTTTTAACAATTCTAATGCGATTCACGAACAAACGCTTAATAAGTCTCCCAAGCGCGAGCATACAAGCTATACGCTTAATAAGTCTCCCGAGCGCGAGCATACAAGCTACGTTTTAATCGCAAGAATTCGGTTAAAATATCGTCCATTTAAAATCAACCAACACATGTACGTTTTTCTACCAAAGAACTACGTACGCTTTGAATTCTCCGACTACCGGGAGATACGTAGGAGCAAGATCGACATCTTGTCAAGCGCAATAATAAAAACCTTTTTCTTTTCTTTCGTTTGTTTTTATCTCTTTCCCCCCTTTTTATTATATTTTTTGACATAAATGAACATGCGCGCAAAGTATTTAAAAACAATTCAAGCTTTAACCAAATAGAAGGTTCCCGTTGAGTACAACGGACGTGAGGGGTGCTAATACCTTCCCCTTGCGTAACCGACTCCCGAACCCGACAATGGTTACGATGACCAATCCTTATCCGCATCGTCAAAGGGTTTTATTATCGTTTCCCTTTAAACAAAAAAAAACTTAAGGGTTTATCAACGTTCCCTTTACACAAAAACTTTGGTGGCGGCTTCACAAAGGCCCTCCGAGCGTTTGCGAACGACCTTCGGAGGATTTGCGCGTCTTTTTCCCGAGGAAAAAAACGAGGTGCGCACAATAGTATCAGCTCGCTCAGAAGGGGGAAGACTATCTTGTTGCCTTTTAAAAGCTTCAATAAATTCTTTCATCTCCTTCTGCACATATATTCAAAATTAAATATAAGTTATCCTGTATAAAACAAACTAATCATCCGAACTGCTCTAAAACAGAAGCCATAAAAACGCATCAGTGAAAACACCAACAACCTAAATACAAATGACAATATTATACGTACATTTATGCTTTCCGATCTTGAATCAAGAGGCACTCCATTTTGAAAATGAAAATAATCAAATGTCTCCAATATTGTTGGAAGTCGTCCATGTTGTGCTTTGTATCTGAAGCTACATGTACCAGCATTTACAGACCCCCCTGAGTGTGTGCTGGTAGTTGCCTTCTCTGAGCCTCTGTTATCTTTATTCTTCCTACACTTATCTTTGTATTCCGGTAAATCCCACTTCTTACACAACTCACGCCATGTGCCTTCGCCAATCCAATTTGGACAATTTTCATCTTTTGGTCCACGTTTCTTGCGCGCATCAGAAAGCATGCTTGAGAGGCGCTTGGAGCATGCACTGTCAAAATGTTTACTAATCTCATCGTCCTCCTCTTTCTTCCAAGTACATTTCTCCTGCAAAAAAAAATATTAGAGATATAGGCATCATACAATGAAATAAGCATCCATGTCTTCTTAATTTCAATCCACTAACTCATAAAACAATTAGAATTGAGAATAAAGATAAGAAACAATTACAATTGAGAATAAAGTTAAATATATTAATTTTTAACTTACTTTGAACAAATTCCAAAATTCATCCCTTGGCTTGTAATTAACCATGTTCTTGCCTTCAGCCTTGATTGCACCCCATGATAGCCATGGTTTCTGATATCTGGCTTCAATCACTGCTGTGATTGACTCACTAACCAATCTATTAGGCAAAAACCTACATGAAAAAAATAAACGTAATTGTTGATCAACATTAGAACACATTAGGAACAACCAAAATCTTACGGATCAACATTACCAACACATTAGGATCAACATATTAGAACCAACGTTATAAACACTTACCCCTTAGCAGAATAGCTTATGACATATCGGCCATGTCGATCAACCAAAATCTTCACATTAGGATCACTGATGTCATCAACTGTATAATCAAAGTCCGGAAGATTAGGATCAGCAGGCAGATCTACATCCGGTTGTCCATCAGGCCACTGAGTCTGTGGCATCGGAACAAAGGATGAATGATGGATTGTGATTTTAGGTCCTCTTCTAGGTGGTCGTGGTGGCTGTGATGGTTGTTGTGGCAGGGGGGTGGTTGTGGTGGCTCTTCGTCGTCCATCTATATATAGCATACACAAAGATTCACAAATGAGTGTTATAGCAAACACAATCTGAACTAACTATTTTGCATTGGCATTAGAGAATCCAAGTCTCTCAATCTGAACTAACTATATGACTCAAGCGAACTAAAAGAGAAATTCTGATATTCTGAAGCTGAAGCTGTCAGTGGCAGTATCATATGTCTCTAGCAAACTAAAAGAATGCATGAATTTATGCATAACATATACTCTAATATTTATTATATCTTCGACAATTGCTGTTGTATTCATTTTGCATGTAGTATTGTCAAAGATTTCAGTCCTGGTCCTTCTGGATCACTTCACCCTAATTACCATCTCAACTCAAGAATATTCATGTGAATTCTTCCAGCAATGATGGATGTAATAGTAGTATATAACCATTGTCAAAACTAGATATAACTATAACCAAACCAATATCACTTGCCCACAAATTTTTTGATTCGTTGAAATATTCTACAATTTTTAAGCTGCATTTTCTCGTGCATATATTACTAAATACTCGGTCATACAGTTGCTAAAATCTAATAGCGCAATTGAGACAACACTGTAAAATTTTGGTACAAAAAAATACATTGTAAAAAGTATATACTGTACTACAGTGAACTTCAACCTATCTTTTTGGGCTTTTTTGACAGCAAATTTAAACTATCAAACTCACATGAAAAGCATATCTCAAAAAATCAACCTGAAGAAATTATCTCTTACTGCCTCCAATCTTCACCAGCATAAACTGCTTGATCTCCAAGCTCTTCCTCAATCCGAAGTAACTGTATCAAATTTCAGATAGTTGTCATATTTTACCTTCACTTGGAGAAAAAAAAACAAAGAAACATGCATTTGTTGCATTGCAAATGTAAAGTCTTAGGAGTTCAACACTTTTCCGAATCCTATCATAACAGGAGTTTTCTAGTAGCATGTTCATTTTTTATTTATGATATTTTTCTGTTGTTTTACTTTACCAGGACAAACAAGAAAAAAAAAAGAATATGTACATGAAAACATCAATGTATCCCTTAATAAGACTCACAGCTAGTAATAAGCTTCATGTAAAATACTTCAACGAGGGCTAAGTTATGTAAGTGCACAATGCAATCTTCGGTTTTTGTTTATTGAAGAAATAAAAATTATACTTGAGGAATAGAGACAGTTCATCGGGCCAAGATATCCTAAAAGCAACGGACAGAAAACGTACTCACAGCAAGGCCAACAGATAAATCAGCTATGAAAGAGTCTACAGTTTCTCCACTTCTGTGAGATGTCACCACCCCCCAATGCGCTTCCTTTGCTTGCTTCACCACTTCAATGACCTCTGTAACAGTTCCAACTTGGTTGACCTGGATCACAATGGGAAATAATCACATTTTCATGTTTCTTTTCTTCAACAAAATAGAAGGGAAGTACATAAGAGGAGGATTAAAATTAAAATGCCCTCTAGATGAAATAGAGAGAAAAAAAAAAGTGCAAACACAGTGGCAAAACTAAAGTACCAGCAATCTCTTAATATTTTTCTCTTTCATATAAACTAAACTAGATTTGTAAATTGTGATCTTATATTTTTCTCTTTCATACAAACTAGCTTTGTAACTACTGATCTCGTATTTGCACAAAAAATCAACCTTTTCCAGAGTTTGTAGATACCTAATGCCTCAACTTAATTATGAAATAGAATTAGTTGTCATTCCATCAACAAAAAATTTAGCATTTATATCATAAATCAGAATTAGTTGTCTTTGATTTAGCATTTGCATTCTTTTGGTTTCTACTTTCTAATCTCTGCTGCTTCAGGGAAGACGATCTTCCTGATTTTATTAATGCAGTTTTACCCTTCCTGGTTTCTACAATCTATTGAAAGACTTTCTAGAGAAATACAAATGATAGAAGAATAATATTGTCATGCCATAAGAACTTGCCACAAAAACTAACACCTCATTGTACAATATACACTAATTTACATGCCAAACAAGGAGCTTATCAGTGTACAAAAGTTACAGGGCAAAAAGCAAGAGATTTATGACATGCAGGCCAGGCATTACAAAAGGCAGACAATCAATTGTTAATCACAGTAAGTTCAATTTACTATGGGCAGGGTTGTATATAAGGTTGTCCTTCAAATGGAGCAGTAAGAATTGCTGATGGTTAAGACAATGGATTGTTGTTGTTGCTGCTGCATCAATATTGATTGTCAATATTATCAAGCAAAATGGTATGAAGAAAGGCAATAAAGCTTGATAGATTCTTATTATCAGTTTTTGAATTTTACAGATAAAAAATGCTTGGTCAAATAAGTAATAACTGTGTATTCGCGTGAAGGAAAAAGCTATCAACTAAAAAATGACAAATGTAGTTTCTTGTACAAGTTAACAAGTGATTATCAAATATAGTCCACACTGAATACATTCTATAGAAAATATAAAAGAAACCAAGTGAGTTGACTTGGGGTATCTTTTGCGAACAACATGAGCATATAATATCACATTCTTTTAATTTCTCTAAAATATCAAATACATATCAAAATATAGACTTAACCCTTCAAAATCCTCCCTTCTAAAACCCTCCAAAAACCAACTCGCAAACAGAGCGGCACTGCAATGAGCTAGTGTGTAAAGAAAACTGCAATGAGCTAGTGTGTAAAGAATTGTTCGATCAAGTGGGATATTGTCTTTTACGTAGTGTTGCTCTTGTAACAGGAGAATTGTTCTACGGTTGCTGCTGAATAATAAAACATTATTTTCATTTTATATCCCTTTAAAACAATTATATTGTTAAATCCTTTATATTTAAGGTAATCAAACGACCACAAGTGTAAGCAATAAACTAGTGTTTCAACTCACTCTATGTGGTCAAGTAATTCTAAGAAATATGTTGTAGGAATAACATAGACAGGTAATGTTACAGAAAAGCCTTTTCAGATTGCTGGTGTGGTTTGTAGCCTATTTGGTGTAGTTTTTATTCCTTTTCAGATTGCTTGTTCTGGTGTAGCCTATATGGTGTGGCCTATTTTGGCTTTGTCTAGTTTTGTAGTGCCAGGATGGCGTAAGTAATTCTCTATGGGAGTTTAATATGAAACAAATACGATAACACAGATCACACACAATATGAGTAAAAGTATAAATGATAAGAGATATAATTTGAGGACTGGAACTCATGTAATCTGATAGGTGAAATACAATGGATGGAGATCCAGCTCCTTCAAGTAATGGAAAATATAAACTATGATGATATTTTTTCACAAGAATATCCCCTTACTGAGGGGAGAATGGTTCTCACAGCTCAGTCCCACTCCCTAGTCCAAAACCAGTCTGGCTCACCTTTTTCCCATTCATCCCCTTTTCACAAGAATATCCCTTCCCAGTGTTTAAAACTAACTACGAAAAAACCATGGCAGGTGTTATTAGAATATCACACTTAATCACTCATCATGCATATAAATTCTGTCTTAGAAAATATCAGATTCAAACTCAAACCTTATCAGCAAAACCATAACCGCTACCCTTGGCAGGCGCAGCCGAAGAGGTGGAACTGCACATAAACAAAAGAATACAACCAAGAAAATCAATAAACCAATAGCAAAAGCAAAAGGATTGACATATTTGGTTTGATTTATTTGAGCTTACATAGTGGCATAAACACTTAAGAGACTTTTTAGGAAAGCTTATAAAACACCTTATAACATGTCCATAAACAGCTTATGACTTTTATAAGCTCTCCAAAATAGCTTATATAAAAAGTTTGACTTTATTTTATCCTTTTTCATTGAAATAGCTTATACATAAGCACTTATGCTATAAGTAGTAAATTAAATTTTATCCAAACAGAGTCAGAAGTATATATACATAAGCACTTATATGATAAGCACTTGTACTATAAGCACATAATTAAGTTGTTTATCCAAACATAGTCATAAACTATAGTATGTTACATGATAAGCATTTGTATTATAAGCGCATAATTAAGTTGTTCATCCAAACAGTTTCATAGCTTATACATAATCACTTAATTAAGCTATTTATCCTAATACACCTTGAGTATCATTCCAAGCCAAGTTTCATTTCATGTTTACCTGCTTGAATTCGAAGATACATCAAAATTAGAATTATCCTCGAGAACAAGATCAAGTTTATCAAGTTTATGAAGAAAGAAGGTGAGAGGACTTACCAAAATAAAAAAAAACGGAGAATCCCTGAGTGAGAGAGTGCCTGAGTGCCTGGAAGAGAGAGGGACGGTGGACGGTGCCTGAGTGATTGGAAGAGAGAGGGACGGTGGACGGTGGATTGTTGTTTGAAGAGAGAAGAACGGTGGACGGTGGATTGTTGGTTACAGAATCGTGATTGGAAGAGAGAGGGACGGTGGATTGTTGTTTAAAGAGAGAGTGCCTGAAGAGAGAGTGCCTGGTTATTGAAGAGAGAGTGCCTGGTTACACAAATTTTGTTTTTCTCTTGGGTTTTGGCAAATTTTTTAGAGCCAAATTATTGAAATTTTGACATTGTTAAAAAGTTTGGAGCCAAAATTGCTAATAACACTAATTATTACAAATATGATATTAATTTATTTAAATATATAACAAAATAAAATAAAATGCATTATACATCCCAATCGTCTTCATCTTCATTAGTTTCTTCATCTCTATTTGTCTCGACCTCTTCTACTTCTTCTTCTACTTGTTGGAAGTCTTCTTCTTCTTCTTCTTCTTCTTCTTCTTCTTCTCCAGGTACTAATTCTTCTAATTCTTCTCCATCAAAAAGGCGATTAAAAGGCTCAACTTCTATCACATCATTTACATTGGACATTTCATCCTCCTGATATGGTTCATCTGTTTGATTTGTTTCATCATTTTCAATTCGACCCCTTGGCTTTGTTTTTATTGCGACACACCAACCTCGTTTGTCTACTTTTGTGAATGGATAAGGGACATAGTACACCTGTCTGACATTATGGGCCATAGCAAATGGAACAAATGCCTGATATCTCCTGTTCATTTTAATGTCTACGGTGTTAGTCTTTGGATTTACCTTTGTAGTACCCCTGAGCGATGGATCAAACCAATCACAATAAAATAACACTACGGTTTTCTCATAATCGAGGTAAGTGTATGAAATTTCTATTATGTTCTGAATCACACCGTAGAAATCACAGTCATCACCATTTTCTCTAACACTTTTCATACACACTCCACTATTTACTGTTTCTTTTCCTTCAGTCCAACTTTGTGTATGAAATTTGTATACGTTGACAAAGTAGGTGTGCCATTGTCTAACACATGATTTGGGGCCATTAGATAAGTTCCTGAGGTGTTCAATGATAGGAGTGGTTGGGACCTGATATACTTGTTGTCTGAACCATGATGGAAAATGAGAATGTATCTGATCAGCAGAATATTGTTGATTGAATGTCCTGATATAAAATATAACATTTATTATAACTAATTATACATTATTTAAGTTTAATTTAAACTAATTAAATTAGCATGTATAATTACTTACTCTAAGTATGGCTCAACTTCAATGCAATTAATCAGCACATGGACATGTGCTGCATTTAAAACCCTTTCACCTGGAAAAATTGTCATGCACGCACCAGCAGGGCGCCCAAGCAAGCAGAATACCGATAGGGCTAACGGATGACGTCTTTGATCACCAAAAGTTTCATTCCTACTATGTCTTGGTGTCAGTGGATCAATGAAATAATGAGAAATAAAGTGAGATGTTTCCCGTTGTATGTATGATGCAACAATCGATCCTTCAACTCTAGCCCGATTTTTCACCGATCGTTTTGAATCACCCATGAACCTAAGTATAATGAAAGTCAATAAGCTTGATTAAAAAATAAGTGTGTCATTTATAATGATATTCAATATGTAAAATCATTATATATATATATATATATATATATATATATATATATATATATATATATACCTTTCAAATGGGTACATCCATCTATATTGAACCGGTCCACCAAGTCTAGCTTCATATGCAAGATGAATTGCAAGATGTTCCATAGAATCAAAAAATCCAGGAGGAAATATTCTCTCCAACTTACACAATATCATTGGAATGTCATTTTCCATCTTGATAAGATCATCTTCTCTCAGCGTTGCTGAACACAAATTCTTAAAATACTGACTTACTTTTATAAGTGGATTCAATACATGTGATTCCAAAGTACTAAATGCAGTAGGAATTAAACACTCCATAAAGACGTGACAATCATGACTTTTCATTCCAAGCATCCTTCCATTTTCAACATCAGCACATCTTGCTAGATTTGACGAATAACCGTCTGGCATCTTCAATTCTTTAACCCATCGATAAACAGCTTTTGCTTCTTCCATGGGTAAAGTGTAGTTAGCACGAGGTTTCAGAAACTTTCCATTAGACTTCTCCACCAACAACAAATCCTTCCGTCTGCAATACAACTCTATGTCTTTCCTAGCTTTCTCATTGTCTTTAGTCTTGCCTTTCACATTCATGACAGTGTTAAATATATTATCAAAAAAATTCTTCTCGATATGCATAACATCGAGATTGTGCCTTAATAGATTATCTTTCCAACATGGCAAATCCCAAAAAATACTTCTTTTTGTCCAATTATGTGTTTGCCCGTAACCAAAAGGTTTAGAAGCAACACCACCCACTACATGCACCTTTGGCTTTTTTTTCACTTTGTTCCAAACTTGTTCTGATGTCAAATTTGGAGGTGGTCCACGATTTTCAGTTTCACCCTTCACAAATGCATTTTTATTTCTTCTAAATGAATGATTATCAGGAAGCCACTGACGATGACAGTCAAACCATGTTGCCTTCCCTCCATGATCTAATTTGAATGCCTTAGTATCTTCCATGCATATTGGACATGCAAATCTACCATGTGTTCCCCATCCTGACAACATCCCATACGCTGGAAAGTCGTTAATGGTCCACATCAAAGCTGCCCTCATCATAAAAAAAAATTTCTGGGAAATATCGTATGTGTGAACACCATTCCATAGTCTCTTTAAATCATCAATCAAAGGTTGCAAATATATATCAATACCTGCTTTTGGACTAGTTGGACCTGGTATTACGGCAGCTAAAAACATGTAAGGTTTCGACATGCACATATCAGGTGGAAGATTATATGGAGTAACAATTACAGGCCAACATGAATAAGGAGTACCCGAAGCTTGAGTATGTGGTGTAAATCCATCAGAGCATAGTCCTAGTCTTACATTGCGTGGCTCTAAGGCAAAATTGGGATGTTTATGATCAAAATGCTTCCATGCCAGGCCATCAGACGGATGTCGTAGCTCACCTGAACTATTTCTTCTTTCATTGTTTTGAGAATGCCAAGTCATTTTCTCAGCAGTCTGCATTGATGCATACATCCTTTGTAGTCTTGGTATAATAGGTAAGTAAAATATTGCCTTCCTTGGAACGTGTTTTCTCCTACTTGATCTAGAGTGTTTGCTTCCTTTATACCTTGGTTCCTGACAAAATTTACATTCAACTAGACGTCCATCTTTTACACCAAATTCGTTGTCGTAAAACAACATGCAACCTTTAATACAACAATCAATTCTCTTCACACCAAGTCCTAACTTCGACACTAGCTGTTTCGCTTCATAAAAACTTTTTGGCAAACCATCAGTTATGGGTGTTGAATCCAACATCATTTTGGTCGTCAATTCTAAGGCTTGTTCAGGAACATGAAATTGAGATTTTTGGGCTATAAGTCTTACACACATCGATAACTTTGAATGAGGAGACCCTGGGAACAACGGTTTATTTGTTTCATTCAAAAGATTATAAAATTTATGAGCTTCTTCGTTTGGGGGTTCATCAACTTCGACATCATCCTGCAACTCATCATATTCATCATCTAATCCAGCATTAACTCCAAGAGCATCCACTATCATACTATCCATCATTTCAAATTGAACATGTCGGGTACTACTTGAAGAATCTACTGCACGACTCTCTTCAATACCTACATTAACTGTCGGAGGTGCCACAAATGACGATTCACCATGACTTGTCCAAATCCAATAGTTATGTCTGAAACCTTTACTATATAAATGCAACCTAATTTCGTCTTCACTGCGAATGCGTCTACAATCACAAACAACACATGGACATCTAATCCCCCCTTCATTTATGACAACAGGGCTAAATTTCACGGTATTGATAAAAAGTTCAACACCTAACTTAAAAAGCTCCTTAACTTGCCCTCTTTTTTCATGATAATTTCTATCATACATCCAACTACGATCACTCATACCTGTAATTTAAATCTGTAAAAAACAAAATGCATATAACATGGTCAATATAAAACAAAGATCACTAAAAAGTTTTAATTTATTTTTAAAAAAAACCCCAAATAGCACAAATTAAAGTAAAACTCATGATGAATAAAAATCACTTTTTTACTTCTCTTTTTCTGATTTTTCACAACAAAATGAATGCTTTGATTTTTCACAGTAAAATAGCACAAAGCAAAATGAATGCTTTTTTTTTCTGTTATGTCATTGATCACACGAAATCTCATGTTTTATGCACTTCAATGGATTTTTTTTTTATATACAAAAAAGATATTATACTGTGCTATATGAATTAGTTACCAAACACAAGAATAAGTTAAATCTCATGATGAATAAAAATCACTTCTTAAGAAAAAATTATGGTAGGTACTAACACAATTTTTTTTCCTAAATTTAATATATATACACTAAAAAAATTACAATTATTAAACAAAAAAAATTCTACAATTTTAATTTGACTACTAACCTTGTGCCAATTAGAGTCTCACTATAACAAATGCTCTCATCAACACCACCAATAAACTGCTTAATGTATAGAATATCAACTATATAAAAATTTAAAAGTTATCAAAATTAAAATAATCACAAAAATAAATTCAATACAACATTATTAAAAGAAATAAGTCTTTACCTTGATGAGAAAAAAAAATTGTTTAGAGAAAAGTTGAAGAAATGTAGTAGAAAGATATTAGAGAATTGTTTTAGAGAGATAAATGGTTGTTGTAAATGAAGGATAGAAGATGAGAAGGATTACATACGGCAAAAAAATTTCTAGAATGAATGAGCTTACTGGCGGATTTTGTTTCATTACTGACGGATTTTTTTATTACCAGCACCGACCATTACTGGCAGATTTTTGGTTTTACTGACGGATTTAGTTGAAAACGTTACTAGCGTTACTGGCGGATTTTTTACATTTCTGACGGATATTTAAATCACATTATTACTGGCGGATTTACGTCGTTACTGGCGGATTGGTTACATTACTGACAGATTTAATTCCGCCAGTAATGCAAAGACAAAAATTGATGTCCCACGTTACCATTAGTGGCAGAAAAATTCCGCCAGTAATGCAAGGGAAGAATTGCAGGCCCACGTTACCATTAGTGGCGGAAAAATTCCGTCAGTAATGCAAAGGCAAGTTCGTTATTAATATTACTGACGGATTTGTCCCTCAATAATGAAAATCACTGAATTATTGAGGGTTTTTTCCGCCAATAACGTTATTGAGGGTTTATTTTATGTTACTGAAGGTTTATTCCGCCAGTAATTACTGAGGGTCTAATTCCCTCAGTAATGCAATTTTAATATTGTTAGTAATATTAAGAATTCTTGTAGTGAAATGTCTCACTTCAAATTAAGGAATCAGATATTCTTGCTGGCCAATTAGTATACCTTTTGTTTTTTTAATTGTATGAGCACGAGAAAGGGAGTTTTAAATTACTCGTAAAGACTACTATCAGAGAGAGAGAGAGAGAGAGAGAGAGAGAGAGAGAGAGAGAGAGAGAG